>JAABNX020000046.1:1149278-1165117 GCA_015163995.2 Mormyrus lacerda
CCTGAAAATAAGACCTGGGCATATTTTGGCATTTCAAAAAATATAAGACAGTGTCTTATCATCGGGGAAACACGGTAATATGCAATGCACATTGAATGCATATCTTTGGTAGTTTGCATCTCCCAGTCGCATGTTAACATGTGGCACACTGCATGAATATCTTTAAATTGGAGTTTGCATCTTCAAGATTTTGTCTTGAGGGTGATTACTCTACTGTAGATCACAGTTAATTAAATGGCTCTGCACTTGAATAATGGATAATTATTGGATGAAACACTTTAGCTATCATGCTGCTGGGTATCCGCGCTGTTAATCTAGTGCTTCAGCATATTGCGTCACCCTTCCTGTGGCTGTAGCCATGCCACCTCCTCGCCCTCCCTTTCAGGACCACGCCAAGCACTCAGCCTCCGTGCCCAGGTATCTAGGCGGTTTTCCATCTCAGATGTTGCTCCTTAGCCCTTCCCCAAATCCTGGCATCGTCTGTCTCTCTTTGGCAGAAGTCAGCCAGGATACTGTCGTGGAGGACAATGTGCCCAGCACTAAATGGAATGTGAGCTAAACCAACACCCAAATAAATCCTACCCACTCTTGGATTCAAAGCCTCTCTTCTTCCAGGAACAGCTGATTCATTTTGTTCGCTCACTATGTCTCCCACAACCCTTAACAGGATAAGCTTTTACAGAAACTGGATTGATGGAGGGATGGATGAACTATGATGTGTATCAGTTTTTATTTCACTTCCATTGTTTTCACTTCCTCCATCTGTAGATTCCTTCATTACTTCCATTCATTTAGCTTCCAGTTTATCCTTCACCAAAGTGCCCTGTCTCCTGCGTACTGTCCCCTCCCTGCTGCCCCCTGCCTGCGGCCTCCTGTCATTTGTAAATTTCTTATGTCCTTATGAATCCTTGGGGGGTTTCCACTAAGCAAAATGTGCTGTATGCTTGACACTGTTCCATCTACACAATGGCATTGAAACAGAGCGACCCTTAGATATCAATGTAAACTGTAAGCTGCAAGTCCTTTTAAATAACATGGTTTACATTGCCACGCTGCTAAATGTTCTCGTTATCTGAAGATAATGTCATTAAAATAACCGCAAGCGTGCCCATTGTCTGCCTCTCTGTTAACAAGTAACCTGTACTTGTATACTTAAAACACCCTAGTTAACACAAAAACTACAAAAAATGTAGACTGCAATAATATATTTACTAATACAATTTCGATCAATCACTGTATGCATATAAAGACATTTTGGACAATTCTATGCTTGCAAGTTTTTGGGCGAAGTTTTGGGAATATCCTTTTCTGTTCCAGCATGACTATGCCCCAGCGTGCAAAGCAAGGTCCATAAAGACATGGTTGGTTGAGTTTGGTGTGAAAGGCAAAGGTGCACTGTATTCTGATAGGGAGCTTTTCAAGACTGTCGTTACATTAGCAGTTGTATCGAATGAAAGAGGGTACCGTTGTGTTTCTGGAAAATACAGTATTGTAGGGGCTCCTACCTTTTAGACAGAATTCACTCTCCCTTACCTTTGCTCATGCGTGCAGGGTGTGGTGTTGACGCATACCCAAGCAGGGACGCGGGTTCCTTCAGGGTGTTTTAGGCACACTGAAATAAACACACTTGTTTTTGGTGCACTGCTTGTGTTGACTGCCTTTTTCCCTTTTTCTGCCACACCATAGCTCCACAGTGGTGACCCCGACATTTTGGTACGTTTGTTTTTCGCCCGACCATGCTTGCGAATGCCGTTGCGCTCAAGCTCCTGGAGTTCTGGTGTGGCCAGGCAGAAGCTCAGTTCCCCTTGCGTGGGATTACGGAGGAAATGACGAAATATTATTACGTTGTTGCAGCGCTGAACAGCTCCACGGCAGCTAGAGTGCTGAGTCTGCTGCAGAACCTTCCGGAGACAGACAAGTACGGTGCCTTAAAGTCTCTGTTGCTGGGCACTTATGAGCTTCCGAGACAGAGCCCGCGTGCCGCTTGCTCGCGTTGCCTGGGCTGGGTGATTCACGGTCCTTGGACCTGATGGATCACATGCCATCAGCCCTGCTTTATTTTTAGGGAGCTTTTCCTGCAACAACTGCCCGCAGAGGTGTGGGGGGCGTTAGCTAACCTCCCACTTAAAGACTGTAGGGAGCTTGCTAGGGACAAAGTACACAACGCCAGGCTGGCAGCTTGTTCAGCCGTGTGTCCTCGGAGCTCGGATAGCTCTCTGCCGCTTGCCGAAGCTACTGTTTCTGCCGCGGAGCGGTATACCAGGCCTCTGCTTCTACCATGCACGGTTCGGTGACAAAGCAAAAAAATGCACCCCCCTTTGCTGTTTTAAGGGGATGGCAAACGCACAGGCCAGTGCTCGCTAGCGGCAGGCTGCCTGGGCTGGGTGATTCACGCACACAGGTCAGTGTTTTGCCTGCATCGGTGGTGGATATGCGCTCCAGGACAAAGGCCCGACATTGGAGGCTGCTAATAGCAGCAATATTATGACTTATGGCACTCGTGTCAAGGCAGTCTGTTTTGGTGGCCAGCGGTTCCGGTGGCGTTTTGTGGTGGCGAAGGTGTCCACCCCCCTGCTGGGCGCTAATTTTTTTATGTGCTAACAACCTGCTGGTAGACCAAAAGCACCAGTGCCTGGTTGATTCCAGGACTTGATTCCATTCGGTGCTGTGCTCGCAAAGAAGGGCTGGTTCGTCTCAGCTGTCTAGCGCCTTGGCGGCAAATGACATGTTCGCCCGCCTGCTGGCAGAGTTCCCAGACCTCACCCGGCCCACCTTTACATCAGTCACGGCGAAGCACGGTGTAAAACACCACATCGTCACAACTGGGCCGCCGCTCCATGCCAGTGCCCGACGCCTCGATGCAGGTAAATTGGCCATTGCTAGGGTGGAGTTTGCTACATTGGAGAGCCTTGGTATTGTTCGCCGTTCCAGCAGCACCTGGGCCTCCCCTCTGTACATGGTACCCAAGCCAGGTGGGGCTTGGCGCCCGTGTGGCGATTACCACCGGCTTAATGATGCCACAACCTCGGATCGCTACCTGATCTCACACATCCAGGACTTTTCTTCCCGGTTGGCGGAGGTATCCATTTTTTCAAAGGTTGACCTGATGCGTGGTTATCATCAGGTCTCAGTACATCCAGGGGACATTGCAAAGACTGCAGTCATCACCCCTTTTGGGCTTTTCGAGTTTCTTTGGATGCCTTTTTGGCTTAAAATGCTGCCAAGTCTTTCCAGCGGCTCATGGACAATGTCCTGAAGGACCTTCTGTTCCTCTTTGTGTATCTGGATGACATTTTGGTGGCCAGTAACTCCAGGGCTGACCACATAGCTCACCTTCGGACCCTTTTTGAGCATCTGAGCAGTCATGGGTTAATTATCAACCCACAAAAGTGCCAGTTTGGTTTGTCCATTGATTTTCTTGGCCACCGCATCAAGGGCGATGGAGCAGTTCCTCTGCCTGCCAAAGTGGAGGCCATCTCTGCATTTCCACAGCCTGCTACAGCCAGGGCCCTGCAGGAGTTCTTGGGCATGGTTACTTTCTACCATCGCTTTATCCCACGGGCCGCCCAGCTGATGCGGCCGCTGTATGAGGCTCTCAGAGGTAGGACGGCCAAGCAGGTTCTTGAGTGGACTGCTGAGCAGACCCAGGCTTTTGTAGCTACCAAGTCTGCTCTGGCAAACGCGACCATGCTGGCCCACCCATTGCCTGGTGCCCAGAGGCGGACATTTCAGGTCCAGAAAGTAAAAATCCAAACCAGCATTTTGTTTCAACCAGCCAGTTGAGTATAAAGAGTCACAGACACAGAGTACTCAACTGGTTGGTTGAAACAAAATCTTAGTCTGGATTTTTACTTTCTGGACCTGAAATGTCCGTCTCTGCTGGTGCTCGGGTCGTGCTCACCACTGATGCCGTGGACTCTGCTGTGCAGGCCGTGCATGAGCAGTTCGTGGATGGTGCCTGGCAGCCGCTGGCCTTTTTCAGCCGACAGCTCCGGCCGCACGAGTGGAAGTACAGCACCTTTGACCGTGAGCTTCTTAGCCTGTACTTGGCTGTGCGTCACTTCCGGTTCCTCATAGAGGGCCACCCAATCATGGTTTTTGTTGACCACAAGCCCCTGACGTTTGCAATGGCTAAGACATCGGAACCTTAGTCTGCTCGCCAGCAGCGGCAGCTCTCCTTTATATCAGAGTTCACGACAGACATCCGGCATGTGGCAGGGAAGCACAACCATGTTGCCGACTGTCTCTCTCGCTCGGTGGCAGGTGCTGTGCACTTAGGAGTGGATTATGCTCTGTTGGCAGCGGATCAGCGGGTCGATCCGGAGGTGCAGGCATATAGGACCGCAGTCACCAGTCTGTAGCTGGCTGATGTTCCCTTCCTTGACTGTGGCGACACCCTCCTATGTGATATCTCAACCGGTCTAGCTAGGCCTATCGTGCCAGCTGGTTGGCATCGTCACATCTTCGAGGTGGTGCATGGGCTTTCACACCCAGGCAGACGCCTCCTGTGTTCCGTGTCAGCGTGCTAAGGTGCACCAACATACCAAGGCACCACTGGCACCTTTTGTAGTGCCTGAGCGCCGCTTTGACCACGTTCATGTGGACCTGGTCGGGCCTATTCCCCCTTCCTTCGGTTTTACTCACTTGCTAACGGTGGTGGACTGGTCTACTCAGTGGCCAGAGGCCATACCTATGTCATCCACCACCACGGCAGACGTGGCCAGGGTTTTCATCGGTGGTTGGGTGTCCCGTTTCGGGGTTCCATCTGATGTGTCTTCGGACCGTGGAGCCCACTTCTCCTCTGAGCTCTGGGCTGCAGTGGCCTGGTTCCCTCCATTGTACAGTACCACAGCCTACCATCCACAAGCTAATGGGCTATGCGAGCATTTTCACTGCTCCCTGAAAGCCGCTCTTCGGGCCAGCCTCAGGGACAGCGGTTGGGTGGACAGACTTCCTTGGGTTTTGTTGGGCCTCTGGACCGCTCTCAAGTCAGATCTACAATCCTCGTCGGCCGAGTTAGTCTACGGGCAGACTCTGTGGGTGCCAGGGGATTTCCTGCCCACCACCACAGCCCCTTGGTGCGCTGGAAGCCAGTGCTCCGCTCTGCAGGACTTGGCTGGGGCTTTCGTTCCAGTACCCACGATTCAACATAGGGTACCCCAGACATATGTTCCAGAGGGTTTGGCCGGGGCCGCATACACAGCGGAGACGCGGGTTCCTTCAGGGCGTTTTAGGCACACTGAAATAAACAGACTTGTTGTTGGCGCTCTGCTTGTGTTTGACTGCCTCTTTCCCTTTTACTGCTGCACGGCAACTCCACAGTATCATTGTGGTAGCCCATAATACAATTAATTTCATAACATTGAACATTAGGTAATCCACGTACAGCTGTACAATGCCATCATACAATTATTACTCAGCAATTACAGAAATTAAGCTTTATAGTTTTGGGGGAGATCGCCTATAAGCTACAACCAGCGATTGCCGATACAGTCGATGTAAATACTGCGCGTCAGGATTTGCGACACCGGAAGCAGGAAGTGCCTGTAGTCGAAGTATGGCGGCGCGTACCTTGTAGCTCGCACGAGAGCTCTTCACGTTCACCTCTGAGCTTCGCACCTTCTGCTGAAGTCCATTTCTGCGTTTACTTGCACAGGTAACACTACTGTATTATACTTTAAAATCAACTCTTTAAAAATCGCCAGTACACTAAGTCACGTTAAGTTAGTAGCTCCGTGCCTGTTACAGGAAAGGATTCGTTTTTAAATGTATTACATGCTGAATAACTGCGTATCATATCTTTTTTTCTGACTAATCCACTATAATATATTCTTTTACTATATTTACAATAAGTATATTTGTGTTTGTACCTAAACAATGAATGATATGTAAGCAAATATGTAGAATATCAGGACCTTGTCTAGTCATTTATGTAAAAAGTTGTTTTCGTGTGTAGTTATGTGAATGTTTTTAAATTAAGTATCTTATCCAATCCTCAAAGTACGTACCCATATAATGTCAGGCATTTCAGTACTCAGTATCGCAGTATCCCAAGTGCCAAAATCCGGGGATGGAGTATTTGTGAATGTAATGTCTGTTACGGCGCACTAAACACTTTTCAGCAATGTTTTGCTTATTTAATAGCCAAGTGAGCTTGCTCCTAAAATTAAATGTGTTTTTGGTTGCTGTTGGACAGCTAAATAGTGTGTGGGAAATATTGCAAATCACTGCTTAAAACGCAGGAGAGAATGTTGACTGTCAAATAAATGTAAATGTCGCTTGCAGTCTGCAAAGCAATTTTCCATGGATCTGCAACCATTTCATTGGTTCTGGTGCACCATCAGTAAATTGGCTGATTTGATACCTGCCACCCGAATCTGTGAAATCTTTGAAAGTTGGAAGACAGCACATTACTTTTGGAAAGGCAGTTTAATAATGTTTGTCATTGTGGGATGGAAGTTAGGGGTGTGGGGGTGTATGAGTATGAGTCTTAGCACATGCGTATGGGGGGTGATGGCATATGAAACGGGGTCTGTTAGAAGCTGTTCAGCATAAATCACATCGTCATTCCTGTGACTCTGCTTTGACCTGCATGTCGCTGGTTGCACAGCAGGGCTGGCGGACGGCGGCAGTGGCCATGCCGGTGATGTGCAGCTGCTGTGCACAGGCTCGCGCCATGCTGAAGCGGCCAAAGACGGGTCACTCGCTCTGCAGGGAGTGCTTCTTCTGGGCATTCGAGGAAGAGGTGCATGAGACCATCGTGTCGGCGAGCCTGTTCACCCGCGGTGAGACGGTGGGCATTGGGGCCTCAGGCGGCAAAGACTCCACCGTGCTGGCGCATGTCCTGAAAGTGCTCAATGATCGTCACCACTATGGTCTGAAGCTGCTTCTGCTGTCGGTGGATGAGGGCATCGCTGGCTATCGCGATGACTCCCTGGAGACGGTGCGGAGGAACCAGAAGCAGTATGAGCTGCCACTGAAGATTGTGTCCTATGAGGAACTGTATGGCTGGACCATGGATGCCATCGTCAAGCAGGTGGGCCTGAAGAACAACTGCACCTTCTGCGGGGTGTTTCGCCGCCAGGCCCTGGATCGTGGCGCCATGATGCTGAAGGTGGACAAGATCTGTACAGGTAAGCTTCTCTGCCAAGCTTCTTGTTATAGAAGTAATATGAGTAAAATGTTGGTCTAAAACCCTTCAAAAAATTGTCTTTTAGTCAATAATATCTGGGATATTATTGAACCAAAAGTCCGTTTGATTTCATTCTAGACGATATTCGTCTAAAACCTGCTCAGTTGACTTTGCCCAATCTCACTCCCACTAGGTCATAATGCAGATGACATCGCTGAGACCGTGTTGATGAACGTTTTGCGCGGCGACATTGCAAGACTACGCCGCTGCACAGCAATCTGTACATCGGGCGAGGGTGAGGGTGCCGTACCTCGCTGCAAGCCCCTTAAGTACGCCTATGAGAAGGAGATTGTGCTCTACGCCTACTTCAAGAGGCTGGACTACTTCTCCACGGAGTGCATCTACTCCCCGAACGCGTACCGGGGCCATGCCCGCGCCTTTCTCAAGGACCTGGAGGCCGTGCGGCCTAGCGCTATAATGGATGTCATCCACTCAGGGGAGAACCTGGCTGTGCGTGAGGGTGTGCGCATGCCGGTGCAAGGGACCTGCACCCGCTGCGGCTACATTTCCAGCCAGGCGCTCTGCAAGTCCTGCATGCTGTTGGAGGGGCTAAACCGTGGCCTTCCACGCCTGGGCATTGGAAAACACCACCGTCTTCACGGCAAGATCCTAGCCCAGCAGCCACTCACCCTGGAGGAGGAGCGCAAGCTTAAAGCAGTGGATTTCTGATTGGTTGCTGCTGGTGTATCTAAAGAACCGCCTCCACAGCAGCTTTCTGAGTGGCTGCAGTCGTGTTACATGTAGTTTAAGGTCTCTGGCTGGGATGGAAATGCTAACTGAAAAATTACCTAAAATCATAAACAAAGGAATAATGTTCTCATTTGGACAGTGAAACATTAAATATTCAGCATTTTTAAATTATTTTTTACAAATTATTTTAAATAGGATGTCTCTCAGACGGTGCTGTCCTTTTTTTGTTAGGATTTTGACCGTTCATTTTGTTATTGCAAATAATTTTCAAAGTGCTTTGAATGTCCACTGAAGTTTTAACTGAGTATCTATGGTTGGGGAAAAAATTCTCAGACACAGCCTGATCCTGGTGCGCCTGCATGGGTAAAAGCTGTCGGTGCAGAATGTACCCACATTAATAAAGTGTCATTTGTTTTTAAAGGAAGGTGTACTTATGTTTTTTATTTTGTTTTTGTGGCAGGACAGCGAGTATCAAAGCAGCTTTCTCCTCATTATTAATAGCCCTGCATGTTGGTTGAATTTCATTCATGACAAAGTGGCAAGTTCAATTTGTGTTCAGCACAGGGCTTTCAGGTAGCCAGCATCACCCTGGGTGGGTCTGCAACATCTATCTTCCTGTGGGGGCGGCAGTCATGCCATGAATATCCTGCCACCCACGCAATGCGGTTCCAGTGCTCTTGGTCTGAGGGGCCGCCCTGGGTCACTGCCTTCTGCCTTCTGACACGCTTTTTTCACCAGCCCTGTTAGCAAAGGCTCAGCTTACAGCAGTTTGTAACTAAACCCAGGAGCCTCACTGTCTAACCAATGCTCATACTCCCCCCCCCCCCCCTCATATTCCTCATACCATGCCTGAATGGTACAGTTTTTGAGCAGTTGATCTTTTTAAAAATATATAAGACGTCAGCGATCTGTCCAAACACGTTTCCATGTTTTTTGACAGTCAAAGCAGGACAATGGACCCACATTTAAGGTGAATCGTTATATTTATCGGATTAAAAACGCTCCCGGTATTCCCACTAGAGGTCATCATTAGACCAACCCCGCGCCGGGAGCTCAGCCGGCGGCGCGCCGCGGGGTCGCGCGCGCGCACACGGGACTTGTATGAAACTTCTACGTTGCCCTAGGCTAAGATCATAAGGATTTGATAGCACCGGGTTTACGTGGAGGCAAAGGATAGAGAGTCAACAACGAGCAGCACCGCCGGCCCGGTTCCCTTTACCGAACTACAATGGATGATCTCGGTAAGACTGCGTGCCGCGGGGGCTCTTTTCTTTTAAAATGTCCTTTGGATGGTTGGATAACGGAAAATAAGAGGGGGTGTGGATGTGCAAATAATATGGTTTCAACTCCCAGTCACATTATTTTTATTCCGATAAATAAGCATAAACAGGGATGCTTGTGCAGTATTAGTTTAGGAACGTGATGGAGATACGGGTGAGCAGTTAACCCAGCCGGGCTGGTTGGACCGCGCTTCGCAAGTTTAGCAGGAATCCCACATTTATATACAACTGATGACTGCGGGTTTCTGGCTGATCGGGGATTACAGTCCACCCTCCCAGATACGATCCATCCGATCGTGTTCCCGCCGGTTCTGCCGGACCGGGGCACGGCCAGCGTCGTGGCCGGACGTGGGCGCGCTCCCTTCGGCACCGCTGCCTTGTTTTGTCGGACTGTGGCCGGTCCCAAAAATGCAGAATGTGCCACATAGCCGTGTGGGAAGGGGGAATGCACCGTACAGCTCACTAACCTAACTTATACAAAGTAAGTTATCCGGACCGTCCACGTCCCGTTTCTAATTATGTCCCCGAACCGGCGAGCCTCGGAAGCTTCTTAGCGGCCGTGATGGGAGGCGGACCCATACGGCGTTTCACCGTAAAAACGGTGCCCCTCTCGCGCGATGCGCTGCCCTGAGCTCGGCCTCATGCTCTTCATCACCGTGGGAATAAATGCCCTGTTGATTAAACATTTTTACGTTTCATGACTGTTGATTAAACGTCTAGGGGGTTTCTTACCGCGTTAACCCCTAAACCACAGTGTTTTGGGTCCCACACCCGAACTGCGACAACGTATTAGGATAATATATTAATATTGAAATATTAATTATTCAAAATATATGTTCACTGATGTATCTGCAAGTATGAAATCGACTGGATTTGCTGGAACTGAAAATTAATAATACTCCTTGCTCTTTTTTGTCCAGAGGTTTTTTTCTTTTAAGATTAAGATCACTGAGATCACCGAAACGATTATAGGAGGTTTTGTGTGTCTGTGTATGTATGCGAGTGTGTACGTGTGTGTGTGCGTGCCTTATACATTTCTTTTCAAATAAATTCAGACAAAGACAAATTTAGTATTTTCGATGTATGCCTGTCATTTTAAAGGCGCATTAACGGCCCTGTTTTACTTGCTAGTTCTCTCTATCCTAAAAAAGTGCATGATCCAGTTGTGTAGCACAGACACACGCACACACGGACGCTTGCAGACACACGCACACACACACAGACGCTTGCAGACACACACGGACACACTCTGCCTTTGGATCCCTCTCTCCTTTGCGTTATTGGTACTCAGAGCAGCATAATAGCTGCTTATCCTCAGTGTGCTCTTAGCCTTTCTGTTAGATGAGGTTCAGATCGATTGTGAAGCTCCTGAGCTTGGAGAGAGGACATATTTCATATGTACATAGCAGCCCCTTTCAGTGATGACACCCGCAGACCTTGCATTTGAACACATCTGGGTTCAGTGTCTTAACCCGGCCCATTTGTGGTCACTTTGACTGGTAAAAATATCCAGTATTGTGCCCTTTTGGTGAAAATGCGCCTCTAGTCTGTGTAGCGGCTGCAGCCATTCAGTTTATCTGTCTTCTAAATGGTGATGTTACTGGTCTTCTTAAAGGAAGCCCTACTGGGTTTTTGCAGACTCCTCTGAGAATCAGCCTGTGATGAACTCCTCCCTTTTGTGGTGCTGCTGGGTCTGCTATGAGCTCCATCAGACCAGGATGGCCTTGGCAGAAACACTAATGCAGGTCCATTGGAGCGAGAGGCTGCATTTCTGGTTCTGGTGAGGTTAAAGCCCACACACGACCCACCTTGGAAATGTTAGCGGCGTTGGGCGACACCTGCGGGCAGCGAGCAGGACGTCGTCCTCTGAAGCTCATGTGGGAGCAGATCCCCGGTGCTGGCCATATTGTCTCCCTTGCTCTGCGCTGCTCTCATGCAGTGACCTGTCTTGTGCCCCCCGCAGGCAACCGTCCTAAGGCCTTGGCCCTAGATGCTCGTTCTTGGTACAGCAATCAGGAGTAACATGTCACTCCCAGTTCACGGGTGGCGTATCATTATTGTACCGGAGCTGCTCTGCGTCTGCCTCCAGACTGGGAGAATGCTTGCCGGCGTATGTCCTAGAAGGAGGACTTGGTGGTGTAACTGTAGGTTTGTAGTGGTCTGCTTAGGGCTGAATATTTAGTATCTTTACAGCAGAGGAAGTGACTTTGATACAGAAGCAGTGAAGGAAGGCGTGACCCAAGCAGAGCAGGCTGCACCCATAATTTTGTGGTTTAGGTACCTGGTGGAACAGAAGTATTTATGAGTTATTGAATGAGTCATGAATGAGTTATTTTGGGGAAAGAGCAGGGAACTAATAAAAAGTGGAATTATTTTCCTGTTGTGTGAAGATTTTTTTTTTTAATCGACACTTTTGCTTTTATGTAAAGGTTTACATTTCCAGAATGGGTGGGAAGCTGGAAATTAATTTTAAAAACTCAGTTTCAAACTTGACACTTTCTGACTTGTTTACTACCTGGTTTACATATGCCCAGTAGCTGTTTTAAAAGGTAAGGCATCTTGGGTAAATACAATACTGCTCTTTAAATAACTGTTCTCCAGTGGTAAAAAACAAGCTCATGAAATTTCATATGCCCGCTATACTTAAAGCTATTTCTTACCTATAAAATTGTCAGTGTCTTTCCTCTAATTTATAAAATCCATTCTGGGAATCTGGTATCAAGCTTCACTGGGTTATATTTAGGTTGAGCCTGAGGTTGGCTGGTCGCTAAAATGATTGGGAGGGCTCTGGTGTCTCAGCCACCCGACTCTCCCTGTCACTGACCAGAAGTCTGAGCCCCGTTTCCATTGAAAAAGAGACGATGTTTTCATTCATAACGATGGCCGTTCCGCTTTTCCTGGGGGAGCCGCATTCTGCTTTTAATTTGTCGTTGCATGAACGGTGGATCTGACTATACCCCATGCAGCGCCTCACATGCAGCGCCTCACATGCAGCGCCTCCCATGTAGTGCCTCACATGCAGCGCCTCACATGCAGCGCCTCACATGCTGCGCCTCACATGCAGCGCCTCACATGCAGCGCCTCCCATGTAGCGCCTCACATGCAGCGCCTCACATGCTGCGCTTTACATGCTGCCCCTTTGTCCTGCACAGGCCCTCCGTACGCGGCTGCAGTCCAAAAGTGTGTAGATTGACCACATGCCCGTTGTCTGCCCAGAATGCGAAGCATAAGAAAACCACTCAGCACGTCTGGCAGACCAGGCGGTTTGAACCGGCTGCTGGTGACAAGCTTCTGAAATGTGAAGGTGGGGTTTAGCCATGGGAGGTTTTGCAGTGGAGGGGTAGATAAAGCTGAAGAGTTTTGCACCCTGAGCAGCACCCCCTGGTTACTTGCTTCCAGAACACTGACAGGACCCACAATGTCCAGCAGGTGGCACATTGGTTAAGGGCCTGGCACTGCCTGCCTTCCCTCTCTTACCGTACCCAGCAACTCTTTGCTCTGCTTCTGCCTTACTGCTTATAAATGTTTAATTTGAAATTTTTATGCAGTGGATGCAAATCGTATTTTTTAGGGGCAGCACTGCTGCTTTACTTTTGGAATTTGATCCCCCGAGTGCCTGTAAGTGTCCGCTAGTGTGTCTGCTGATGTGGGGAGTGGCCTTTCCTGTCCAGTGCAGAAGCTTGTGTCTTTATTCTTCATTTCCTGTTCTTCCTGACCAGCATAAAAACAGTTTCGCCTCATTCGTTAGGCAGCTGAAGGTAACCCTTGACCCCTAAGCTGCACAATTTCTTTGTAGTCTTGAGTAAAGTGAAATTTTTAGTGGACCTCATGATCCCCATGTTGTCATTGTACCAGAGAAAAAGTGTCCTAGTGAGTTCTCTTCAAATGCTGATGTCCTGGGGGGGTATGAGGGGGCATGAGGGTAACAGAGGTGGTGCGGGGGCACGGAAACAGCCTTCAGTAAATGAGTCATCTTGGAATCCCCCTCCAGAAAAAAAACAGGGAAATGGCCCCTTGGGCTCTGAGAGGGCGTTTCCCAGCTCTGCGTCCTAGGAAAACAGTGGAGGAATCGGCCCTTGGAAATTCAGCAGTGAATGTATAGAGCACACAGCATGCAGTTTATAAACAATTTGTTTACACGTCTTCTCAGGCTGTGTGCCGTTGATAGGAGTTACGTTAGATGAAAAACAGGAAGGGTGTCATTGGCATGAGGCGACTACTGCTAGCCCTGCCCCTTTGTCCTTCCCACAGCCTCCTCCCCACGCCTGCCCCCTCTGTCATTGGCCAGGGTCCCTGGCTCTGGAACAGTGCTGATTGTTTCAGTGATAGCAGAGCAGTACACTGCTTTCAAAGTCTCTGCCCACCCCCTCCAAGCACACACATTGTCCTGGGGGGTACCCCATTCTTCACCGTAAGCAGTCTAGGCCTCTGGTTCTAATGACTTAAGGAGCCGCCACCCTGCAGGGACTTCGATACAGTGCAGTGATCTGTTTTTTAGCTTTAGCGCTGGAGCCACCTGTGATTATGTGTGTGTGTGTGTCTATGTGCATGTGGAGGTCTGAGTGTCTGTGTGGGGGTGGGGGACTTTGTATGTGGGGGTCTGTGTGTGTGTCTCTTAGTTTGGAGGTATCTGAGTGTCTCAGCCTTGTCGCTCAGACAGCCAGCGGGGTGCAAGGTGGCAGCGTGCATAGCCGGTTCTGTGCGTCACCTGTGATCTATCCCGTCTTTCCACAAGTACACACAGTCAGGGATGAGTATGAGCAGAATCGGAATCAGTCGGCGTTGATTGCGATGAGCACGGCGCATCGTCCGTGTCTCTCATGCTCCGGTGACCGCAGGTCATTCTCAGGGACCTTTAACACTGAACCGCGTGTGTCGACGTGGGAATTCAGGGGGTCTGTTAGCCTGCTCATTCCTGGGAACATCACGTCTGCCCAGACAGCTCGTATATGCCATCTGAGCCGCTTGCTTCATTCCGAAACCCAGAGTGAACATGTCCTAATGGCAGTATGACCAGTGGCAGACTCAGGCTGTCTTGAGGGCAGCGGCAAAGAAATAAAAAGGACGCCTGTTGCGTGATATGTGCCCCCCCCAAACATGTGTAGTATGGTGTTCTGTGTCTGGTGACATAGTCCATGATTAAGGGCCCCAACTAATGCTTTATGGACTGCAGAGGCAACCTAGATATCGCATTTTTCTCTGCCTAGTAACACACACAGGGTACATTATTCATCCATGTCTTTTATTGCATGTACGGGAAACTGAATCTCATAGTGGGGCACCATATCTCATTTTCTTCACTGGAAGGTCACCCTTCAGAGAGATTTTTCTCTCCATTACAAGGGTACTTCATAACAGCACCCTTTTCCATTAGATGGGTATCCATAGGAGCAGCTTAGACCATTGCAGAGGCACTTTATAGGGCACCGTATCACATTCTCTCCATTAGAAGGCCACTCATTAACACACTGCATCATATTGTATTCCTCTATAGGGCACATCTCCGCACATGAAGGCTAAATCATGCGAAGGGCAGCCGATATCAGCATTTTCGCCGCTCAAAAGGGCACTTTAGCGACGTTTCTTTAGCCATAGGGGTACTGAGGGGACACTTGCTCCCCCCTCCTCCCACCCTGAATCCACCAGTGAACATGACTGAAAATTTGAGGGGGGGGGGATGTGAATCCTGTTGATTTACTTATTTAGGAACATCATCGGGTGGAGGTGCTGTCATTCCCGACCAATAGCCTGTCATCCTGTGTGGCATAACAGTTTCTTTTTCCATTGTTCCTTGATCCTTTGCGTGGTATAAAAGGGACATAAAGGCAGCTGCCTGTCTGACTCCTCCTCATGCTCGCAGCCCTAACCCACCATTAAATCTCTCCCTCCAGTCCTGAATGCTTCCTTCTCTCTTTTTTAACTTGCTTCTTGGCCCTGCTCCTTTTCACAGCCTCCCGTCTCTTTGACCCCGGCCATATAAATAAGCCCCCTGGCTGTGGACAGATCAGGTTTCCCCCTGTGGAGTGACAGTCAGCATTTCACCACTGCCCTGCCACCTGTAAAGCTGCCTGTTTGAGACTTGTGTCATGGGAGGGGGGCGTGGGTGCCCTTCCTCCACTGTTGCCTAGATACCAATAACTGCGACAATACAGCAACACACTAACAGTACAGTTTATTCATACTCTTCTTTGTTGTGTTTCTTTAGTTTCTTGTGAATTTTAAACCTGCTTCACTTGGTACTTGGTGTTCCTGGAGGGTTTTGTACCCCAGTGAACTTCTTGCAGTCTTGTTTTTGAAGATGGCATTTCTGAAAAGCTGTGCCTTACGCCTGTCAGCTCGGGTGTGTGCTGGCAGCAGGATGGAGGCAGGCTGCCTCATAGTATTGGCACATGGGGTCACTTTCAGCTCGGGTGATGGTGGCGCTCTAGCGGTCCTATCTAAAACCAGATGACAAAAGCAGTGAAAAAATGGTCATTTTGGACACCATCTTCTCAGTGAGAAGCTTTGTGGTTGAACATGCTTGTATTCATTTGGAGCAACTGCATGATGACTCAAAGCAGAATGCGCTTGCATTCTTTGGAGTAGCCGCATGATGACTGACAGAATGCGCTTGCATTCTTTGGAGTAGCCGCATGATGACTGACAGAATGCGCTTGCATTCTTTGGAGTAGCCGCAT
>JAABNX020000046.1:1165217-1181406 GCA_015163995.2 Mormyrus lacerda
GATGACTTCGTGGCTGAAGGCACTTGTGTTCGGTTGGGGCACCCGCATGATGACTCCTTGCAGAATATGCTTGCTTTTGTTTGGAATATCCGCTAGGATGACTTCTTGCTGAATGCTCTTGTATTAATTTGGTATAGCCGCACGATGACTCCATTTTGAAAGTGCTCACATTCGGTTGGAGTATCTGCATGATGACTCCATGGCTGAAGGCACTTGCGTTTGTTTGGAGTAAGTCGCATGATGGCTGCCTGAAAGTGCTTAGACAACATAGAACGTGAAGGCTGTGCTCTCTAGCAGATATCTGAGTGCTGGGGGGGCAAACCAGGGCCCTCCAGCGGGGGTGGTCGTGGCGATGACCCCCTATAAATAACCCAGCCAGAACATGAAACATTTTCCTGTTGAAAAGCGATGACTCACAGTGTGACAGCTGGTTGCATGATGATAAGCGTTAGAGATGTCCACCTGAGAGAAGAAACCCTTAAGCCCTGTTTTCCTGCATGCCCTGTAGACCCCACCGCCCGCCTCCCCTGTCTCCCAGGTCCTGCCTCAATTCCCATGGCTGTGGTGCCCATATGTAGTTTTAAGGGGGAAATTAAGGTCACGGAGAAAAATGCCCAGGTTGGTGCTAGTTCATTAATGTGCAGATGTGCATATATATGTGGCAGGTCAGAACAGCTCTCCTCAGTGTTTTCCTAGCTGCTTTCCTGTCCTCTGCAGAGGATGCTGGGGCATCTCTGGGACCTGGTGTAGAATGATTGATGCATGCGGCTCCCTGATTTAACAGGAATCCAGATGCATTTGGCCTGTTTGCTGTGGGGAAAACTGTTCCATTTATGTCTATCTGGTCCAAAATGAGCCCCCCCCCCTTCCCCTCAGTGAAACCTTATTGGCTGAAACCCTATCACCCTATTGGCTGGATGCTGTTAAGAGCCTGCGGGACAGCGGGGGTGAAAATGTGATTGCATATGTAGTATTATGTAGCAACAGAATCCACAGCGCTATATTATCATATAGGATACAGTATACACTGCTGTACATCACACAAAAATACTGAACTATCCTGCACAAAGTGCCTGTGGTGGCATTTTATTCTTTCAGGAAGCCCTTCAAAAGGAAGACAATAGGCTTTATTCATTCACATCCTGCTGCATTGAAGGTCACTTTTTTGATGCGGATTTGGTCAGTTTCTGCAAGGGCATGGTGACCTTCGGTTAATCTACCCTGGATCGTTGGCCAGAACCATGTTCAAAATGTTAGTGTCCCTGCTCTTCTGCCGGGGTCAGTCATCTCTCAGGTTTGATACAATAGAAATATAGTGGGGTTATAGTTGCACACTTTCCAGACTGGATATATCAGTGCTGTGCAAAGGGGCAGGTGCATGAGTGTAAATTTTGCAGACAAGGGGGGTAAATTTTGTCGCCTGGTGCATCAGATTCTAAGGGGCACTTAGAAACTCAAAAGGGGGGGCTCCTTCAATTGATCAGACAAAAGAAGCAGGTGCTCAGGCGCCCTCAGCTCCCTGCCAGCCCTGCACGTGTCTGGGATACAACCCCATGGCTGC
Organism: Mormyrus lacerda; assembly: GCA_015163995.2. Classification (NCBI taxonomy): domain Eukaryota; kingdom Metazoa; phylum Chordata; class Actinopteri; order Osteoglossiformes; family Mormyridae; genus Mormyrus; species Mormyrus lacerda. The sequence goes on from JAABNX020000046.1 coordinate 1,166,779, forward strand.
ATCACGCACTGTGCAGCGCTGTGTCTCACATGGCACAGGTGCAGACCCGTGGGTACAGCACTGCACTGACACTGACACTGTATGTACTGCAGCAGCAGTGATGTAGTGCTTTGCCTCTTTGGATTGTAGCTGTTACCGCGAAGCGGCTTGAATTTGGCTGAACTCCTTGGCCTACAGCCCTCACTGGCGTTCTGTGCTCTAGGACACAGTCGCCCACAGCGGGCTGCTTTTCACCAGGCACAGATGCTCTTCATCTTGGTCCTTCTCTCTGCTGCTGTATCCTTCGCTCCAGTGCTCCTGAATCCACCTGTACCGAGTGCTTTGAGTGTTTATTGAGTCGGAGCTTGTGATTTATGTACATTCCCTTCCTCTTTTTGGCATTTACACCTGCAGGATGGCATGTTAGTCAAGCGCCTTATGGCTGTATTTTGAGTGGTAGTGCTTCCTGAAACAGGACATGCTGTAGTTTATGCTGCAGGAAGGGGGGTTTGTCTGTGTGTCTGTGAAGTTTGCTCAGCTAATTGGCTAATAAAACGGATAGTGTTCATAGATTGCAGTAATGTGTTCAGAAAGTACAAATGCAGACCAAGAGTTTGTTTTGTGAGTACTCTATGACTGTGACTCTTTATATTCAGCTAGTTGGTTGAAACATAACCTAAAATAAAATAAATAAAACATAAAAAATCCCCACAACCAAATAACTAGATATAGAGAGTCAGGCAATATACTGGCAACCCAGTTTTGCGGAGGCTCCTTGGGTGACAAAAACCATCTTTGGTGGCTCTTTAGCCAGGGGGAAAGTGGCAGGAGGTCAGAAAGTAGTTGGATCAAGGATTGTATATAAGCACCTTTTCGACCCTCTACGATCATACTGATAACATAAATGGCTAGTGGATGGTTGACTGAGAAAGTCTGAAAATACTCCCTACAGACTCCCAGATAGCTCCAAACTAAAATAAAATACATTTGTAAAATTTTCATTTGAAATATGGTTTAATTTTAGGTGTGGTTTCATTAGTGTTTAATTTAAAGATGTGAATCTGTGTAGTTGTTATAAATTTTACTTTACGTTTTAGTAATTTAATTCGTAGGGATAGACTGAGAGTGATAGGAATTTGCTGACTGCTATAAAATGTCACAATGTTGTGCCATCAATTTTTTTCTGGTTTAAGTGGATTGCACAAGTGGCCCAAAGATGAACAAATCATTACTTTAGCTAAAGAGTATTTAAAATGATAATTGGAAGTATTTGACAATTGTGTTTATTTCAGTTGGTTTCAGAAGCAATTTTCATAGTTTTCATTTAGACTAAATTTCCCTCGGAATGGGAAATGGTCTGCCTGTAGTTTTATTTTACATTCACAGTCTCTTTCATGACCCTGCTTTGCACACTTTAGTTTTAATATAATTATTTTTTATTCTTATAACATCCATATCACCTCCAAAATGTTCTTGCAGCCTTGGTGCTCTTCACAAAATGGCTCAGTGCTACCACCTTCAGCAGGCTAGGGGTAGTGCAGGTCCCAGTAATGATCAGCACATGCTGGGGTTTTGAGTTTGAGGTAGCCTCAATGTCTTATAATCCTGCCTATTTATAAGGGGAATGAATTCAGTTACAGGTTTATAGATTCCTTTTAACTGTGAAATCTGCAAATATCCCTGTGCTTGTGTGTGTGTATATGTATGTGCGTATGGGGGGGTGTGGGTGTTACCGATGAAGGCCACCGGAAATGAGGCATGCTATACAAACAAGAAGACGATTTTTTTTTGTAGGCAGGATGTCCTGTCTAGAGGAATGTGAGTTTTCTGCCCCCCCCCTCCCCGCCATGAGATCATTTGAGGAAGGCCCGGGTTCTGCACATTCCCCTCAGGTTGTCCAGCTGAGTGGGAACACAGAGCTTGAGGGGACTGTTCAGGAGAGTTTTGGACCCTGTTGGTCCCACTGTTATTTGGAGAAGCTGCTGGCGTGATTGAGGAGTTCCAGGGAAGATGCTTGTTGCATGAATAGTATCGAAGGTCTGTGTTGAGGAGGGTGCTCCAATTTTAGGCATGAAAACACTGGGCCTGATTCAGAGAATTGTGGGGGGGGGGCCTTCACCCATGCTCTGAGTTTCAGTTGTGGACAGTCATTCAGCTGGAGGTCCATTCTCCAAACCCCCCCACATCCCCACATTGTTCCCTCCTCCTGATTAAAGGTCCTTCTGGTAATTGGGGTGGGACACTGACTCTGCAGGAGAGCCTCTCTTCCAGCAGTGCCTTCAGAGAACATGCAGTGGCGCCAGCCATGATTCAGGGGCTTCTGAGATAAATGTGTCATTGGATTATGGCATACTGTGGGTTGCTTCTGATGACAGAAGATCATGTGGGGGGGGGGTTTACATTCGGTGCAGGTGGTGCCAAAACACCACTACACCTATCCATCCATGCGTTGACCAAAGGTGGACATTTCAGGTCCAAAAAGTAATAATCCAAACCAGGGTTGTGTTTCAACCAACTAGTTGAGCAGATAGAGTCACAGTCACAGAGTACTCAAATTGTTGGTTGAAATAAAATCCTGGTTTGGATTTTTACTTTTTGAACCTGAAATGTTCGCCTCGGCCATTCACCAGACCTCCCTCTCCCCAGTCAGCTTCTCCAGCTCCTCTGAGGGAATCCCAAGCCATTCCCAGGCTAACTGGGAGATGTAGTCTCTCCAGTCTGTCCTAGGTCTCCCCCGAGGTCTCCTCCCTGTTGGACATGGTCAAAGCACCTCCAATGGGAGGCGTTCCAGACACCCTGAGAAGGAAGCTTATTTTCTCTGCTTGTACCTGCCATCTCATTCTTTTGGTCACTACCCAGAGCTTGTGAACATAGGCGAGGGTAGGAACATAGATCAACCAGTAGTTTGATACCTTCACCTTCCGACTTGGTTACAAAGAGCAGCCCTGGTGGAGTCCAACATCCAACAGGAGTGAGTTTGACTTACTGCTGGCAATGCAAACCAAACCACGTGAACTCTCCAGTATTCTTGTGCGGGTGAAGAGCTGATCCAGTCAGCCAAAACAGCCAGAGCCTTCTGGAACTCATGGTGAATCTCATCCTGCCCTAGAGCCATACCATTGAAAAGGTTTTTTTTTTAACTACCTCAGTGAGATTAGCTGTAGTAATGAGTGCCTCCCCCAACTATGCTCACTCAAAGGAAGGCATGTCAGAAGGATTCAGGTGGTTCTTGCCGTGCTCCTTCCACTGACCAACTATCCATTTGAGGTCAGCATGACTACATCTCTGCTGTAAACAGCATGGGCAAAGCCCTGCTTCCCCCTCTGGAGTCACCTCACAGTTTGCGGTTTGACTGAAAGTCATTTTACAATGGCTAAATAGAAGATCCTACGCCCAAGTTTTTACTTTTGAAAGTGCTAAAGCCACATTCTGCTTAGTCTGCCTGTACCCATCGGCTGCCTCTGGAGTCTCACAAGCTAACGAACCTCAGAAGATCTTTTTCTTCCGGCTGACATCTCCCTTTACCTCTGGTGTCCACCATCAAGGGTTACTGCCTTAACAGGCACCAACAACCTTACAGCCACAGCTCTACTCAGCCGCTTCAGTGATGGTGGCACAAAGCATGAAGAGAATGGCTCGTTGGGGTTGTGCTTGGCTGGGCCTCATGGGTGCAGGCTCGACTGCCAGGTGCCCGTTGATGAGTTCCCTCTCTGGCCAGGCTCCAGGGAAAGGCCCTAGTGTCCCTGTTCCAGGCAAATATCTGGGTTCTTGATTTTGTCTATTATAAGGATCATTTGAATCGCTGCTAATCTGGCCCCTCAAGTAGGACCTGTTTGCCATGGGAGACCCTACGAGGGGCAGTAGCCCCAACAACATGGCTCCTAGGATCATTGGGACGCATTAACCCCTCTATCATGATAAAGTGTTGATACATGGAAGGGAGAACCACTACAAATTACCATACATTACTATAAAACCCTCCCCTGTTTACTTAAATCTGCAGTTTTTTGAGGATTGGCCTTTTTAAGGCAAAGCTCTGTCTTGCTGATCTAGGTGTGTCTGTTCTGGTGAAAATGATCTATGCTGCAAGAAACAGGAAGTCTCTCGTTTTCACAGTGAAGATCTCACTGTCGTGATGAAAGCAATATTTCCGAGGGTGCGGCAGTGATCTCAGCCTGAAGAGGATAGCGTCTGCTGGGGAGCTGGCCGAGGAACTCGCCGCAGTAGTGCTCTGGGGCAAGCCTATGACAAGCAGAGTTTACATAATCGTGGTCCTGGAAGGAGGGGTGCCACATTCTGTGATGGATATCAGCTTCCTACTCCTCTCCTCCAGGGAGGCATTTGCTGAGCTGCCAGCGGGGGAGCTACACCTTGGGATGACCCCTCCCTGCTGATTGTGCAGGGTGGGGGGTTGCCCTTCAAGTCACAGTGAAGTGTCTGACATGTAACTGGCTATGGAATGAGGAATGTTTGAAGAGGAATGGGTGACAAGGCAAGGATGTCACTTGTATTGACACCAGGGTGGTCTGAGACCAGAGATGGGTAGTTTAAACCCAGAAAGTAAAAATCCAGACCAAGATTTTGTTTCAACCAACCAGTTGAGTATTCACAGACTGTGACTGTTTATGTTTAACTGGTTGGTTGAGACACAGTCTTGGTCTGGACTTCTACTCTTCAGACCTGCATAACCCATCTTTGTCTGAGACCCTCCCCCACCCTAGAAGCCCTGCCAGTGGCAGAGGTAACTGTTTGATGCTTTTTTGGGTCTGCTGTAGACATCCAGGCTTTCCCGAATCACCAGACATAAGCTGTCATGTCACTCTCTCATCAGTAAGCTTCAAGCTTAGCCTCCCTACAGTTCCATACCTAGTCTCCTCTGCTGTCTGCCACCACATCCACAGAATGGAATTAATGTTCCTTGAGTCACCCTGACTGGACAGATTACTTGTATCTTGAGAAGAGACTTTTCCGTAGAGGAGAAGACAGACGTGCGGACGGAAGTGCAGCAGCTGGTGAAAGTGAGTTCCCTATTGTGTGTAATAGAGGAAATAACAGAAAATGGATGAATTGCAATTGATTAAAAACTTTTTAAGATGGGCGGTATTATAATATATTGACTCTCTGAGATTGGGTGGTGTGGGCTGGGTGATCACATTTACACTTAGTTATATAGCAGACACTTTTGTCTGAAATAAGGTACAGTCGAGGTGGTTAATAAATTATGAGCACACAGCTGTCCACGGGAGCATAGCTAGGCTGTTCTTCCAATGAGGGACCAGTAACAAGTGCAGTTTAACATTAACAGGAGCTGTTAGAAACACGGCAGGGAGTTGATGCAAAAAAGCTATTAAAATCAAATGGCAAAGTGCATAAGGGTGTTTGGGGTATCAAAGAGAGCAGCTGACACCGAGGTGTCGATCAGCACCTGGGCGTTCAGGTGTTTCTTGTTCAGGGTCCATATATTTGCTATTTATCTGTATCTGTATTCGGCTGTCCTGTGGAGAAAAATGGCAAAACTTGAACGAAAAGAATGTTGCAGGGTGCCTGCACAGTGCTGCTCCAGGGTGGGGGAGGACATGCTTAACTGGACTGCCCTGGTCAGGTGCAAGTTATTTTTAGATGGTGGTTGATAGTCCACGATGGGTGTCAGTGTGGCTCTGTGTGGTGTCTCGCCCGTAAATAGGCAGGGAGGATGGGAGGATGAGAGGGGGGGGGGTCCCACACGCATGTGTCAGATGCTGGGAGCAAAGTCATCCGGCGCCATCATGTGCTGAAGGTGGGGCTTTGGGTCTGCCTGTCGATTCTGCCCATAGGAACATTTGTCTTTGCATAGCAACCATTTGCCTTTTTCACTGGAGAACTTAGGGTTAACTGGCCCTCTTTTCTTTTTACTGGTCCTCTCTGGGTTTTTGAGCCATCCCTCTAGGTGCTGCCCAGCCCATCTTGTTTTACTCAGCCCCTGTAGTTTCATCTCTGGGGGAGCTGTGACCCGGTTGCTGGGACCTAGTTCCAGCCACGACAGAAGCTCCATGCAGATGACAGGCAGATGTATGCAAGGTGGGCAGGTTTTGGCGGGCCATGAGGTGAGCAGGTCTTGGCAGGCCTTGAGGTGAGCAGGTCTTGGTTGGTTTTTAGGTGGGTGGACCTTGGCAGGCTGTTAGGGCCGTGAGGTGGGCAGGGCTTGGGAGTCTGTGAGGTGGGCGGACCTCAGCTGGTCTTAAGGTGGGTGAAGTGGGTGACTGTGTCTTAGCGGGCTGTGGGGTGAGTGTGCCTTGGCTGGCCGTGAAGTGGGTCATGAGGTGGGCACGCATTGGTGGGCCTTGAGGTTGGCAGGCCTTGGGGGACCATGAAGTGGGCTGAAATTGGCTATTAATGAAGTTTGCAGGCCTTGGTGGGCCATGAGGTGGGTGGACCTTGGCTGACTTGGGAGTGGGCGACCCGTGAGATGGGCGAGCCTCAGTGGGCCATGCGGTGGCCGGGCAGTGCATTGGGCAGACCTTGGCTGGCAGTGAGGTGTGCAGACCTTGGCTGGCCATGAGGTGAGTGGACCTTGGTTGGCTGTGAAGTAGTTGGGCCTTAGTGGGCTGTGACATGGGCAGGCCTTGGCATCTCTTTTGCAGAGGCCGATTGGATCTCTGTGGACCCAGCTCGCGTTTCAGGTGCCTGGAGTGGGTGGTTATCAAAGGCCTCTTCCAGAAGCAGCTGTTCTAGGATCCTGTAAGAGCAGGTGATCAGTATGGCAACCTCGGTGAGAGAGCCCCCACTCGGGCCGGCAAATGTAAAGTGAGACACCGCCTAGGGAGAGAGGCAGGGGGCGGGAGCAGATAAGCAGCCTTTCTGTCCCTCCCCCCATGCTTCCTGGGAAGCTGCCACTACCCTCTCCCAAAAACTCTCCCTGTCTCCTCGGTGCTGGACGCTCTGCTGACGGACGTGAGTACTGTCCCTGCTGCCGCTGGTCCCTTTGTGGGGGGTGGGGGGACAAGGGGCTCCGACCCGCTGATCTCGAATTTTTATTCAGATCCTTTCCATTCCCTTGTGATGGGACTTTGGGTTATTCCAGAGGATGGGAGGCTATTCCGAAGCCTCATTTCAGGACGTGGCAGTAAAACCTGCTTCCTGACTTTTTTTTTTTTTGGGAAGGTTATAGTAGCGATAACTGGGCCGGTTAATCCCTAGGAACTGGAAAGTTCACAGCCCATCAGGAAGGTTCACCTGGAGGCTCGATTCTGTACGGGCCCTGTGGTTCTGACCCAAAGCTCTTGTTGTGTGCCTCCCATATCTGCGGGACTTTAATAGCTGCTGTTAAGATGGGCTTTGTGGCCCTGGCAGTCTATCACCACCCCCCTTCCCCACCCCTGACCTCGGCTTTGCGATGACGCCTGCCGCTTGAGTCTCTCTGTCTGTGGGGGTTTACTTATCATGCAGGGACCACCCCTAAACCATCCGAAAAGAGACATGTTGTGTGGTAAGGGATACCCCCCCACACACAGACACCCAAATATACACACACACGCACAGTTTTGTTTGCAGAGACCTCCAGCTGGCTTGCCTGCGTGTGTGTGTGTGTGTGTGTGTGTGTGCGTGCGCTTGGAGTAAGAGACACAGACACGCACACAGATATACACACAAGACACACATAGATAGACACAGACACATGCGATATCCATCCCTCACTCACGTACAGCACAAAACTGACCTTTTTTTCTGTAAACCTGTCTTCATGTAGGGCCCATCCCAGAATAGGAAAGTCGGGGTCTGTAGGCTGGTTCTGTTTCCTGCTCCAGGCAGCTGTGTTTACATGCCGTGCAACATGAGATATTTGGCTCTTTGCTGAAGCATTCATGTTGTCAGTGCTTGGCTCCAGCGTTGGAGTGTTTTCTCAGAGTACTTGGGGTTCCATGGCTGACCCAGAGCCACACGGTCTGGGTGTGTGAGTATGTCTGAGTAAACTTTTGATCCAATTTACAGACCTCACCAAGAACAGCACAGGACACTGTTTGCGAATCGGGATGGACTACACATCTCAGTGACCTCACTGGGGTCAGCTGATGCAGAAATCTGGTATCAAAGATGGGATTGGGCCACTGAGCTGTCAATCAGTGTGTATTTGTCTCCTACTGCCTAGATGCCCTGCTAGCGGATCTGGAGTCCACCACATCTCATATCTCCAAGCGGCCTACGCTGCTGACTGAGGAAACACCATACTCCTTCCTGCCAAGAGACCAGCTCAAGCAGGAGGATCTCTCCCTGGCCCCAGAGCCCCCGCTGCCCTCCGCCGCCTCCCTGAACGGCGACTCACTGGACCCTCCCAACTCACAACACTCCTCTCAGCAGGTGGGTCAAAAATGCCCCTCAACAGATAACTGATGAGTGATTATTAGACAGTGGTTATTTATATAATGTAAATATATAGTACCTGCAAATTCCATAATGATTCTCGGAAATGTAGTGGATATGTATACAAGGAGGCTAATTCCTGAAATGTGAAAGGTGAATATGATGACGTTAGCGCTTTGTGTGAATGAGCTGAATATGATTTGCGGTTTGTGTGACTGAGGTGAATACAATGTCGTTTGCGCTTTGTGTGAATGAGCAAAATACGAAGGCATTAGCGCTTTGTGTGAATGAGATGAATACGATTACGTTTGTGCCTTGTGTGAATGAGCTGAATACGATGGCATTAGCGCTTTGTGTGAATAAATTGAATATGATGACGTTAGCATTTTGTGTGAATGAGGAAAATACGATGGCGTTAGCGCATTGTGTGAATGACGTGAATACGATGACGTTTGCACTTTGTGTGAATGAGGTAAAGACAATGACGTTAGCACTGTATGAATGAGGTAAAGACAATGACATTTGCGCCTTGTGTGAATGAGGTGAATACAATGGTGTTAGCGTTTCTGTGGATGGGATGAATACAATGTCGTTAGTGCTTTGTGTGAATGAAGTTAATATGATGGCGTTAGCGCTTTGTGTGAATGAGGTTAATACGATGGCCTTAGTGCTTTGTGTGAATAAGGTGAATACGATGACATAAGCGCTTTGTGTGAATGAGGTTAATACGATTGTTTAGTGCTTTGTGTGAATGAGGTAAATAGGATGATGTTAGCGCTCTGTGTGAATGAAGTGAATATGATGATGTTAGCATTTTGTGTGAATGAGGTAAATACAATGACATTAGTGCATTGCGTGAATGAGGTGAATAGGATGATGTTAGCGTTTTGTGTGAATGAGGTGAATACGATGACATTAACGCTTTCTGTGAATGAGGTGAATACGATAACGTTTGCAATTTGTGTGAATAGAGAGAGTGACTACTAAAAATTCAATAGTATAATAGCATGGTAGAGTCTGTTGATGATTGTGTTTCATAATGTGCTTCTCATGCTCTGGGTTAGTCCCCTGCTTCAGCCCAGAAAAGGTCCCAGGACAACGCGCCTCCCTGTCATACTGAAGAGGATCACGTCTACAGGTGTGTACATTTACAGCCCGACCGCATGTAATTGTGTCTTTGCACCATTTGTGTGATTGTGTGGGGCTGTTGGTATGTGTATGAATGTGTGTATGAGTATGCATGTGTAGCTATGACTGTGTTTGTCTCTGTGAGGGCGTGTATATGTATGCAGGTATGTATATGTGAGCGATATCTGTGGTCTACATGTGTGATCCCTCTGTCCCTCTATATGTTTGTGTGACTGTCTGTCTGTCTCCTTGCTGTTCCCTCTATATGTTTGTGTGACTGTCTGTCTGTCTGTCTGTCTGTCTGTCTGTCTACCTCCAGCTTTCCCAACAAGCAGAAGAGCCACGAGGCCCCATCAGCCATGAACTCCACCGTGGGCAGCAACCTGACGGAGCTGGACCGACTGCTGCTAGAGCTCAACGCTGTGCAGCAGAGCACGCCCTGCTTCCCCACCACAGGTATGGCTGCCGGGTACCAGGGGCCCAGAGACTCTTACTGGGATGCTGTGTTTCCATGTGCTCATAGTAACACTGCCATTGCCTTTGTTGCGATTGTTTGTTCGTGATAGTACCAGAAAAATAGCATGTTTAATGTGATCATATCAGTAGTTTTCTCAGTAATCCCTAATTTTCCATCACACTCCGCTGAATTTTTAGTGAAGAAATAGCAATAATGGTAAAGATATATTTGCGAGAATGCATACATTTTCAAATGATTTTACAGCAGATAGAAGCCAGGTAACACTATGGGCTGGAAGGGCCAGGACCAGCAGACTCCTGTCATATTTATCGTAATGTCCCTGTGGTCTCTGCCCTTAGAAGAGGCCCCACCCCCTTTGCCATCCATCAGCACCACCTACTACATTCAGGAGAATGGAGGCTCCACCCCTGTCAAGTCAGCTCCGCCCACTACAGAGAAACCCAGGCGCAACGGGGCCTGCAGCGTTGATGAAGTACGGCCCAGTGTGGAGAGCCTTCTGGATGAGCTGGAAAGCTCCGTGCCCAGTCCCACGTAAGCACCGTGACCTTTGACCCTTGCCCAGCATGCCCTGCACAGCAGGCCCACTGAGGATTGTTTGGCTATGACTCATCCAGCCTCTGAAGCCACGCTTGTTTAAATATGGGTTAAGTTTGGCACAGAATAGGAATTTTGGTAGTATGACCAATGGAACTGTTTTAGAAAATGACACACGGACACCTGCCTGCCTGTCAGTACTGAAAGGCTGCAGTCTTCAGCTGGCTAGCCGTCGTCACCATAGGCTTGTGGGCTCCCTGCTCTGTCACGTGACTTGGATAGTTAGCAGTCAGCTGAGCGGTTGCAGAGCTTCTGATGTCCCGGTTCTCTGGGCCATGCTGTAGGCCCGGAATCCTTGAGGCGCGGTGCGAGCCCCCAGACGACGGCCAAGAGACCCCTGCTCAGCAGCAAGCCCGGATCTCCGCCTCCTCCGCCACGCGGGAGCTGGACGAGCTCATGGCCTGTCTCTCCGACTTCAAGGTGCCGAGCGGCGTGTGTGTGAGTGGGGAGCCGGGGGGTGTTTGTGTACCCACAGACTGCCCGTATGCATGTCACCTGGTGTGTGTGTGTGTGTGTGTGTGGATCTGCAGTTTGGCCTACAGCCATGTTTGCCTGTTTCTTGTCTGCTTCTCTGGGATTCCAGAAGGTTTTTCCTTATCGACATTCAGCTCAGGGAATTTCCTGGAAATACCACCGGTACTGGCAATTTATTGGTGACTGAAATGTAGGGGGTGTTGTTCAGAAGGCTCCAGAAAGTCCTGGGAACACAGCATCTGGCATTTCAGGGAAGGCCAAGGGCCAGTGCATGTTAGTGCTGCAGCTGGCTGTGGGATCGAAGGCACTTTTTATTTGCCTTCCTTGAGGAGCCTGACAGATGCGCCTTTGTGTGATCTGAGCGGAAACAGGACTGGTGATTAGTCAGGCCTTTGAGGTGACATCGTCTCCCCATCCAGTTTTGGGTTTGACCACCGTCCTTATTAGGTTCATTTTTCAGATTTGTTCTTTGGTTTCCAGTAGGAGTAACTGAGCCATGTTTGAGGTGTATTATATGTATTAAATAATACTCTATTTATCCTGTGTTTTCAACCGAGCTAGAAGTATCCACACGCTATTAATTTACAGTATTTGGATTAGGAGATGAAATAAGGATTGTAATTAAATGAGCCCCCTGTCTAACCCTAACCCACCTCACCATGACATACATGTAACATCTAACTGTACATAAATTATGTGAACAGGCTGAATTTATGATTGGTGGACACATTATTTTTGGAATATAAGTGCTGTCAGTTTCAGTTCAGTTGCTTTAGAGAAAAGTGCAGGTTTGATGCTCTTTGAACTGTGAGTCACCATCGTTGTCCTTTTACCCGTGGAAGTGGTAGATCTTCCCCTGACAAAGCTCTGGGTCAGCCTGATTTCTAAAGTTAAATTGTCACATTTGATACGTCTGGTGCAAGCAGGGGGAAAATCCATTTTCTTTTCTTGTTTTATTTGCTCCTGTTTCTGTCTCCATGTTTCCTTTTTAATGTCTTTTCTCTTCTTTTCCTTTCCCTTCATTTCTCCATTTTCTTTCTCCCTCTCCTTCCTGCTCATCCTTCAGCCCACTTCACTGGCGTCTCTTGACTCGGATTCCATGCCTGAACAGGCCTTTACCCCCCCTAGTGCTCTTTCTGCCCCCTCGACCGCCAGCCCAGTCCGTCAGCCTGCCTGCGATTTGCCTCTCCCTCCCCACACGGGGTCCCTGGAATTCTTGCACATTGAAGAGGAGGGGGTGGTGGATGTGGAGGGCCCAGCCCTGGCCCCCCCGTCGGCCGCCTCCCTGGGCTCACCACTCTCACACTCCCCCATCCCTAAAAGCGAAGAGCCCCATAGTGATGCCATTATTGACGTTTCGGCCTCCATGCTGCTCTCCCGTCTGGAGTCGTTGGTGGTTCTTTCAGACACCATGGCCCCTGCTCGCACTGTCGCAGGTCTTCGCAGCCTGCCTGGTGACACCGCCATCTCTAATAGACCTGTTGACTCTACAGAATCCCTAGTTACTAAAGCCCTTAGTGTTCCAGTCTCTCCAGCTGCTATGGGCCCCATTTCCCAGCTTGAGTCCTCGCTTCCCGTCGCTACTCTGAAATCTCCAGTCCCACCTGTTTCCTCGAGCGCCACCTCCCGCACTCCACCCCCTGTCCCAACTTTTAAGTCTGAGCCCTCATCTGCCCCTGTCTCTGACGTGCCAGCAGTCGGGATGCAGCCAGCGTGTGCATTGGAGCCCAGGATAATGCTCGCTCAGGAAACGCACCCTACCGGCCAAGAACCCTGGTTGGATGAGGCTCTGGATAAGCTGCTGTCTGTGAACTTTGCAGCCTCGGAGATGCCGGTGGAGGAGGTGCAGGAGATACGTGAGGCACCCATGCTGGCTATGGACCGGAGGGACGTACTGCCTGATATGTACACTGGGATGGAGAGTTTAGAAGCAACTTCGGCGACAGAGTATGGGAGAGAGCTGCTGGACTGGGTCGAGCTGGAGCTCAGGGGGTCTAATGATGAGATGGACGCGATGGAGACCAGCTGGATGGACACCTACCCTCCTTCCACGCCAGAAGACCAGCTCGAGCTGCCCCTGCTGCAGCCGTCAGCTGTGGAGAGGGTCTCTGCTTCTGGCCACGTATGGTGCCTCCCGGATGCCCGTTTCGTGCCTGCAGTCTGACATGAACTCACAGCCGCTTGCGTGGTGAGGCTGCGTTTGCCATTATATAATAATAACACGCCGGGTCAGGTCCTCTCCGAAATTATCTCCGGTCACTTGGATCCCCTTTCCTAAGTATGACACGTCTGTCCCAGCAAATGCCATGTTCTATATTTGCATGGGGATTATATCCTGGCAGATAGGAAGCATGCCCTGCACTGTCACCCAGCACTACCCCTCTCCCGCCCCCCCACAATCTCCCCCGACATGGCACGTGTGCCTTTGTTGGTTTCCTTGAGCTGGGAAGTCTTATTCTGTTTAGTTTGGGGTTTCTTACACTTTTATGCACATTCACAGTGTTTATCCTGTGCCCGGAACAGGATCCCCACTACTGCAAATGCTCAGAGATCTCACCAGTCTTTCATGGTGACATCATCAACACATGGCGTCTGGAGCCAGTAATAGGCTAATCCCCGGAGGCCACCTCTACTGAGTTCATGGTGTCACACACCGTGTTTGTCCTAGTACTCTGCCAAGTCCATAGCACTGCTCATCTCCATTGATTCGAGGCAGAATCACGCCCGTTTATTACATGGTTAATGTGGACTCTGAATGGGATTGAGATGATGGCATTACCGCATGATTTTGGATGACCTGTGTTTTTTTTTTTCCCGGCCCACTAACTTGTCGGGGGGGGGGCTGAAGCTCTAGCACATGAGTGCCGCATGGCTGCCACGTAGGACGCACCTTAAGCTGTGTTCCGCCGCTCGCTAACTGTGCCGGTACCCTGCTACAACAAGTGATTTGACACCCGATGGCACTGTGACAACCTCGCCCCTGGCATCCACTAGATCAAGTCCGTGATCTGCCGCACCAAAGAGACGTCCAACGTGCACCCCATGTACCGCGAGGGCCACCCTCGGCGCAAGATGGGTCCCGTCATCTTCCACAAGAACAGCTCCCAGGACAAGCTGATTGAGGAGCTCCAGGGAAAGCTGGGAATTGGGCGCAAGCAGCTTCGACCGAGGCGGCAGGATGACTGGCTCACCGAGGGCGTTGTCGTCATGTCCAGACCTCACCGCACTCGCGAGGATAGCTCAGGCATGGAGGTGGATAAGGTAGCAGCTGCTGTAGGATGATGGAAGTGCAGCTTTGGTCATGGTTAGCCTATGGTGCTATGGATACAGTTAGACACATTTCCGTAGCCATCAGTGTTCTTAGTCGGTCTGCTATCTTCCCTCTTATTTCTGCTATCTTTGCTTTTCTTCATGTGATCTTTCTGTTGTTTTCCCCAGATTATTATCCCACCAGAATCTCCTGTTCCACAGAGGAAAGTCCTCCCCCATCCACAATCCCCACCACCCCCTCTACACCAACCTCCTATCGTAGAGCCAAAAAGGCCTCCTCCTGTGAAACAGGCTCAGCCTCCTGTGCCTCCACCTCCACCTCCTCCCCCATCATAGGTTCCTCAACCTCCCCCATCAACCTTTTCCCC
>JAABNX020000046.1:1188525-1199317 GCA_015163995.2 Mormyrus lacerda
CCTTTTAAACTTCCTATGATTTCTGGAATCTTTAAAACCTCACCTTTAAACTTGTATGAATTACATAGGTTATCTTGCTTATCAGGCCAAAAGTAAAAGCCTTTTTAAGAAGACATTCAGTCTGTCTATTGCGATCACTGACTCATTTCATTTTCTGTGATTGACTCAATAAAAACAAGCTTTTTGGTACCAGTTTTTCAGATGGTGTTTATTTGCAGACCCCAACCATACTCAATTTCTTAAATGTGCTAAGCATTAAAAGCTAAATTTAAAAGGAAGTGGCATATTTGAGCACACTGACTGGGTTAGCAGTTAAATCAGCTAGAATTTGGTGCATTTTGTCAAACGGCGTAAGAACAAAGATTAAGTGAAAGACAATATGAAGAGAAATGTGATGTTTTATTTGTCACATACACAATTGTACTTCGGGTGTTTCTTGTGTATTTTCCTCACCGAAATCAGCGGTAAGTCAAATATCATCATCGAAAGTTAACGTTATTTTTAAAATTCTTTAAATTTGTTAGAAATGGTTTGTCTTCTACAAATTACATAAAGTCATCTGAATACTAATTAATCTGATGACGTCGGTTAACATCGCCAGCGTTATTCTGTAATTTCTAAATTCATTAAGGTGGGCATTTTAGATGAGTCTGACAGCTGAATTTACATCATGTGATTAAGCATTTAAAACCAACGCCAAAGTCGTCACTAGAGGTGTCCACGTAAAGAAGGCCTGCCCTACAGTCATGACAGGAAAAGTGTTAATACTACTGTAGATGAGAGTACACGAACCCCATTGCAAAGTCCAGTGGAAAACGAGTTGGGGGCGTGTCATCATCGCAGTTAAGGCGGAGGCAATGGGCAGCTCCACTTTGGAAATATATTTTTTTACAGGGTCATTGCAAAACGCTGAATTGATTTTAATGTTGAGGAGATTGTTATTAAATGGTGTACCGTAAAAAAGATATGCCTTTCAGTCTTTTGTCATGCACTCCCGCCACACATTGAATTTCTCACGCGGGAAAATAATTTGTAGGATAATATGCCGCAGCACACAATATTCCTCAGATCGCGGCACAGTAGCGTCTCACTATGAAACAAGCGCGTCGCCGTTGGAGTCCTAGAGCCTGTTACTTACCAGCCAATCAAAAAAAGGGACCTAAACAATAGCCAATCGAAAAAATAGTAGTATTGTATCTGGGTAAATTGCAACACAACAACCAATGAAAAGGCATCCTGTAGAATGTCACTCTTACCTGTCTTCAAAACTTGAAAGCCCTGATTCCACACCGATTGCTGGAAGAGAGCAAATCTACGGTGATCAACTATTCCATGTCAGGGCGGACACTAAGATAGGACAGGATTTGAAAACTACCATTTCAAATAAAATGACTCGCTGGATTTCAACACTGAGTTCTCGCTGTGTGCCGACTGGTCAGTGTCCTATAACCATGAATATGTCACTAATGTTAATATAAAACAGTTGGATCAGTCCAAGCAAAACAATTTAACTATTGAGCCAAGCACATGAACCTTTCAGTTTAAAAGTCGGTAAAACCCGAAGTAGCTCAAAGTGCCCCCCCCTCCAAGTATGTATGTATGTATGTATGTAATACGTACAAAACCAAGAACCTAGCAAAGACGAAAGCGTACCACCATCCATCCAGCCCCGTGCGTTTATAAACGTCAGCCAGTACCACGTGCTGATGGCGTAATCACCCGGAAGTGATCCCACGAGCTCTTCCTAGATCGACACCGGCAAGATGGCGGCGGACACGCAGGTATGAGTGTGGCTTAATTTAGAAATCTGGTTGAATCTTCCCTCATCGAGTGTATCTAACACGCTGATAATTATAGCCAGTTTAATCCCTAAAAAGTAATCGTGTCGAACGGTAACTTTTCCTACTGTTTGTGAATAAAGTAAAAAATCTATATGTCTATTTGGCAGTGTGAGTGGAAAACGGGGGGGGGTTGTGCTGTGTAAAAGCTGTGCACAAGTGCAAACATTTCAAGATGGTGTCTTACAGACCTCCGAGTCGTTAAATAGTCAGAATAAACACGTATCGAAAGTTATACAAGAATGTGTTGTCACAGAACTTATTTTTATTGCAGTAGTCATCTTAGTAGGAAGAACGAAATCACGTTTTATTGACCGCTGAATCGTCAAGTTACTATCTATATTTTACTGTCGCTAGTGAACTTCTTACTCGTGCCTTCCTGTCGCATATGATGATGTGCAGTTTTTACATTTGGCATATAACTTTCCTCCAGAACGCAACTCCAACAGTAGTTTATGACGTATTTAGCAACTGTATGGGCCTCTTCTCTTAGATGCCCGAACTTAAGAAGTCTAAATTACTTTATATACACGCTGATGATCATTTTAAGTGGCTTATAATGCACTAGAGTGATGGCACACTAAATTAGATCTTTGCAGAGATTTATCCAAAAAAGTTGTCTTTTGTTAAGTTTCAGATAAATGTCGGTGTTGTGCATAAAAAAAAATGTGAAGTGCTCAGTGATTATAAAAATCTGTAGTAGGTTGCCGCATATACATTTGTGGGTTGATTGTATAACAGCAGCTGGGATGACTGTATGGCCTTGTTTGTCTCCTTTAGGTTTCAGAGACTCTGAAGAGATTTGCCCAGAAAGTGACTACAGCCAGTGTGAGAGAGCGCAGGCATGTGCTTGAGGAGCTTAAGCAGTGCGTCTCTGGCCGAGGTGAGAGTTCAGAAACCACCTCTTTGAACCTCAGTCATTACGAGGTGGTGTCCTGGAGATGCAGGCATCTCAGGCTCAATTGACAGCTGTAGCTTGATTAAAAGTACCTGCTAATTTTGTGCCACATGTTTTTTTTCTCCTTTGTGAACATGAGTTGTGATGCAGTAACACTGTGGTGTTCCATTGCAGATTTGCCTGAGCCTGCGGTCAAGGGGCTCTGCAAGCTATTCTGCCTGGCACTGCACAGATACAGGTCAGTGGTGCCATCTTGATCTTATTACTGTTCTTTTAGCTCTGCATATGAGCACTGTCTGAGGTCTCCTCCAGGCTCTACCCTATGCAGGCATATCACTAATGTAGAGAAATTCCATATTTTAGTCTGACAGTTTGCTTGAAGCACAGGAGCACACACTTGGTGCAGTGAAGGTACCAGCCACGGTTTATGTGAAACTGGGCAGTGCCCTGTAAGCTTCAATGTGGTGCATGCGTGACTGTGTGACTGTGCCTGCGCAAGGTCGTCACCTTTCCTGTCTGTGCTGCTTCAGGGATGCTGCCTCTCGCAGAGCCTTGCATTCTGTCATCAGCACCTTGGCTGCTACCCAGCCAGCCGTCACGGCGACCAGCCTCCTCCACTGCCTGCTCAACAGTGGCATCATTAGCAAGACCAGGTTGCCCAGGTAAGGAGACACAAGGGGTGAGGAAGCGCAGGTGGAGTGAAGGAGGTCTTTGTGACTTGTGTACTTGTTCTGTTGTCTAGCAGTGAAGGATGGTGTGCAAATAGCCAGCAGATGCTTAAATGGAGCAAAAATCATGGCTGTCTTACGGCTTCTGGAGTGTGTGGGATTATACCCTTTAGATGTAACTCATTTCTAGTTGGTCACTTTACTGGTTTCTTGCTGTTGTCTTGTGACCGGCTCCTGGTTCCTAATGATTTTATAATGTCCTTAGTACTGAGATGGGAGAAGTAAACGAAATGTAGAGTGACCAGAATGCTTTGGGCCCGGGGCCCCCCCCCCCTTCCCCCCCCCGCAGTAAAGGCACTGCCCCAGCTGCCTCCATGGGCCTCTCCTGGACCTGTTTGCTGGTGCGAGCTGTGTGTCCCACCCCGGAGACCAGAGAGGGCCCCACCTGGAAGAAGCTGGTGTGTAACTGGGAGAAGCCACTCCCGCTGCCTTTCATCTTGGTCCCTGATTAGTTATTAAAACATGAATGAAAGTAAATGCCGTACTATTTTCTGCAGGAGAAAGCTGGTTGGATGGGTGAGTGAGTGGCCAGTGCCTCGGGTTAGCATTGCTGCCTTGTATGATGCAGTGCCGTTGATTCTGATGGTCCAGCTATGAATGTGAGATGACAGGAAGATTGAAGCCACCTGAGATTCACTTCTGTGCCATGCAGGTCCACAGAAACGACTGCAGTGTTGCAGTGTCATTGAATCCCTCGCCGCTCCCGTTTGAGCTCTGTCTGCTGTCCACGGCATGGCCTGTGTGCATAGAGGTGGCGGTGAAGCAGACTGTGGCCAGCCACCTGAGCCCATCCTCTCTCTGTCCTGCAGGTAGAAGTGCAGAGCCTGATGCTGGCTGAGGTGGTGGGTGGGGCCCAGCGTAATACCCTCAAATCTGCCCTCAAGAGCCTCAACCGGCTATGGAAAGAGGTGAGTGGATGCCGGGATGTGGCCTGGTGCCACCGGAGTGGTCAGAGAACCCTCTTGCATGATTCCTTGTTTTCTAGAACCCCGGCCTGGCTGACCAGTACCTGAGCACCCTGCTAAGTCTGGACCAGAACCAAAGTTCGCTGGTTCTACTCGGCTTGTGTGTGGATTTCTGCACGACCCAGAAGGACATGGGCACCATCGAGAAGCACAAGGTTTGAGTGAGATACTGGCCCTGGAGGGGCTGCATTCGGTCAACCTATGTGATATAACACCTCAACACCACCAACCCCCACCCCCCACCCCTAATTCTCCACCATCCTCAGGGGGCCCTGCTGGATCTCTACCTGAAGACTGTCCTGATGAGTAAGAGTCGGCCGGCCCAGCACATCCTGGTGAGTCGCGTGTGTCTGTGTGTGTCTGTCTGTGTGTGTGTGAGTGAAACCCCACCCCTCCCGGGTCACAACGTGGGCTCTGCTCACAGGAGTGGAGTGGCTCCATACTGCGACACATCACCCACAGCGACTTCCGGGAGCAGCTGCTGCCTGCCCTGCAAAAAGCCATGTTGCGCAGCCCGGAGAATGCCATGCAGAGTGAGTGCCCTACATGTGGAGGCCTTGCATGCATATATTCATAAATGCCGATACGCACGTTCAGTGTAAATATGCACAGAATCATATACAGGAACATGCACTGTCATACAAAGAGCTCCTCTCAGTACTCGCTGTCTCTCTGTTCCGCCAGCCATTTCCTGTCTGCTCACCTCCGTGACCCTTGACCTTAGCCAGTATGCCCTGGATATCGGGAAAGGCCTTGCAAGTAAGTCCACGCACCCTTCTGCTCTCATTTGTTTCTGTGTGGCAGCCCGCTGTGTGGTGGATTGACCATGTTTTCCCCCGCTGTGACATTCTGCAGGCCACCTGAAGGCCAACAACGCACAGCTGACGGAGGAGGCCGTGGTGGCCTTGCAGCACCTGGCCGAGCAGTGCAGTGACCCCAGTGCCGTCCAGGAAGTTGTCACGCACCTCTTCAACATCCTGGGAGGTCAGAGGTCACACCGTAGCAAGAACGATTGCACTCGGCCTTGGATCATGTGCAGGTGTTTGTGGGTGTCTGTGAAGACCACAGGCCTTACGCTCTCCTCTGATTACAGGTTCTGAGGGGAAGCTCACGGTGGTGGCCCAGAAGATGAACGTGCTCTCAGGTAAGCCCACACTCCTTTGTGTGTCGTCATGCCCAACGCCCCTCCCTCCGTAACAGTGGCGTTGTGCTTCCCCCTCCCAGGAATCGGCAGTTGCAGCCACCATGCCCTCTCCGGCACCTCTGGCCAGGCCCTCAGCTCAGCTGTCACCCTGCTCTTCATCCCCTACCTCCAGCAGGAAGGTAACCACACTCCCAAGCCTCCCTCTCCCCCCAATGCAGCTGAGTCTACCTCCCCCCACCCTCCTGCAGTCCAGCACCCCCAAACAATCGGGCCTCCCACCCCCCTGGCCTGCTCCCCCATGCCCACCGCCCTGCCTTCCCCAAATACAGGGGAGATACTACAATAGAGGGCTCTATGCTGCAGTAGTAATGGGAGAGCCTAAAATCCTTTGGAGAACTTTTGTAGTAAGAACTGGAAAACGACGACAAAAAACTATTACTTACAAAACTAGACTGAAAAGCATTGATTTTGTATATACAGCATATCCAACATTTTCCAGTATAATTATCAGTGAGTCCCTCGGAAGTTGCAGCTGTGCAGCCCTCAAAACTGGGCAACGATGAACCACAGGCATGTGTGCCAATCCTTGCTGAATCCCCCCCCTGCATCTCAGTTGAAAAAGGGGCTCATTTAGGACTGAGACTGCTGAGATCTGAGAGGATGGCTTGGGCTGTGGGGATGCACTGGCAGTGCCTGAGCGTCAGGGGGCTCCCTGCAGCAGCCTCAGCAGTCCTTGGGGAACTTAAACTGTGTTTTCAGGCCAGTGTGGACAGCTATCTGAATTCCCCTGGTCAATCAAGCCAGACAAATGTTTGTTAAAGAAACTCAGGAATTCAAAAGCTTGCCTTTAATCAGGTAAATGATTGGGCTTTGGCCCGAATATCCAGATGGAGGAAGATCTCTGTGGGCTGTGCCATAGGAGCAGCTGCTGTGAAGCCCCCGGCATCCATTCCCGATACTGGGCCATGCTGTTAGTAGAGTCTGGCTCTCTGCCAGTCAGGTGGGCCGTGCTTGACACTCCCACGCTGCCTATGGCAAAGCGACGTGAGGAAGCCTTTTGCTTCCCAAGTCCCATGGGACGGTCTCTCTAGCTCTGTTTTACTGAGGCTAGGGTTGCCTTGTAGGGGGTGTTTATTTAGACACATGGTGCACCCAGCAGGACGGACTGAGAGTTGCTTCTGTGCACTGACTGGCCTTTTAACTACAACAGTTATAAAAAGTCTGCCCTTGTGTTTTGTTCTGATTAAAGAGTCAATATATTTTATCGTATTTTCTGTTTCTGATTAGCATACTGTGTATATTCTTAACTATAAATTATTCTTGAGGATGATGCAGATGTCACAGCATAGGGTAGTGTGAAGCATAAACGTTCACTATTTGGATTGTGGGCGGGACCTGTGGAAGCATATTTATATATTCCCACTTTCCGTGATGCCTGCCTTTCTGGCTCCCGATGAGTTCCTCACACAAGGTATTCTATGTCCCATCTCATCCCATTTCCTCCTTCCCTTCCCACCCTGCAGTTCATGAGGGCACACTCGTGCATGCGGTGGGCGTGCTGTCGCAGTGGAGTGGGAAGTTGACCGTGGAAGTCCCACGCCCCCTAGTGGAATGGCTGAAGAAAGCATTCACCCTGAAAGTCACCACATCTTCAGTGCGACACGCCTACCTCCAGGCCATGCTGGGGGCCTTCAGGAGTCAGTGCCCTACGCCGCACCGTTACCTGCTCCATGGTCACCTTGACCTCTGAATTCCTTTACTGTTGCTTTACCAAAACATCCGCCGTCAGCTGTCAGTAATAATGCTTGATCCTCGACCATGGTTATGGTGAGGCCTCAGATTCAGGGCATTTGTAATTCCTTGTACTGACTAAGGCAAACTCCTTTGCTTCTGTCTAGGTGACACTCTGTCTCAGGCCTCGGAGCTGTTGCCCCTGCTGGTGCTGACGGTAGAGAAGGCCAGTGCTCAGAACTCCCAGCAATCCTTGCTCTCAGAAGGCGTGGCTGCAGCCGTGTTGCTGTGCCGCCTGTCCCTGCAGGAGGCACTGTCAGGTTAGTACTGTGGCCTGGGTTGCTGGTGGTGGGGGGTTTGCCAAAGGTTGGGTGGATCTTTGGGAACCTAATTGCATGTCTTCACAGATTCAAAGATGGCTGCTTTTTGGACTCTAATCCTGGATGAGAAAAAGCCGCTGTTCACCACCGAGAAGTTCCTCTCTCAGGCCAGTGAGGAAGGTGGGGCTCTTTCGCCAGCTGTGCTGTTAGGACGCACTGACACATGCGTATGTTTGCGGACTGCATTCTGATTGGCTCGTTTCCCGGTCCAGCCTTGTGCACCGTGCTGCAGCTCTGTGAGAGGCTTTTCTTGGACCATGCCCACCGGCTCACCAACAGCAAATCACAGTGAGTCTCCTTCCACCTGGCCCTGCACGTCTGTTTTTTTTTTTTACCATTTCCACTCTAACTGGGCTCTTTGAAGTATGTTTGTTTTGGAGGGAATTTCGGGCAGGTCATGTGACTGCTAGGGGTATAACATCCCTTGCACTGCTCACCCCAGGATGTACCACCATGCAGTGGTGGCAGCACTGCTCTCGCGGAGCTGGCGGGTGCGTAAGAGGGCGCAGCAGACCGTCAGGAAGTTGCTGTCATCACTGGGCAGCTCCGGCCTGGCACATGGCCTCCTGGGAGAGCTGCAGGCTGCGGTCAACGCACACAAGGTTAGGGGGGAGCTGTGACCTCTGTGATCACAGGATTCCTGCCTTTCTGCTGCCAGCGGGGGGACTGCAGTGAGATGGGGGTGTCCGATCAGGCCTCCAGAGCCTCCCGTTAACCCAGCACCTTGGACTACTTTTGGGTTCCGTCTGATCTCACCTCTGAATCCGAATGCTGTGCCTCTGTACCCAGGTGCTGCCCCCAGAAGCCTTGCTGTCGGAGACCGGCGAGCTTTCGGAGCTGGGCCGCACCTATACCCCGCCTCGTGTCCTGTCGGAGGCGCTGTGCACCATCTGCTCAGCCGCCACCCTGCAGAACGACCCCACAGAGGCTGAGCACCTCGCAGAAGAGATCCTGGTCGTCTCACACCATCCCTCCATAGGTGTGCACACCCCAGCCACACAAGGCATCTGCAGATCCTGCGGGTTTCTGTCTAGTCCCAGAATCTGCTGGATCTAAAAAATCTTAATATAGACAGGAAACATCACAATTAAGGATCAGCACATGATAGAACTGACCAGATCAGTGCAGTACTCACACCTGCAGAAGTTATATATTTCTTCTCCAAACAAGGAGCACAGTGAATTGCCTGGGTTCTGGGATTGGACAGATTCTTAGGCCTGGTGATCTACCTGGGCTTCTGATTGGAGAGTTCATTGCCATGTGACATGTGGGCCTCAACCCCCGAATGCCGTCACTCTCCTGTGTCCTGTAGAGGTGGCTCGTCCGGGACTGTGGCCAGTGCTGCTGTCGCACATGAAGGTTGACGCTGCCAACTTCATTGACAAACACCTGGAGAAAATCCTTCCTCGTCTTCTGGAGAGCGACGCCGACAACCAGGTATGAGGCCATCATCAGAAATTAAATATTATAAATGATATCCTTGTCAAATTCTCTTTGAAAGTTAAAATCACTGATATGATGGTGATGATTAGGGGTGCATCAGAAAGTTCGGCACATACCTCGGTTTTGAAGTCGAGGTTCGGTTCGGGCCTTTCTGTGTGGAGTTTGCATGTTCTCCCAGTGCATGTGTGGGTTTCCTCCCACAGTCCAAAGACATGCAGATTAGGTTAACTGGCTACTCTAAATTGTCAATAGGTGTGAATGTGAGCGTGTTTGTCTGTTTGTCTGTGTTGGCCCTGTGGTGGACTTGGGACCTGCCCAGGGTGTAACCTGCCTCTCGCCCGAAGATGCTGGGATTGGCTCCAGCTTCCCCACAACCAAAATGGATAAAGCAGTATAGATAATGGATGGATGTATGGTTTGGTACATTTTCAGTATTATGTATGTAAGAAACAAGACAAACAAGACATTGCTGCCAAAAGCAAGGAGATGTTTTATTGGCATGGGGGCCAATAGGCCTCAGGCTGAGAATCTTTCTAAAGCTGCTGTTCCCATGGTGTCCTGCAGGCGACAAAGAACGCAGTGGGCTCCCTGTGCACACTGTCCCCTGACAAGCTACTGCCGAGGGTGGTGGAGCGGGTCACTGAGCGGCTGTCGAACCCCACACTGGGGCAGGTCACCCGGGAGGAATACTTCATCATGCTGACCCCCGAGGGGGAGCTCTATGACAAGAGCATCATCCAGAGGTATTGATGGATGAAGGTTTTGGGGTAGAGGAGCTTGTTAAAGGACTACAGTCAAAATCAAAATGTTGAGAACTCAAAGCAAATTACCGAATCGTCCATTTTTGCTGATGATAATGTTTTGTGTACAGAAGTAGCTGAAAAGTTAATATTTTTTTACTTAAAAGGCATTTTTTATCATTATAATGTAAATTAAATAGCTGGCAGACTATCCATGCAGCTGGGATCCAGGTCAGCCGTCTGTGGCTCACCCTACTCTTCCTCCTCTCCTCAGTGCCCAGCAGGAGAGCACCAAGAAGGGTAACCTGAAAAGGGAGAACAAGGCGTACTCCTTCAAGGAGCAGATTATCGAGCTGGAGCTGCAGGAGGTCAGTCCTAGCCTATGCCATGTTCATTTGCGTTCTCCTCACTGTGGCTTGGATTCCTCCCCTCTTCCACATGTGTGCAGTCTGCCTGTGCCCCCCTGTGTTCCCACCCGGTGTCCTTCGGGGTACGTGCCATGGCTCGGGCTGAGAAGGCTTTCCATCAGGCGGCTGGCAGAGCAAAGCGTGTGGCCTGTCCTGCTCTCGCTGCTGCTGTGGATGACATGTTAGGAGCTAAACCAAGAGCCTTGCCATCCATTTCAGGAGATCAAGAAGAAGAAAGGCATCAAGGAGGAGGTGCAGCTGACCAGCAAGCAGAAGGAGATGGTGCAGAGCCAGCTGGAGAAGGAGGCTGCCATCCGTAGGAGACTACAGGAGGTATGTGCACCAGTGCTTACGATCACAGCATGCTGAAACATGTGCAACCAGTGACCATAACATACCTGTAGCAGTGTGCTGTTTATGTAACGCACCTGTAGCAGTGTGCTGTTTATGTAACGCACCTGTAGCAGTGTGCTGTTTATGTAACGCACCTGTAGCAGTGTGCTGTTTATGTAACGCAC
>JAABNX020000046.1:1224328-1236852 GCA_015163995.2 Mormyrus lacerda
GCACACATGCATGTATGCAGATGCACACGGATCCATGCGCGTGCACATGCAGATACACAGAACCTCAGACAAACTGGGCTGGAATTGCTGGGGTGTATGCTGCCATACTTCTCTGTTTCTATTACAAGCTTCTGGGAGGGTCACCTGACTGCAGTCACACAGCTGAATACACATTAGAACCCGAGCGATGGTGGTCAGCCCAGTTCTGGGTTTCTAATTAAATGCATGGGCCGTTCACACAGCTGGGAGACATTTATAGAGGCCATTGCATGCGTGTTACATGGACGAGGCGCATGAGCGGGAGTTGTACCTCCATAAGACCTGCCGCCCACGTATTTGGCTGAAACACCATCTGCCTGCTGGTCTCCTGCTTCTCGCTGGCTGCTGGTCCTGTTTCCCCAACCAGGTGCGTTCCTGACCTAGCTCGTCTGCCCCCACAGGTAGCTACATCACCACTATTGGCGTCGACTTCAAGATCCGGACGGTGGAGATTAACGGTGAGAAGGTCAAGTTACAGATCTGGGATACGGCGGGCCAGGAGCGCTTCCGCACCATTACCTCCACGTGAGTCCTGCAGGGGGCGATCTCTCGCCTGGCCGGCATGTGTGACCTGAATAGTGGCCCATCTGGGAGCGTGATGGCGAAGATCTCTATGTATTTATACTCGTTTCTCTGGCATAAAACACCAGGCGACTCACTGATGTGCTCAGAATAAAATCTGTGAGATAGGACTGGCAGGAGTCAGGCTGGGAGTGGGTGCAGACCAGCCGCTGGTGCATTATGGGGCTTTGAACTGTCCCGCTCCCTATTTCCATGGAGCTCCAAGTGAGAGGTCCCTTCTCTGGCCCAGACCTCCTGCGAAATGCTCACTTCAGGTTTGACGTCAGGCTGAAGGGTCAATCGGCAGGGCCTTGGTCCCCAATCAAAGGTTTGAGCTTTATAATGATCTGTCGTCTCTTCACTTTCTTGGTCCTGCCCACTGGCCCACCTGTCTTAGGAGCTGCACCGTCCTTTTCACCTTTAACCCAGATGTTCAGGTGACTGTTGCCTTCAGCAGATTGTCCCGAGACCCCTGAAGGATGCGGTTTTCTGTTCCGGCGTCCAGGTCGCAGTGCTGCACTGTGTTTAGTATGTCTTTTCTGGCTCTGACCTGGACTACAGGGTCTCTCAGTGCTGGTTTCTTTTTGGGGCCACTTTACCGGCCCATGCTGTGGAATTTACCTTGGTGTGCTGTGATCATGACTTCAGAGCCAGGTGAAGTGGGCCGGTGTGATCTGTGCTGTGACCAGCAGGTAATTGCTCATTAGAGGAAATGAATTTTGGGGAGGCAGGCACATGGACAGCTTTGCTCAGGGGACCCGGAGGCCACACCAATGAATGGGCAGATGCTTCTGCTGACTTTGCTGTCTTTGTAAGCACCAGTTTCTGGGGTGAAAATCCTTGTTCTTAAAGAACTGATGTAGTTGCATTGGGTTAAGGATGAGTAATTGCACTGATGGTGAATATGAAGTGAAGAGAATGTGATCTTCCTTCATTCTGTGCTGTCTTCTCTGGCGTTCAGTCACGTCCAGACCAAAGCAGCCAAAGCAGTTGACGGTTTGACATGTGGTGTAACAGACGGCTGCCTGCTGGGAATACCGTCGGGTCATTCAAAGGGCTTTTTGTGCCATGGTGTCCGGGGTCAGACACTTCTCCTATGGGCTCAGTGCCGACTCATACAACATATGGAGGCTGGGGGGCTGTGGTGGTGGCCTGCGGGGGGGGGGGTGCGATGTGTCACTCTTCTTTTACTGGGTAATATTTTACTTCTCCTCATTCATGTGTCTCAGTTTAATAACCACCATGTCATTAAATGAATGGAAACCTGTGTATATTTAGTGAGGACCTGCACCAGAGCTCTGCTCCTCTCAGCAGGGCTGTGCTGCTTTTATCTTGATGCTTGGCTGACTCTAGCCAGACTCTGTGCTGACTCTGCTGTCTCCCATGTCTGTCTGTTCCACTTCCAACTAAAGACGTTACCATAGTTACTGTTCGCGCAGTGTTGCTATGCCCCTCAGCTGCGTGTTGCCCCCACCACCCGCAGTGCTTGTTTAGCTGGACATACTGCGTTGGGCGGCTTCCCTGTGGCTGCTCCATGCCAGAGGGGTTTGCCCTCCCCCAGGTGGCTGGCCAGTGCCCAACATGTCTGCCATCGTGCAACATTTCATTCGGCGGCCTCAGGACCTGCCGTGACTTGCTGTGTGGCGGCTTGCAACTGCAGACACTCACTTCCTGTGTGAGGCCTGTGGCGGCGGTGCAGGAACTAGGGGGAAGTGCTCAGTGTTTGACACGAAACAAGTGCCAGGCACGGGGGACACAGCTACTCGTTTTGCTTTTATTTACTGATCTGGGGGGGGGGGGGAGCTCACTGACACTGCTCTGTGATTTTCAGTCTCTTAAATTATCTATTAGTACATGCAGTTTTGGTGAAATATTGTTCAGAAAAAGCTGCTTCCATCCAGTGCCGACCATAGGTCTGTAATGATGCAAGTGCATGGTGTAGCTCTGTATTCCAAGAGCTCCCTCCAGTGGACTCTGTACGTATAACAATACGAAAACTTATTTCCATATCTTTACAGTTTTTAGTTATCTCTTTTTATATAAAAAATGATTAACACTAAAACTGATGCTGATTGCTTTGAGTTAAGAACAGTTTTGGGGGAAGCAAAGTGGAAAACAGAACTCTTTCTGAGGTGCGCGGTGTCTCCTGCACAGCCGTGCTGCGGGATGGTGGCCTGTGAGCTTCTCCACTTTTTTTGTTAGGAACCTGGGGCATTAAGATCCAAACCCAGACTGTGGCTCTGATTGCCTGGTCAATCAGTAAATATATCATCCTGTCAGCAGCCCTGTGAAGGCCAGGAATGTTCATGGTGTCCCCTAGTCCTGTGAAGGCAGGTGATCTTGTTTTTTGACTTCCAGGTACTACCGGGGGACCCACGGGGTGATTGTGGTCTATGATGTCACCAGCGCAGAATCCTTCGTTAACGTCAAACGGTGGCTGCATGAGATCAACCAGAACTGTGATGACGTCTGTCGGATCCTGGGTGGGTTCTGGCCGGGATGCACTTTGGCCTTTTAACCCTGCCCACGTCAACATTCTGTGCTGCTGTTGTCTTCTGTCTTTCACTACTATAATGCTAAATGTGTCAACCCTCCCTCCCCCACCCCTCCTTCCTGTGCAAGTGGGGAACAAGAATGACGACCCAAATTCCAAGGTGGTGGAGACCAGTGATGCACAGAAGTTTGCAGAGCAGATGGGAATTCGGCTCTTCGAGACGAGTGCCAAAGAGAACTTCAATGTGGAGGAGGTGAGTGGTGGGGGGCGGGGACCGCCAGACACCTCCCTGAGCCCCATAACGACGGCCAAATCACGTGTGTAGCATTTAACGTCGCACTTGCTTTATATCCTGTGACGTTAACTGCTGTGCCTCTGTTACCTGCTCTACCCTGCAGATGTTCAACTGCATCACAGAACTTGTGCTGAGAGCTAAGAAGGAGGTGGTTGCCAAGCAACAGCAACAGAATGACGTGGTCAGGCTGACCAAGAACAGTAAACGGAAGAAGAGGTGTTGCTAATGAGATGGTAGCAGCCAGGAGAGAACGGAGGGATTAAGAACATGGGCGGATGACGGCAACTACTAAGTGCTGAATGGGACTCAGAGAAACTAAATTAATTTCTTTATTAAATCTATAAAAACAAAGAGGAGGGAAAGGTCCCTTTTGGACAAACAAATCAAAGACTTTACAGATTTTATTAGGAGAGTCAGGGGATTCTTATTTTGAAGTTAGATGATGCTATTTAATGAATGATTCCTCCAGGTTAGGGAGGGGTCACAGTGCATCCAAAGTACTCCGATTCATACAAACTGATATTCTTTGCTGTCCATCAGTACATCACATCCTCCTCCTTATCCCTCAAGATGCGGGACTTTAGGAATCAGACTCTGCCCGGAGGCCAAGCGTTCTCTGTTTTTTTTTTTTTATTATTATTATATATTTTTTTTATTGGGAGGTGAATGAAGAGGTCAAAGGGGAACTGGGGGCTGTGTCTTACAGGTTATCAACTTCTTATAATCAGTGAAGGAAAAATAAGGATGATAAAATCTGAACATCCATCTGACCTGCCCCTCCACCCCCCCATTCTCTGGTTTGTCAGGCGTCTGTTTCCAACATCTTTTTCTAGCAGAAGTGAGAAGAAATCCTCCATCTAGCGTGGCACCGACTTCCTATGCTCCAGGGAAGCAGGACTGTTGATGTGAATTACAAACATGCCCTTTACCCATTTGCCACCACTTTCCTCACATTTTTAAAACCTATTTTTTATATTCCATGGTGCAGCCATCATTTACCTGAAATGAGAAGGCATTGTTCTTGGCAAAGTCATCATGATTGGAGACTCCCTACTATCTTGGCGACATAGCCCTTGCATTTGGGAGGGATGATGGACTATTTGATTATTTTGTTCGTCTTCTGTGTCTCCCGGAGGAAACTTGCAATATAGCCCCCCCCCGCATTCCCGTGCTCCGCATGGCCCGACATTGTCTCATTCTGCCACGCTTGCAGGATGCTTTCTGTCCATGAACACGCCACGGTCCGTCTTGTTTTCCTCTGTCATGTTTGGTTGTGTCATTTTCAGGTGAAACGTGTGCCATCTGGATGCTTTATTTTTCCCACTTAAGCAGGCTGGGACACATTGCCATCGCATAGTATCTTTTCTGTGGTTCTGAGCCATGACCATTCAGCCAAACATGTTGGCATTGCCAATGTTACAGGACTTGTTGCCAAATTGGTAATCTGACCGTGGGGAGCTTGTTAAGGCCAAGGCTCCAACAGCTTACCGGTTCTCTGAGGTTTGCAGAGATCTGGGTGCGAGGTACATGGTGCACAGTCTGCTGCTGGACCTTAAAGAACCAGGCGGAGATGAACAATGCCATCACAGATATGCTTGTTTCATATGTCTGTGTATATTTAAATATATTTCTGTAATTTGTACAGTATATAATGCATATTTAGGC
Organism: Mormyrus lacerda; assembly: GCA_015163995.2. Taxonomy (NCBI): domain Eukaryota; kingdom Metazoa; phylum Chordata; class Actinopteri; order Osteoglossiformes; family Mormyridae; genus Mormyrus; species Mormyrus lacerda. The sequence continues at coordinate 1,229,383 of JAABNX020000046.1, forward strand.
ACACATACATGTATTTATATAAATGTATATATGTACATGCTTGTGTGTTCTAGTCAAAATGATTCTGTTTCACCTGTGGTTCTGATGTACACTGGAGAACTAAGATGTATCATTCATTTTTTCCCATCATGAATTTAATCTATAATAAACATTTTAAAATAATGAACCTTTGACAGCGAATCACTGAGGTCCCTTCTTTTGCCAGTTGATTGGGATTTTGCCGTGTTGCTGTCACGTTTTTCATATGATAGGTTTCATTTTTGGGTGAAAACTGCAATAAGATTGTTCTTGAGCATGAAGTGGTGAGGGGTGCAGGCACACGTCTGATCCTGTGCTGCTCTGCTGTTAACACAGAACCTATAAAACGTGAACATTTTGATGATCTCAGGTAGCTTAAATGATTGAGGTGAGTGTCTGATGAGGTAATTATTGCTTTACTTGGTACAGCTGTAACTTGCTTGGTGACCTTACTGATTATATGCTGGTTTATGTATTTGGATGTGATCCATGTACAAGGTGGGGGCTGGTAAATCCATAAACCAAGGGAGGTTTAACATTTGGCACTTTTTATTCCATTACAATGGCCCCCGGCATAAAGAAACATGTCAATGGATTCTTTTTTATTTTGGAAATGTCTGTGTAAAACTTTCCTTGTACAGTGTTTAGATGATTACTAAAAAAATAAGCATTTTGCTTTTGTACATATTGTATAAAACCATAAACATGGTTTTCTCTTTATTTCCTTTTATATACAAATGGGATATCATTATGAAAGTGCCCCTTAATCATATAAAACTAGAATGTTATATGTACAGTACAATTCATATTTTTCACTTGTGCATAAGTCTTTAGTATGTTTAATGCACATCCTACATACAAACATACAAAATGTGTACAAAATTATAACTCCTTGCCGCCTGTCACTTGACGCGACTGGTAACCTCAGAATGCCATGAAAGCCAGATTTGGGCTGGCAGGCCTGCACTGAGGAACCTCTGTGGGATGCTGTTGAGCTTGTCTGCTGAAGCCTAAGGGACTCCCATCTCAGCCATTTCATATTGTGTGTATCCTTTGCTTTCATGCAGATACAAACACAGGATACAGTTTATCCAGGATGCGAATCGGCAGCTGACGATGTAGCCGTCAGGTCTAAGGCTCTCACAGCAACATGATCGCCATCAGAGGAGGTTAACAGCCTTAACCATCTTAGCTTTGTACCCTTCAGATTTGAGACTGTAATTGCACGTCAACTTCCAACTGTTGTTCAAGCTACTGCAAAATATCTGTAGATTCAGTCATGACCTAATTGATTTCTTCATGAAATGTGTAGAGTTAAGAATGATTTTCTGTTATAGAACTATCGAAGAAGTGAGGATGAATCTCGGCTTACGTGTGGCCTGCTCCTGGAATTTTTTTGTCTTGCAGTGCTCAATGTTTTTTCAGCAACAAGGTACATACATGCAGAGCAGTGCACTGCCTGTTGGCCCTCTAAAGGTGGCTGCAGTGGGGTGCTGGGACCCTGCCCTTCTGGTTCAACTGATTCTTGCTGCCAGGCAGGACCTGCCATAACCACTGTTTGTCTGTATGCAGGCTTTTCTCTCTGGAAGCTGAATGGATGTAAAATACGTTGGTCATAATGGGAAAATCCTACACAAGGTTTAATGCTCACTGAAGCTCACTAACACCTGAGCTGAGCTTGTGAATTAAAGGACATAGGACTACACAAAAAATACACAATGTCTCCTCAATGAAGGAAAAGGGAGGCAGACTGACCTATGGAACGTGACCGATAAAGACACAAATCTGTAAACCGTAAAACAGACTGTCATTCTACAGTGTAAACAGGTACAGTTGAGGTTTTTTCTTCATGGGGTTAAATACTGCTGATCTTCCCATGTTCTGGCCTACAGTTTTCCTGGAGGGAGTCTGAAGCTGAGTTGGTGGGCTCCAACCTCAACATCTCAGACCCACTGTAGCCATCAAGCAGGCCACCTCTGTGAGTGTCCACTCTGCCCTTTCATAGGTCATTTAAAGCCAAAAAGTTAGCGACTGCTCTGCCACATGAAGCAAGGCATGACACCTACACCCAGTGGCCACTTTATTTAACCCTACGTAGTATCAAGTAGGTCCCCCAACACTCCTGCACATTCCTGTTGTAATGCGTGGTTATTTTTGCACTTATGGCCTTCCTGTTCAGTTTCTCTGACTTCTGATTAACAAGGTCCTTTCAGCCATAGAAATTGCATGTAAAGAATGCTTTTGTTCACTACTCTGGACTTTGTAAACCGTAGACACCGTAGTGTGCAAAAATGTCAGGTCAAGCCATAGCTGTTCAAGTGCTTGGCTAACTGGAGCTCCTGTCCCTGTGTGTCTGATGTATGTGTTCAGCTGCAGCCACGGGATCGACCGTTTGAGTGATTGAGCAGATATACCTAATATAGTGGCCACTGAGTGTATGTACCTCTAATCAGCCACAGGGGGGCACTCTGCCCATTTAAACTTGGCTGGAATAATGCTACTACTAGATTCTGCTGCTATGGGGACTTCTGTTACTACGACCCCTATATCAGCAGGAGGTGCTCTTGTGCTGTACCACCCAGAGAATGCCAATACAGCAAATGGGCTGCACAAGAATCATCACAAAGTAACAGCAGTCAGGTCAGGTAATGGCAGCCAAATCCTATATGCAGCTTCATTTTACCACCATTCGTACACCTTAAGCTTGCGCAAGCTTCAGTGAATGGAACATTCTTTATCTCTAAGTGTCTCTGAGTGGTGTGCCGTCTCCGTTTCGGCAGGGTCAGTTTGCAGTCATATGCTAGAATCCACTGAGCCCTGCTTGTCTAAATTCGGAAGCACCCTCCCCACTCAGCCAGAAGCCACCCCCCAAATTGTACGTCCTGTAAACAGTTACTTGTAAAAACAAAAAGACAGCAACAAACAAATATGTACATCTTTCTAAAAAATTAACTTTTCATTCAAAAGTTATAGATATATAAATATACTTCTCCCCAAACAGTTTTTTTTTTTTTTTTAAAAATCATTCTTTGGGTTCCTCCTCACCAACACCTGCCTCGTTTGTGCATAGCTGTGTTCAGGTATAACCAGAGCCTCCCACCAGCAGCCTGCTGCCTGTCTCACACTAAAGCATGACAGGCCTCCCGTTTGGCAGATAACTCTTACAGAAGCCCACAGCGCCCCCTAACCCCCAGTCAGAGTGTAACTGCCATTTCCACAGGTTTAGAAGCGAGTCAATAAGAAACTATGAGAAAACATGTTTCATGAGCCAAAAAACACAGCATGCAAGCGACGGCAACAGGAAAACTGGCTACATGTTAACCTGATGCAGCCGCTGTTGTCAGAAGATGAGCCACAAACCATTTAGCACTTTATCATAAATACCCGAGTGCGTTTATGTATATACAAACACACAAGCATTTGCTGAACATTCAGTATCTGGAAAAAATGTCCTGCCCTGAGTGACTAATGAGCTTCTCTCGTTATTTTTAACTCCTCTGTAACAGAACGATAAAGGCTCAGCCAACTAACTCCAGCTAACTGTAATGTAACAGTAGCAGTTTAGCCAGTTCAAATTAAGACTGCCTATACTTCCCTTGTTAGCTGCAAGCTACTCTCATACTGGCAGGAATTCCTGGTTGACCCCTCAGTGTGTGGCCCCTGCTGCCAATTTCAACCACCTTTCGTGCTCCTCCCAAACGTGAGGTTACATGTATGCCTCATTACCAGGGGGAAGCTGTACACAAATCTTTATGGAATATTAATATACTATCTGATAGTCCTTGCATGCTGTGTCTGCACCTGATTTCTAATCAAGGATATGCTATAGCTTTTATAGAAACAAAAAATGCAACTGCATTTGTCACAGTCTCCCTGGACTATTTTGGGGCCAGACCGGGCTCGACCCGGCTGGCCATTGCAGTTCTCTTTTCTGTCCAAACGCTGAAGCTGGGACCTTTCAGACATGGTGTGAGATGCACTTCCTGTCACATGACAGACTCCCTGGGAGGTTCTCAGAGACAGCACACATCAGCTTTTCAGTGCTGGTCCTCAGCTAACAGTATCACAGAGGCTGTGCTCCCCCTAGTATTTAACTGATCCTGAGAAGGTGGTTGAACCTGGCAGCAACAAGCTAATACACCCTTGTGGAAATAAAAGGAAAACCTGCCATCCTCTGCCCTCCTGGCTGGAGGTGCAGGCAGACGTTTAAACACAGAGAAATCGTTCTGAAGAAATTAGTCACTGCTGGCTGAGGAGCTCAAGTCTGGCCATTAGAGGGCCTTGTCATGCTGGGGCACCAATCGTAACCCCACCCCCCAGTGCATGATGGGGAGACAGATAAAGTGCTAAATGATGGTGACAGCCTGTCAGCATGTCCACTTCTTACTCTCAGAGTGCTGTCTGCCTTTTGTTCTACACATTGCCTGGTCCAGGGGTGGCCAGCTCTTCTCACCAGCTGAAGGGTGCTCAGCCCCCCCCCTTTAGGTTTATTAATGTAATGATATGGATAGCAGGTCACCTGACCTTGTGTTTCAGGTGAATTAAGTGCTTATTAAAATACATTAAAAGGCCGCTGGGCTGCCGCTCTTGGCCACCCCTGGCCTGCCTCCTGCCTCCCTCTCTTATGAAGCCCATGTCACTTTGGTTGATTTCTTTCCCCACCCCAGTCTCTCAATTCTTCTTGAAGAAGGAGAACAACTTCCTGTCCCCATTGGCTAGGCGCGGAGGCCTCCTGCAGCGGGTGTCCCGCCTGCCCGGTGAATCGGATAAGGAGTGTGACGCCCTGCCCTCCTGCCGGTGCTGGTCCATCAACTGCTGGTCGATCACCCGGTGCATGTCATCCTGGGGGGGGGGCGAGACAAAGGTGTCAGGGGAGAGGCAGGAAATAATGGGCAGAGAAGTCGGGAGAAGAAAAGGATCAATGGCTGAAGGAGGGGGGGGGGGCAGAGAGATTACTTCCAATTTATCTTGGAATGAATTGGAATGGCTGGGTAAAGGATGTAGAGCTGGATGCAGGGGGAGGTGGTACAGAGGGAGGCTCACCTCAAACGGAAGCAAGAGGGAGGTACCACAGGGGTGGGGGGGTGGTACGGAAGCGGAGTCAAGGCCACTAGATCAGAAACCACAAGAGCCACACAGTAAAGAGCCCTGAGGAGGCAAACTGCAGCCAGAGGAAGGAGAAGACGAAGAGGAGGAGGGGGGAGGAGAGAGAGAGAGAGAGGACAGAGCTGCCTGTTAAGGAGGACAGATGAGCAGGTAGGGAAATCACAGGCGTACTGGCCGGATGGCAAGCACGTGTTCCTACACACACAGTCCAAGTCATGATTCTCAGGTCCGGAAAGCTGCCGTTCCATGCAAGAGAGACTTAACTCCAGACTCTTTGTGTTATATTTCAACTACACGAAAGTAGACTCTTCTGCAGATAGCCTGGTCATGCCACCATGGCATTAACATATTTCCAGTCTTATGTTTGAAAGGGAGTAGGCTGAAGTATAAATTTTTATAAAGAGTCCATTTGTATGATCTTTGTCTCCTGCTTTATTTATTAATCTAATGGCCTTCTTCTGCATTATATTTATTGTTTGCAGGTTACTTTTATGTGTGTTTCCCCACACCGCTACACAATAGCTCAAATATGGTAAAAGTAATGCATAATATAAGGTAAATAGTGATTTCAGATTTAAGATATGCCGTGTTTTCCCCAGGATGGCCGGGCTCCGTGCCAGCGTCCCCTGAGCATATTTAGTGTGTGGTTTCCAGCTGATTTTGTGGTCTAACATCACACCAAGGAACTTAATTTCATTTACCCTTTCCATGTTTACATTATCAATACATATTTTTACTTCCATATTTCTCTTATATTTTCCTAATAACAAATTTAGTTTTATCTAAATTTAATCACTATTTATATCAAAGCATTTTTTAATTTTATTAAATTCCTTTGTGATCACCTCCAAAACCTGCTGCACTTCCACTCCAGAACAAAAAATGTCATTTGCAAATAAAACAAATTTTAATATAGTTGATACTGCACAAATATCATTTATATACACATTATAAACAATTTTGCTGGAAAACTGATCCTTGAGGTATCCTACATGCTACATTCATAAATCTAGATTTATGCTGATTTGTACAAATTGTTGCCTGTTAGTTATATAGCTCTTTAACCAGTCCAATACAATACCATACTTCTTCATCTTTCTAATTAATATATCATGGTTGACGGCATCAAATGCTTTCTTTAAGTTTAAAAACACTCCAAGTGCATATCTCTTATTTTCAATACATTGTTATTTCTTCTACCAAGTCCATCAATGTCAAGGCTGTTGATCTATCATTCCTAAATCCATACTGGCTATCTCTCAACAAATCATGTTTCTAAACAAAACTATCAAATCGTTTAATAAATTATTTTCCTAATATTTTAGAGAACTGGGAAAGTACTGTTATTGGCCTATAATTAGTAAAGTGGTGCTTATCTCCTATTTTGTAAATGGGAACAATTTTTGCTATTTTCATTTTGTTTGGAAAAATCCCAGTTTGGGCATAAGGTTTCAACAATACAGCACAGTGTCATGTGACCTGTGCTCCTGTGAACTCTGACCTACCTGCCAGGCCTCAAGCTGCTGTGACAGGTTGAGCTTCTGCTGGATGGCATCCAGCAGCTGGCTGTTCAGAGACATGATGTCAATCTTGCACTTGGCCAGTTCCATCTCCACTGCCTTCTTCCTGTGTGTGAGCGGAGAAAAAGAGAAAGGGCCAGGATGGTATAGGGCAGACACATATGCAGTGGTAGCTGTACAGTACAGACAAAGGAGGGGTCATTGCGCTTATCCAGTTTCATGCCTGCGTGTTTCAGGCAGGCAGTTGAAATGAGTATGAGCCTATTCGTTCTGTCATGGCTTGTGTGCGACAGTAATGAACTCAGCTCAAAGCGGTCATGTTCTGTGTCATCCACCATCGATCCGTTAGTGACACAGAAAATCACCAACATCACATAATCTGCAGTGTGGAGAGCCGTCAGCCAAGTCCTGCATGGAATCACTTCCACTCACACTCTGCCTTTTAGGGTTGTGTTGCATTGCTCCAGTGCATGGGGAGAAATAAAGGATCCTGGCCCAGTGTTTTAGCCTGCACCCAATGCACAACCTGTGTTGTGCCTTCCATACATAACTGATACAGAACAGGGGGGCAGCATGTGGCTCAGTGGGCTAAGCCTGTGTGCCTGTAATCACAAGGCCACAGGTTCAAACCCAGCCTCAGCATGTCTGCGGGTCCTTGAGCAAGACCCTTAACCCCTGGGCGCCCCAACAGGTGGCAGCCCTTCGCGGACAGCTTGCTCTACAAAGAGCAATTTGAGGGAGGCGTTAAAAAAAGAATTTCCCCAAAAAAGGAATTTCCCCACGGGGATCAATAAAGTTGTGATTATTATTATTATTATTAATAATA
>JAABNX020000046.1:1236952-1249481 GCA_015163995.2 Mormyrus lacerda
AAAAGAATTTCCCCAAAAAAGGAATTTCCCCACGGGGATCAATAAAGTTGTGATTATTATTATTATTATTAATAATATTATTAACATGCACTGGAGATACTTGCAGTAACTGCTCTTTACCACATGGTGGTGCTACATACATTATATGTTACTTTCAGTATCCAATAATTTGTTTGATAATTGAAATAAAAAGTGCCTGATTTATAAAACAGGGGTCATACTACTGCCCATTTTGACTTGTGGGCAATAACCATACTTGGCAATTGCTTCATCCCGGTCCCGGATGGCGCTCTGCAGCTGCTCGCTGGGCTCCCGCACCTCCGCCACTGTTTGCAAGCGCTCGGTTTCCTCACGTACGGTACATAGCTCCAGCGACAGCAGCGCCACCTGCAAGAGGGGAGGGATAAACACAGCAGTCAGGCATTGGTGAGTGTCCTTCTGTCTTAGTGTTATAGGTGACTCACTGACCTGGTTGTGGAGATGCAGCGCCTCCTCCTGGCTAACTCGGGCCTTCTCCTGCTCGCCTTCACACTGGTCCCTGAGAGTCCGCAGCTCCTCATTCAGCTTCCGTACCTGATCCTCTAGCGCCTCTTCGTCACTGCGCCGCGAGCCCTGCATAGACACAGGTATTTATATAATCACAGACATGTATACCAGTCTTCCTGGGGTTTTCCCATTTACTCAAACACAGAACAATAAAACTAAAATTTAGTCCTTATGGGTAAATGAATGTCTGTGTAATGTTTGTGATATAGATTTATAGATTACACCAGTGTTATTAACCCGATCCTCCGAGGCCTCCAGACAGTCCATAGTTTTGCCTCCTCCCAGCCAATAAAGAACACAGAATACCTGGTACAAGTGTGCTGGGAAGGAGGAAAAATGTTGACTTTCTGGGGGTCCCCAAGGACTGGGCTGAGAAGCACTGGATTATACCATGCATGGAGTAGTTTTAGGTCTGTTTTTGTACCGTTTGTATGCTCAGTGTAACCTGGCTCCTTTCTGAACACTTTCGGTCTATTTCAGGGGGCTGCTTTGTGTCAGCAGCGCAGGTGTTAGCTCTAAGTCTGCATACACCTCCACGTGTTGCAGCGCTCATTACCGTGGACTCGTTGCCATCCAGCAGGTTCTGTGTGAGCCTGCGCAGCTCCAGTAAGCTAGCGTGCAGGCTGCCCATTGGCACATCCTTGGCAGAAGATGTTTCAGACGACTCGTCCATGGAGGAGTCGGTGGAAAGTGCAGAGTCGGTGACATCGTTGCCTCGCAGGTGAGAGCAGAGGGACCGTACCTGGCAGTAGGCCTCCCACATCTGCAGCCGCAGCTGGGTGTGGCAGAACAGAAATCAGACATCCATAGCAAATAGCACGCTGATCCTCGGCACTATGGCGCAAAGAGCAGTAAGTCTCCGTGAGATGTGTTTTCCTGCAGAAGGCCTTGGAGAGGATTCACCTACTGGGCTAGCCTGTTAGCACACACAGCCAGTCACACCTATAGAACCACCAGGCCTACATACAAGAAAATGTTAGGATATTCACGTGATTCTGGAAACTACTAAAATGATAGTTGTGTCACATATGTGTGTTTGGTAAAATGGTGTCCCATTTGCATGTGTGTGAGAGTGTGCAATGTGTTTACGCGTGTGCGAGAGCAAGTGTTTGCTTGCATGTGTGTGAGACACTGCATGAGCATATGCACGTGAGCATATACGTGTCTGTGTGAAAGACAGCGCATGAGTATCCCTGGCGCGTCACCTGCTCTCTCTCCTGCTCCAGCTCCTCCTGCTCCATGCTCTGCTCGATCTCGCACAGCAGGCTGGGGGTGTGCACACTCAGGCCCTGTAGGCTCCGCTCCTCACTGATCTCCTCCAGGCGCTCGCTCAGCTGCCGGTGCGACAGCCTCACCTCCTGCAGCTCCTCCAAGCTCTGCCTCAGCTGCCAGGCACAATGGGGATCAGGGTAGCACAGCCAGTCTGGGGGTGCTCTCAATGTTGTAGCCAGTGTGTGTGATAATTGGAAGGACAGCAAGTTAACAGTAACTGGACAAGGAGCTTGTGTTTTTGTTTCATTATAAAATTGACAATGTCATAAGTGACAAATTGTGGCAGTGAATTACCTCAGTGAATTAGCAGCAGGGAAAACGCAGTTAGGTGTTTTTTTGTACAATGCAACTTATACTGCTTCTGGGACGTACAGTACGTGTAATACCATTGAGTATCCTTTTCTTTAATTACAATGAATAGCAATACAGAGACAACAAGAGGTATGGCAGTTAAGGAGCAGCACCAAAACTCTGGCAGTTACACTGGCCTCCCTGTTTTTGAGGAGATTAAATACAGCTGCCTGCTCAGTCTCATGGTGTTAATCTGTAAGGCCAAAATGAACCAATAAGAATAATAATTATGAATAACCCCTAGGTGAGAAATATTCTGCTGTAGCGCAATATAAATAGCATATGTATCTATAATTAGTCATAAAAGCGTGAGCCTTTGTGCTTGAGGTCACCAGTTTGAGCCTCAGCCTCAGCAGAAAGGTCACATGTCCATGGGCCACTTGAACAAGACCGTTATCCTCCTGCTCCCTGGGCGCTGCACACTCTCACATGTATGTATGTTTGTGTATCTCATGGAGAGCAAGATGGGGCAAAGTAAAGAGAGGATTTCCCCATGAAGATTAATCAATTATCACTGCAGATACATGTAAAATACACTACACATGTGTAAATAATTGAAGTACTGGTGTAGCAGGAGGTAGCATGGTGATTAACAATGCAGCATTGGAACATGCTGCAGTATCTTTGAACACTTGGCAAAACAGCCCTTAGGAAACACTGAGCAGGAAAGCCATTTCAAATGGTAGTTTACTTTGGTAGGAAAGGAAGACATTTATTATATTATTATTATTATTATACATAGTCATTACAGTCCTGTCAAAAATATCTGCTGCACCTTTTCACGTATTTTATCACTGTGTTACTTAGCTGGCGTTTTCACCACGTGGATGTAGCCTATGTGCTTAACCAGACTTATACCTTCTCGCTTGGATAAACAGAAAAACTACCTGCTTACCTAGAGCATTTTTAATGAGCACAGGTCATATCTACCACAAGTAAGCAGGAGAGCCCAAAAAATTGGTGGCCTAATAATTAGGAAAGCTGACTTGTAATTGAAAGATTGCTGGTTCAAATCCCCGACCAGCAAAGTAACACTGAGGTAACCGGAGCAAGGTACTGCTCCCTGGGCGCTGAATTGTCTCCCCCCTGCTATGTTACAAAGTGACATAAGGGTTAAATGTAAAGGACACGATTTGTTGTTGTCTACTGCGGGGTGTCAACAATGACAACTAATCACTTTCCCTTCACGTAAAATCAAAGAATGCTGACCCAACCATGTCATATTTACACTATCAATTCACGGCGGCGAAGCCCACACCACCGTACACTCCCTTACAGGTCATTCCGACATACAAAATACGCAATTCGCTAAACCACACCAGAGCAACATTTGTTATTTAAACATAGTCTCATCTTTGAGATGAATGTATAATACCCAAAAACGAAGAAGGCGGCACAGGGCGACCGTTACCTGTAGGTCCTTCTCGCGACACTCACTCTGCAGCTCGAGGGTGCGCTCGCGCAGCTTGTCCACCGTAGAGTGTAGCAGCACGTTCTCCTCGAGAGTTGCTTCCACGCTCCGCTCCAACTCGCGCTTGCGCTCTGACAGCATCTTTATCTGCCCGAAGGAAAAACCGACAAGCAGAGCGCTTCACTTTGACTGCTCAGAAATTCCTCATATTAGTTATTTGGGGCATTAATCTTATTTCTTTTTTCTGCTACCTCTTGACCCATGACTCAGGGGCCGAGGTGAACTAAGTAAATGTTTAAGGAGATTAAAACGCTCCCCCTGTTCGAAGGAATGCTCGTTGCCTAGGACCTTTGTGCGCGTGGTTGGTGGCCGAAACCCTCGTTAATTAAAGAATTTCCCAGCGACTCCATAGACATGGCACGGGCACGGGCACACTTTTAATTAGATTTAGCTTAATTTAGAGCCATAGTTTAAAGCTTGATAGCAGAGATTCATGTTTCCCGTCTTGCAGCGGTTATCTTTCTTATTCTCGAAAATTACCTTTGCTTAATTTGGAAAAAAAATACCGGAAATCTTTAACATCTGATTGATTTATGCTTGCCCAGTATCCTTTTAAAAACCCTGGTATCAAATTCAATACATACGCAGGGCATCAGGAAGTGCTTACAAAATACAGAATATATGTAGTCACTTTATTACTAAAAATATACGCGTTTCTGTCCCGACTGAAAGACTTTCCTATAGTATCAATTTTTGCTTGGAGTACAGGATGCCCTTTACGTCATTGTGAGAGGAATTTTGCTGACGACCTAAACTGCCTGCGTGAGTACATCCAGTTAAAAAAACAGCCTGTTCTAGTTAGGAGATCAGTGTTTGGTATCCCTCATCCTGCTATGACCTATATCTGTTAACCTACTTCAGGATAAAATGCTGGAATGGTGCTCTGCACACCTCTGCACCAAAACGCACATTCACTTTACCGTAGATAAAGTTCTCCCATGGAAATTAGTCTGAAATGGGCATCACCTCCTGTGTTTCAAGGCTTATTTTTTAATGGTTTTAAGCAGAGTGTTGGAAAAAGGAGCCTCATCCGAGCCAAGTGACTTCCCAACGGAGATGTGGGACGATTATTGGGAAAATGGTGCGGTTAGAGTGAGCAGTGTGGCAGCCTGCATGCTCAGTCTGCACCCAAGTTCTGTACAGCATGTGGGTTCCCTCCAGGAGTGCTGATTGGCTCCCCCAGTCCAAGGACGTGTGGTTTAGGGGGCTGGTGTCCCTGAATTGCCATATTGTGTGCAGTATATGCAAGCACCAGGCTCCCTGCAACTCGGCATTAGGTAAGTGGTTATGGAAAATGGATGGGTGGAGAAAGCAAACAGAGAAGGGTGTTTCTGAGTCTGTATATGTCCATAGGATCATATACAAATGGTACATTCCTGGTGCTGAGGTAGGAAGCTCATATATTCTATCACTCTGGCTAAAGATAGTGCTCCTCCTGTGCTAATTACTGGTGGGGTCTGCAGTGTAAAGTTATGCCCTCTAATCAGACTAAAGGCTGATTTGTACTTCTCCGCACGTGTACACGTAGACATTGCGCATGTGCCAGCTCCTCCTCCTCAATATCCATATTGGAATGACGGAGCAAGTGCACAAGGTGCGCATGTGCACAGTGTGTTTCCTCTACGACACGCTGTGCACATGGGCAAAGTACGCGGCTTAACCGAAGAACTGTGAGCGTTTCTGTGTCTGCATAGGCAGTGTGGATGCACGAGTGCTGAACATGTGCGAAGGAGTATGAACCAACCCCAAGCTTTCACAGGAAATGTAGAAATTATGTAGATAAAAGACGCAATCCTGTAGTCAGGCCTAATCACACAGTCAGGGCCTTTAATAATTAGTTTTTTGATTATTGCAGGCTTGATAAAGTCATTATTAAACTTTATACACACTAGACGTGCTACATGAATTTCATATTTTTCATTTATGAATATATGAACTTTGTCTTTGGTCAGTATTTAACCTTTTTTCCCCTTCCAAGTGTAATGTGATTTTAACACTGGTATTTAATTATGATAGGTACAGAATGCTATGCAGTCAAACATAAACACTATCCTCATGCACTGTCTCATCCTCTGAATAGAAAGGGAGGGGAAAAAATTGGTTTTTAAAGCCATGCTTAGGGTTTTGTTCGCTTTTTGGAAAAATTAAAATGCGTTAACTGTCCATTAAACAGCTGTACACCCCAAAACCTGTCCTGCATGTCTTACTCAGACCTTCAGAGCTGGAACACCTTTCCAGCAAAGCTGCAGTAAGCTGTATATCGGGGAACTTTTGTTTTTGTGCCCCCATAGAGCAGTGACATATATATTAATAATATACGTATATATTGTGGGCAGTGCTAGCTTGATGGTTAGGGAAGCACATTTGTAATCGAAAGATTTTAGGTTTGAATCCCACACCAGCAAGTCACCACTGAGGTACCCTGAGCAACGTACCATCCCCAAGCACTGCTCCCCGGGCGCTGAATTAGCTGCCCCCGCTATGTCACGAAAGTCACATATGGGTTCAATGCAGAGGACACATTTCATTGTTGCGCACTGTGTGCTGTGCTGAGGTGTGTTAACAATAACCACTGATCACCTAATTCTAATATGGCACAGCAGTCTGTGCTGAATTCACAGAACTACCACCTTAATGTATAATCAGCTGATTTCATATTGTTTAGATTGAATTGACTGCGACCTTGAACTCAATATGTTGATTTTGGGATCATGACTTGAGTCAAGGAAAAGAACAAATGTCTTGGGAGATTCAATAGCCATGAATGAATGGAGAGACTGCTGTTCCAGTGCTAGAATGAATTATGGTCCATCACAACATCATAGAGTCTCCTGGAAGTGATCATTTAGTGAGAGATCCTCCAGGTCTGCAGACAATGGAGTGGTCTGTCTTGCTGCTACGGGTGAGACTGTGAAAGTTGGAGCACCCCATCTCGCTGTTATGAGTAATTTTGCAAAAAATTAGCAACCCTTCTTTGCCTTATGGTGGAGTTTGCGGAATTGGAGCGGCCCGTCTTGATGTTATAGAAAATTTTATCCGGACGTCAACATTTTGACTAGTGTTGCCCAAGCACCCAGCTTCCGAAACCGAAATGTTTGTTTCAGACTAATGGATAGCGGGCATGCAGATGAGCTAATACAAATAATTATCTACTTACTTCTAGTCCTTGCTGCTCCAATCAGGAAAAGGGACACAAACAAAGGGAGTGTAATTGAGAAGAATGGGAATATGTGGATTTATGGGAGGCTTTATTAGCCCTGAGAGTGGTTTCATATAGAAAACAAAGCATGTTTACTTTTAAAAACATCTATCTGTGAATTTCTACACCTTATCGTGGAATATCCAGGAACATTTTGACAATCGTGAATAAATCCATATTGTCACATGAACTGCATACATCCAACTAGAGGAACCTGCATGAACTTGGCATTATCTGTGTTTGTCTTTGTGGATTCCTATTACATCATGTAGGTGTGAGGTGAGGGTGACTGTGCACTCAGCAGAGCTGTACACGAGGCTCCATGTGGCCTAGGCCTCTCACCTCGGCCTGCAGGCTCTCCAGGCGTGACACATGCTGACTGCTGGAGGTGTTCTTCTCCCGGAAGTCATCGCGGAGTGAGTGGACCTGAGTGGACAGCTGCCTCTCCACTTCTGCAGCCTGCGGAGGTACAGAGGAATGCACGTGTGAAATGACTGAGATGAGGTCTAAGTCCCACAGGCTGCATTTTTTTCCCTTCCCTCTTGCCTCACAGCAGCATCCATCAGGTTGGCCATTATGGAACCAACATGAAGGAGGCGGCGGCGAATCTCCAGCCTTTGGCTCACAGGAGGATGCGCTCACAGAGCCGATCGAGTTTTCATCAGCGCCACACCGCGCCGCGCCATCCAGCCATGTCAGGTCGCTCTCGTTGCCGAAATGGGAACTTGTCCCGTCAGGGCTGCATACTATGATGTATTTTCTAACTAGCAGCCTGTAGCGTTGCCTTCTCTGTGTGGGAGTCTGTCCGGCTCCAGGACCTGCTGCCAGAAGCTGACAGCTCAACAGATCTTCTGGCTTGAGTCATCCCAGTGTGGTGTGACAGGGATATATATACTCACACATAATCAAGTATAAAGCGATACCTCACCAGTCCGTCATTCTTGCTCTCATCCTCTCTCAAACACCCACATGAAAAAATTAATAGTCCTCTATATAGGCTCTCCTTGATTATGTTCTGAGTGAGGCTGGACCTTTCCCCTCGGCAGAGTGACACACAGTGTGCTTTTAGTCACGATGACCTTGACTCTGTGTCCCCACCCCTGGACTCCCTGTAATGCTACATGCCGGGATAGCATGCAGTTCCTAACCTCTGGCATAAGGGCTACTATAGTTTCTGTTTTCAACTGATAGAGTCCAAGCGGGTGAGACAAATGAAGTGCTGAATATGGAAAATTATCCAAACTTCTATGACTGCTTCGTAAAACTAAGCTTGGTCAGGATACTATCCAAACTCCCATAACTGCTTCATAAAACTGAGCTTAATCACCATACTATCCAAACTCCTAAACTGCTTCATAAAACTGAGCTTAGTCAGTATACTATCCAAACTCCTATACTGTTTTGTAAAACTGAGCTTAATCAATATACTATCCAAACTCCTGTACTGCTTCATAAAACTGAGTTGACGATATTTTCTACAGTGCAATAAAATCAAATATCTGTGATATGTTAATTCACATGAACCTTGAACTGACAAGTACAAAGAAAGGATTTTCAACAGTTGTACTGACCAAAGTTAGAATTTGATGGCTTCAATTCACACTTAAAAGTTGTGACAGAGTTAAAATAAGATTGAAAAGTGCACAAAATATCCCAGTAACACTGATTTGGAAGACTCCACATTAAGCAGGGTAATTTGTTAGCAGGTGAGGTATTAAGTATCATGATTAGGTATAAAAGTAATATAAAAATAGTATTCATCAAAGCCTCAGTATTTGTAAGCAAGGATGGGTCGTGGCTTACCCCTCTGTGCCAAAATTTGTAAGCATTGTTAGTTCAAATGGAACATTCCTCAATGCAAGATTTTAGGTCTTGCAACATCTATATGGTACATAATATTGTGAAAAGATTCAGAGAATGCAGAGACATCTCAGTGTGTAAAGGGCAACTTCGGAAACCACTGTTGATGCACATGAATTTCGAGCACTGAGGCGGCACTGCCTAAGAAACTGTCATGGTACTGTGACAAATATAGCCACCAGGGCTCGGGACTACTTTGGAAAATCATTGTCACTTAACAAAGTCCATCGCTGCATCCAGAAATGCAACTTGAATCTATATTATGCAAGGAGGAAGCCATACATCAACTGTATGCTGAAATGCTGGTGAGTTCTCTGGGCCGAGCAGATCTCACATGGATCAAAAGACTGTGGAACTGTGTGCTGTGTCAGATGAGTCCACATTTCAGCTTGTTCAAAACAGACGTCAAGTTCTCTGTACCAAAGTTGAAACCAATACTAACTTTGCGCATATTTACAAAATACAATTAAGTTGGTCAGTACAACTATTGAAATTTTTTTTTGTACTTTCGTCAGTTAATGGTACACATGAATTAACATATTACAGAATTTTGTTTTTATTGCACTTTAAAAAATATCCCAACTTTTCTGGAAATGGGGTTTGTACTATCTAAACTCCTAGCTTGCCTCATAGAACCTGCTGCAAATGCCCATCTTGCTCTTGCCAGGAATATCCTGAATATCCAGGAAACAACCTATGAGAGCTCCTAGCGTGGCATACTATAGGTCTAAGTATCCAGAAAAGCGAACCTGCAAGAGCTCCTAGCATAGCATACTCTAGCCCTGAATATCCAGAAAAGGGAACCTGCGAGAGCCCCTAGCGTGACATTCACCAGATGACAGACACCAGCTTTTCGGTGCTATACGGACATTTATTTACGCCCATGATTTTCAAAGAAGATTAGTAGTATGGCTTAAATATTAATGAGATGCATTTTGTGATACCCAAAAGTTAATCTGTATAAACTTCATGTTTCTTAAATTTGATTAGCGGAGCACATCACATAATTCTGTTTTGGTATACTACGGTTTGGTATACCTCAGTGCAATATGCATTGAAGTCGCGGTGAAGAAGAGCAGCCACGACATCTTTTAAAAGAGGACATCTTGTGGATAAATAAGGTAAAAAGACGTCGACAGTGTGGTGGTACTTTTTGCAGTTCAAAGTCTGACACATTTATTAAACATAAGGATATGCCGTATTTATACTAATAATGACTTTTGAGCATCATACAAAGCCTCATTAATATTTTAGCCATACTACTAAACTGCTTAAATTGTAGGCATAAATAAATGTCCGTATAGCACCAAAAAGCTGGTGCCTGGCCAAATGTTGTGCCTGTCATCTGAAGCCCTAGTAATTATTGCGCATGTGTGATATAATATCGATATGATCTCGCCCAGCCCTACTGAGTATCCAGAAAAGGGAACCTGCAAGAGCTCATACCGTGGCATACTATTGATCTGAGAATCCAGAAAGGGGACATGCAAGAGATCATAGCATTGCATACTATAGACCTGAGTATTCAGGAAAGGGAACCTGCAAGAGCTCCTAGTGTGGCATACTATAGATCTGAGAATCCAGAAAAGGGGACATGTGAGAGCTCATAGCGTGGCATACTATAGACCTGAGTATCCAGAAAAGGGAACCTGCAAGAGTTCCTAACATGGCATACTATAGATCTGAGAATCCAGAAAAGGGGACATGTGAGAGGGCTGAATGATTTATCAGTTTGAAATCAAATTGTGTGACAGTCATTTTCACCAGTCAGAAGTCTCATGCTCCTCACGTATCAGTCATGCTAACCAAACAAAAGTGGCCTAAGGTGACTGAGGATCCACCCACAAACAACAGACACATGAAACCCAAGGAAAATGCTACATTTTGTGGTGCAAAAAAATATTGATTCCACTGCTGAGCTATAAGTGAATTACCAGATTGTTTATAGAAATGTCTTAATATTATAGGGGTTCAAGCAGCGTGAGGCATTACTTTGTAAAACTATTCTCACAACAGTTTTAAACACTGGGTCAAATGTGCTACAGGATCCCTATTGTTTTTTTCCTTATTGGAATTGTTTTATTTTTATTATTGTATTCAACTTAACACAGCCACAGCTTTTGTGATAATTGTTTTGCATTTGATTGTTCTCTGCTAATTAAAAAAAAGTAATAAATACATGTTGGAAGCAATTCATATATTTAAGTTCTTATACTTGCATTAAAATATAGACCAGTAAATATTTTAATGGTATGTCATGTGATAATGCTGCATCATATGTTTTACACACTGAATATAGAACTGAAGCTTGAATTTTAAACAATTATATAGCAAATCAAATTGTACTCTGCCTGGAAAAATCGTGATTAGATATTTTCTCCAAATCGTTCAGCCCTACTCGTAGTGTGGCATACCCTAGACCAGAGGTAGCCAACCTTATCTGCATTGTGTATGCCGGTTTTTGGGGTAACCTGTAGGTCAGCTGTTCAAACAGAGGTGTGAGGACTCTTCAGCCAATTAGTCCTCTAATTAGTGACCTAATTGGGGAGTTGCAGCGAAAACCTGCATACACACTGGCTCTTTGCTATGGCAATTACTATTCATGTGACGCACAGCGAACCTGCCATGTCAAATTCAGCGTCAACGGTGAGACTTTTTCCTGGGACAGGGGAAGGTAGTGTCTGAAGCATGAAGAGCATCATGAAGGAATTTGGGAGGAACCAAGAACACCACAGTCTGCCCCTCCAGTGTCTGCCTGTGTAGCCAACAGACAAGTATGGAAGCATGAGAAAAAATATTATGTGAATACAGGACAGAAATACAGTTTATACATCTGGAGCTGAAATTGCAGCCTGATCCTCAGCAGAGCAGCATGCGGTCTCACGCTGCTTATTCTGGTTCCCTCAGTTTAGTCAATTGCTGGATTTGTCTTGCAGGATTAAGTTTTCAAAAGTTTGTCTTTTTTAATTGAATAACTTTTATTTTGACATCTGTGAGTTTATCCTACATTTATAGCAATCCGTAAAAAAAAAAAAACAAGTCATGTAAAAGCCCAAATATATGTGAGTTATATTTGGTCTCTCATTAGGGCCTGAAATGGTGACACTGCCTGCTGCAGAGCCAACCTGGGTGATTAAGCTGGATCTGACTCTCGAACCTACCACAGCTCCCCCTGACAGATCAACCCGGAGCAGAGGAAGGAGGTGACGCCTCTTTTTGATGTTTTCCTCACACAGAGGCATGCTGGGGTCCAGGCTGGAACCAGCACCCCAGCCTGTTTAGTTCTCAGACAGCTGTGGTACAGCTTCTATAAGGGCAGGTAATAATACTGTACACTGCCTGGCAGCAGAGCTTCTGCTGTCTGGGGACACAGTCTGCCCTCCGGCACCCCTGGCCTCCTCAAGTTCCCTGCCCCCAGTCCCCCAGTCCCGCATCTCTGCCGTCCGCTTTGCAGACCTTAGATGCTACGTGTCTTCAGGGCCCCTTGTGGGCTGAGCCTCGGGTTCAGCCTTTCCCCTCCGTAGATTGCTCACTTTTCTCAAGGAGTAAGAGAGCCAACTCACTGGGTCCCTAATGAGCTGAGAGCCTGAGAGTTTTTGATGTGAACTCCATAACTGGACACCCTCACTGATCCTTACGCTAAGGGAAATGAAGCACTATAGGAGTTTGGATAGTATCCTGACTAAGCTCAGTTTTATGAAGCAGTTTGGAAGTCTGTATAGTATACTGACTAAGCTGAGTTTTACAAAGCAGTATAGGAGTTTGGATAGTATCCTGACTAAGCTCAGTTTTATGAAGCAGTTTGGAAGTCTGTATAGTATACTGACTAA
>JAABNX020000046.1:1251403-1264173 GCA_015163995.2 Mormyrus lacerda
TAATGTACAGTGTTATTACCTGCCCTTAGCGTCAGGCCCCTAGCCGTAATGTACAGTGTTATTACCTGCCCTTAGCGTCAGGCCCCTAGCCGTAATGTACAGTGTTATTACCTGCCCTTAGCGGCAGGCCCCTAGCCGTAATGTACAGTGTTATTACCTGCCCTTAGCGTCAGGCCCCTAGCTGAAATGTACAATGTTATTACCCGCCCTTAGCGTCAGGCCCCTAGCTGAAATGTACAATGTTATTACCTGCCCTTAGCGTCAGGCCCTTAGCCTTAATGAGCAGTTTTATTACCTGCACTTAGCATCAGGCCTATAGTTGTATCTAGGGTGCCCACCTAATCCATGTCAGGGGGGACACTATGAGCTACTTCAGGTCTAAGCAGCTTTAAAACTGAAAGGCTCCTGTGTTTGGCTGATTAGTTCATTTCTTCTTGTGCTTTTACTGGTTTGTTTCCTTGATTGAAAGACTCATCCAGCTGTTTTGCATTAACATTAGTGATACATGCATGATTATAGGAGACTGACCAATCAGCACACAGCAAGAACTCAGTGCTAAAGGTCCTGTTGATTGAAATGGTAACTTACAAACCCTGTCCTGGCTCCCCTGATATTGATTAGGTGGTCACCCTACTTGCAACGTACAGCCTGGTCAGTGTGCTTGTCGGCAGGTACTCTCCTTTTCTGTGTCATACCAGAGTACCATTGTTATAGCGATCTTAATGAGCTAGTGATGACAAAGTCAAGGTGAACCTTTGCTAAACACATACATACACATACACACAATGTACCACTCACTGACTGTGAACAACAATCACAACGGGATTATAGGCCAGGCAGCGAGGAGCTCAGCTCTCAGACTCAGGCACCACTAGGCAATTTGGACTGGAACTTTTAAGAAGCCATGTTGTTTATTGTTTTATTGGAGGGGGGGGGTGGACCCCATACCCAATCTCTGTGAGAAAATGAATGGATTCATATATATATATATATATATATATGCAGCAAATTGTCTGACAGGAAGCCATGAGCAGAGGGAGGCGCAGAGGATGAGGCACTGGTCTCTGCGGCGGAGCAACAGAGTGGGTGAACGGGTGGGATCACAATGAAGCCTGGATTAATCTAATTACGCTAATGTGAGGTCAGGAGCTCACTACCAGAAACCAGACAGGTCTGAGCTCAGCCTGTCACTTCAGCCCTGCTAATGACACAGCGCCCCCTACAGACCAAACACCTACCAGCAAGGGTAACAAATAAAACATGTCATTACTCTAATCTACCCCCTTCAGCCAACCCAGTGATGTCCCCTTGGTTATCTTATTTACTGCTGCTATATTAAAGCAGGTTATGTTAGACAGTGTTCAGTAATCCCTCCTGAAATCACCAGCAACCTATCAATCAGCAAGCCAGGTATTTCAAAAAAAGCCCAGGATGTCAGACTCAGCTACATTAATTACTACTAACCAACCCTTTGACACATGTGTAGATGTCATCATAATTTGATGTGTCACCATAAATATTCGGTGACCCTGACTACTCAGAGGAAAGTTGCGGTCTCAAACATGTCATGGGGCCAAACCAGCGTTCATATTGAACCCATGTATCTCTGGCTACTGTCTGTGGGCCGGGTACTTCCTAAGCGCAGGGGGATCTTGTCACGGGAACATGGCAGTGAGAGAGCATGATGTCAGTCTTTTGGAGCTGGGAAGGCAGATTAGGTGGGGGAAACGGCATTTTCCTGCTCCCATTTCCCTGGGAGGATTTCCCCTGTGTCAACCGCTCTGAAAAACGGCCGCACATTAAAATATCTGATTTTATCTGACTGACGGACTGTTTATAATAAGTGCTAAATATATTCATAACACCTGCAGATATCACAGTCATCATTTTTTTCTTTGTGTTCAAAAGAATAGTAGCTTCATTTGATGTAGACAAAAAGAATCAGTTCGCAATGAGGCTCAGGGATCAGGCTGCTGACTCCTGAGTCCAGCGAGCTATAAGACCAGCGCTGCCCTGAGTAGAAGTCCCTGCAGAGCAGAAATAGAAGGAATTGGACAGGCAGGAAGCAGCCCAGGGGAAGACCAGCAACAGCTTCTCAAGTGGCCAGTCTGTCTCCTGTGATCCAAAGGAATGGTCCCCTCAGAAATTGGAAGCTAGGAATGATGTCACATACGAGTTAACCACGTTCCAGTACACCAAGTTGAAAAGCCATTTAGCCATCCCAGGGATCTGTTTAAAAAATGCAGGATTTCTTGCTTAGCTGGATAACTTGTTGGATTTAAGGTATCCCAGTTTAAATGGCTTTCATCTTTATTCACTTACATTTAGTCCAGGCTACCTTGAGTCCAGACTAAAAGGAAGGTTCTGCAACTACAATTGGGCCGAGGTCCTGCAGTGGGAACGTAACAGGTTCCTGATTCCTGAAAAAAGTTCCTGTGGGGGATATGAGCCTTATGAAAGGTGTTACATAAGAAACACTCTTGTATGGAGTATCTGTGCGACCAATAGCTGCACCAGGACGGAAGCTTGGTGTAAGCTTATTGGTTACGGGGCCCTTTCTGACTATGCTTGCGTTTCCAGCAAGAATCCTCCTGCAGACAATGGGGGTACAGTCTGCCTGGCCATGTGCATATGCCTGTAGTCATGTGTGTGTAGACAGCCTGTACAGTGCCGTGCAGCAGAAGGATACGTTCCTATGGTTACTTGTTTGAATTTATTCTCACAAGGGTTGTCATGGTAACTGACGAGAATGGGGACTGTGCTCCTGCAGGTTTTTTGCTGTCGCCCTCTCCCTGTTGAAGTCAGTCTGTGAACTACTGTCATCCTGAAATACAACGAAATATGAGAAGACATAGGAAAGTGAAATAAGCAGCGTAAAGAAGCAGAGTGCTATGAAGTGGGCAGGCCGCCCGAGCAGCTGAATCCAGCAGTTACGCCTTTCATTAGCTCACCACCTTCCATCCCACTGCTCTGTGAGAAAGCTGCTGCAACCACAATCCCGGTCGGAGCTGCTTCATTGACCCGGTCATAATGAGTGTGTTTTGCTTTTGTTATCTTCCTCAAACGATGTTCCTGTTCCTCCCTCACTGACGGCCTGTGTGTGATCACCGACCTGCTTAGAGGAAAACCTAACACACGGATAAACAGGCACACACTCCGACACGCAGACACACACAGTCAGTGGATAGTTGGAGGCATAGTGTCTGACTCCACCCTGATTACACTTACGCTACTAATCCCCCACGGCTAATTTGATATGGTTAACATCTTCATGTCCTGCATCCCACTGATCAGACCAAATGGACTGGCATCCTGTTGAGGGTCTCCCATCCAGGATTAGAAAGTTGCAACAGGGTGGTGCCTGGCTCAGTGGGTTAGGATGCTGTGCCTGTGATCAGGAAGTCCCCGGTTCAAATTCCAGGGTCAGCAGAGTGATTTCCTTGTTGGGCTCTTTAGCAAGACTGTTACCCCTCAGTTGCTCCAGGGACTGGCTTGACCCTGCTTTCTCAGAAATATATGTTGCTCTGAAAAAACATGGTTGCACAGTGAAAAGGTACAGTGAAACCTTGGAACTCAAACATCTCTTAACTGGACCAACTCGGGTGTCGAATGGGTCTGCTAAATTTTTTTCGACTTGTTCCTTGACCGAAATCTTGGAACTCAACCGTTCCTGCTAAAACTTGTATGGGTCGAGATACATTAAACTCTACCAATTCGGACAATGTGCTGCCTGAGACAAATCTAACTGCAGCTTGACCAAAAACTACAAACAGGATAAAACAAAACTGACCTGCTAAAACTTGTATGGATCGAGGGCTGACACAAAGGCAAATGGACCTACTGGGATGCTGATGATACGACTCACTCTCAGTCTTAGGGGCTAATCATGGCCCCTAAGAAAGTGAGCAGTGGTAGCAGCAAACCAAAGAGGAAAGTAGTAACTGTAGAACTTAAAAAGAAATTAAGTTTGTGTTCTAAGGTACAACTGTATTCTCTAAAATCAGCAGGGCTGTGGGTTTGGGACTCAGGCCTGGGTACCCTAGATACAGAAATTAAAAAAAAAAAATTGCTGTGATGAGAGTCTGGGCTGAGTAGCAGGACACACCTTAAACATCAGTGTTAAACCCCACAACCTTGCAGTGCAAGATGCAGCTCCTGCCCAGAAGCTGTCAGAGGTAACCTGGGGCAGGGGCCAGATCTTTGATTTCATCTGATCTTTCTAAACATCGCCCCCCCCGCTTATTGGTAGTAATGCAATTAGAGCAGAGGCCAAGCTCGAGATGCCCCAGCCCCCAGCTTCATGAACGTTTTGTGCCCCTGCGTCTTTCATATCCCCCCACCCAGCTCCCTGCACGATGCCTCCTGCCACTGGTTTTCCTGACTCGCTCAAGCTCCACAGTAAGGTCAGTGGAATCACCCTGTCAGCTGGAGCCTGCAAGCTTGGCCTTGGGTTTTTTTCGCTTCCTGTTTCTGTGCCACACTCTCTCTAGCAGCTGGAATGTTCTATGAACATCTGGTCCTTCTGAGCTCCTCTGCACATCACCCTAATCCAGCATTATAGGCTCCAGTCCAGCACAGACATGACCGTCCATCTGTGGGGGCTCCAAAGACAGGCCTGCACCCCCCCAGCGCACAGTCACTTGCCTCTGAACTGCATTGTCACCGTTACTTTAATCTTTAAAGCGTCAACACAGCAGTTTTGGAAAATAGGGTTTACTTTGAAGATAGGGGTAATGGCTGGAATGACAGAGGTGTCTCTATGTGGATCAAAGCCACTGCAGTGTCACTCTTCCGGGCCTCATTTGGCTCTGCTCCTGAGCTCTCCTTGCAGTGCATGTGCCCACAGCTTGGGCGTGTACAGCTGTTTGGGGTGGGGGAGAGTGGTTACATAAACCATAAATAAATTCGGGGAAGCTGTACTCGCAGTCTCCTGGAGGGGTGTGTGTACTGCAGGCCGTGTGTTTTGTGCTGCCCTTTCAGATGTACACAGTTTTGTAAATAACAATATGAGCTGTCCCTGTCCTTCATTTTGGATGTGTTTAATTCTCTCTCATTCTACAGCATGATGGACTCATTCTGCTCTCTCAGAGCTGGATGTGCCCCTTCCTCTTTTGGAAACAGCAGCACTTTGTTCATCCACAATGGGAAACCGGGAAGCTTTTGCATACCACAACTTTGGGACAGAGACAAACAGGGTTTTAGCCAGCACCCAGCACAGGATTAAGGATGTTGCTGGAGGGCTCAATACAGATATAATCACAGGATTTGATCCTATTACCTTCTGGACACGGACACAGAGCCCTAACCTGCTGTGCTACACGCCACCCTTTTGTTCCCATTGTCATAGGCAGCAGTCCCTCTGCATTGACCCGCCCCTCATACCACTGCGTGGCCCGATCATATGGATTTCTGTTGTCCAGTTTTTTCTGATTTGTTGAAATTCACCTGCCCACCAGCCTGAAAATATACACAGAAGCCTCAGGGCTCTGGGTCGGACATATGACCCAGCTTCGTCTGGGACACTATGTGGATGAAGCTCCTGATAACCTTCCACAGGAAAAGAGCATAGGTGCACACAGGTTTATTTCTGATTTCTATAAGGCTATAACTCCTGGGTAAACAGGAACAGGAGAGTGAGAACAGTGATGCTAACAGACAGCTCCCACTTCACCTTCTGATAGCATTTGCTGACTTGCATGTCTTGAGAGGAGGATATAGTTTGATCAGTGTCCAGCAGAAGCACCGCCCATCCATCTCAAAGCCTTTCCTGGCGTGGTTCCCCTGGTGGTTTATCAAATACTGCAGTGGTGCACAGCGGGGCCCTGGGCCAATGCCAGGCCACCACAGATAAAACCATCCCCGGCATGGAGGTCTCACTGCAGACACGTCCTGAAACGCCTTTTTAATACGATATATTCATTCGTAATATGTCTGTTCTAAATCCGGAGCCTTGCCTCTTTCTAAATAACATACTGGTCATAAACACTGCCAGAGTTTTACACCTCGATTTGGACTGAAGCTCAGCTAAGCAGCAAAACACCTGACAACATCTGCATGTGTGAAAGCTGCCTTCCCGTCAGACTCTGCCTTCACAGTTTCTGCCACAGAAATGATTTTGTATTGAGAAAAGAAGCTGAGCAGGGATTGTAGCCATCAGCTTTGCCAGAAGCAGGACAGCACCTGGGCAGTGAGGCCAGTCTCAGCATCAGGGAAGCCCACGCCCGCTGATGTCTCTGCGGAAGCATCCTCTCCTTCCCCTGAAGTCCTGAGCAGTTGTATCGCAGAATCTCCTGTTCTTTGGGTTTCTGCCGGGTTTACATTCAGTGAGTGGCAGCCAGCAGCCGGCACAGACTAAAGACCAGTCCCACCGAAACGTGCCAAACCCGCAACAGCTCCATCCACAGCTGGGTGGACTTCCCCCCGCTTGGCTGTGGCACAGGGACAAAACTGAAGCCACTTTATATTATTCATACTTCGGACCAGGTGAGTAAATGCACTTGTCACCTGACTGTTCCCTGCCTCAGGACGCCCATGTCAACATGCATCTCCTTATGACCATGTTACTGCCTCATCGCCCCTGGCTTCTGAGGCATGGGGAGGGGGGGTCGGGGGTGTTGATAGTTAACTAGTTCTAACAGTCATGTTGGTTCGGGATGTTCCTGTCAAGTTGCCAGCCACAGCTGAGGCTTGCAATGCAAGTCAATATGGTACTGACAGTTTGATTTTATTTGGTTCTCAGGAGACAATGACAGCAAATAATAAACTAAAAAGTGCCATTTTTACTTTGCACATTTGTGCCTGTAGTACTGCAACTCAGTAAGCATCCTGCATATATATTATATAATTATAATAATTCATTAATAAATCATATTTTACCAAAGCAACGATGTTCATTAACTAAGCATCTCAAGTTCATCCCAAATTGTATCCGGTGCACACTTTTTAAATCAGGGTAATCACATAAAACTTTCACACTGAAGCACTAATGCAAATCCAAGCAGCCCAATCACAATTCTTCTAGGCTAGTCACATTTCTGAGGAGGTTACGACCTAGACTATGGCTACAGTATCGATTCCACGTGGAAGCATAAATCAGCCTGTAAGACTGTAACGCCGTAAGTCACCTGAACCGCAGAGATACACTGTGTTGCTCAGCTGCTGCATCATCGAAAAAACCAAAGGTTCCCGTGGCTCTCAGTATAATCTCACTCCACAGGTATCTCTGTATCCAACAGGTACCTGTGTATAACACCGTCTCCACCCCTCCTCATCACCATCCTCCTACCCCGCTGTCGTCAGTCCGTGTCCTGCTGTTATTGGTTGCCAATCCCCGTCCCTGTTCCACTTGCTCACAGTAAACATTCACCATCATGCTGGTGGAAACCTCCAGCAAGATCAATTGCTTGTCTGGTGTACCACGCCTGCCATCTTCAAATGCATTTATGTTCCATTTGATCTGTCTAGAAAACAGCCCATCCCTGCGTCCCACTTTTCCTTCTTTCTCTTCTGACAGCAATAAAGCTCATGGAATCAATCTTTCTCTTTCCTCTTACAATATGACCTCTTTCATGAAAGCACGTCTGCATAAAAGACCGACTGCTCTGCTGAGGCTGCCCTGCTCTTGTTTCCCAGAGTGCTTTGCTCTATGAGAGCTCCCTCTGTCTCCTCTGTCCTGATTCTCCTCAACCTTAATCACATCTGACACTTCGCTTTCTATCACAAAAGCAGAAGGACCCAGAGGAGACCCTTCCAGACTGCCCGTTACCTGAATTTCACCCTCTCTTTCTTTACAAAAGTTCTCTCTGAGCAAAATGAGCAGCATCATCTTTGGCCCAAATGTAGTTTTACGGTGTGAGAAGCCAAATATTCAGCAGTCCTACAGTATGACGCAGTACCATGGTGTGACCTTCTGCTGAAATTTTCCTCTCCTAAAAATCCCATAGTTCCATAACATATAGCTTCTCCATTAGAGACCACTGCCTCCTCTTGGGCTTTGGTTTGCAGATTGGAGATCTTGGCCAGGCAGTCCCACTCTTACTTAATCCTCAGGCTCATTTACAGTCCACCCCTTCACACTACTACCCGGAGTGCATCTCACCCCAGGTGGAGAGCTTCACTCGGCAATGTCTCTGCCAGACCTCTGTGCTGACCTATGACCCCAAATATGCCAGGATTTAGCCCTCCTTTTCCGGGACAGAGTGCATCCAGCTTCTGCAGTGTGCCAAGCTCTGCAATCTACCCATCACCCTGGACACAGCCATGGAATGTCAGCTGAGTGATGACTCCCCAGAGCACTGGTGCAGACCAGCATTTGTGCGCTATAGGTGGGCTTGTTTGTTTCTTTGCTGTTTCTTTCCACGACAAACTGAGTGGACGAGAGTATCTGCTACGTAAATTAGATGCAAAATCAGAATTAGTGGGAAATTATGACACTCAGGGTGTTCATACTCCAATCAAACAAATGACTCAAACAGTCAGAACCTTATTGCTCCAATTTAACTGTGATTATACAACAGATTGATGCATTTGATTATGTTAGAATATTTGTGTTTATATATGGCTGAGTAATCCAATTATACCTGTGATGGGCTGGCCCCCTGTCCAGGGTCGTTCCCTGCCTGGTGCCCATTGCTTCCGGGATAGGCTCCGGACCCCCCCTGACCCAATAGGATAAAGCCGGTTGGAAAATGAATGAATGAATGAATCCAATTATAACTGTACTTTGACATTTGCATGTAATTGTTATATGTGCATGTGTGATAATATATGTGATGTATGTAATATTTATTTATTAGATGTGTATGTATACATACGTGTGCACGTATACAGTTGTGTCTGTATGTATACATGTGTCTGTATCTATACACGTGTGTGTCTGTATACATGTGTGTGTACTGTATGTAAACACATATGTGTGTGTATGTATACACGTGTATATCTGAATGTATACTTGGGTGTGTGTATGTATACATGTGTCTGTATCTATACACGTGTGTGTATGTATACATGTGTGTCTGTATGTATACATGTGTGTGTGTGAATCCACACATCAGGCTCCCATGCCTCCAGCATGGATGACTCAGACCTTTTATGTGAGCTCTGCAGTGACCAGCCTTCCTCTGTCGCTATGGGTTGCCACACACATACTTGCGCTCGCAAACCTCTTCCTGGTTCCAAAGCCTCCTCCCCCACCACTGCCTCCATCCTATCATTACAGCACAGCTCGGCTCATCCTCTCCAGCATCAGCCAATGGGGAGCCAGCACATCCCCCCTCCCGCCACACTGATGGAGATGCTTGGGTCTCATTCTCCCTCTGTAACCTCATCAGGAAGAGAGGATATTATAGCCAGCAGGCAGCAGACAGGCACACGCTTCCAGGCCAGCGGTAAGCGGCTCTGAGTTCTGCGGTAACGGAGACCGCACACCACCACACACAACTGCACCCACCCCCATACCGCAGCCCGCTGCCTCACTGCGACTCCCTCCTGCCACAGTTCGGCTCCATCTTCTGAGCAGGTTGCTGCGGCGCTTAGAGGTGGGATCCACATGACACAATGATTCAGCCCCTCAGCCTGGCTGAAGTGTCATTATTGCATGTCTGCTGTCTGACTCGCCCAAGGGTCACAGAAATCTCCACATATGCGCTTATTAGCTAAACAAACTAGCACAGAAGCCATTCAACTCAGTCCATTCTCAGTTCATGCACTCCAACTGGCAGCGTCTCTGTGCACTGAAAAATCCAATGGTAATGACCTAACCAGCAGCTTCAAATACAGGCCACCCCCTGGTACTGACCCGGCTGAGCTGCTCCAGCAGTCGGTGGTTCTGTTCAGACAGCTCGGACACGGCGCGGGTCTTCTCCCGGTCGGCCTCCCGCAGCTGGGCTTGCTGCCTCTCCAGCGCCCCCTGCAGTAGTCGCACATCCGCCTCCAGCTCGGCCACGCGGCCCTCCCACTCACCCTCGCGGCTCTGCAGCCGACGCCGCAGCTCGTGCTTTTCCTGCTCCAGGTGCTGGGGGGTAGCATCAGGATGAGGGGGTTAGACCTCAGGACGCGAGGGCGTGCACGTCACGGCATTAGGGGGGTGGGGCATCGGGAGGGGGGAGGTTACACTTCAGGATGTGAGGAGAGTCACTGAAGGACAGAGAGACATGGTGGCACCTGCATCATGGCGTGAAATAAGCAGTAAATATGTCCTAAACAGTACAACAGGAGTATAAGCAAACCGTAGGTGCCAAGATAGAGAGAAATGCGATTAAACAAGGGTGGCGTAATATTTTTCATCAGATTTTACCAAGATTGCCCTAACCATTACAGCCAGACAAAAGAGTCAATCTGTTCAGTGTCAACATGAATTAATTATACAGACTGTTTCTAAGTGTGTACAGAGCAGGACATTGGAATCTGTGCAGAGCCTAAGAAGCTCCCAGAGGAGTCTGATGGGGCCTTCATTGAGATGTCAAGCCTGAACCACATGAGGAAACATGTCCAGCTGCACAAAACACTGGGGTATTTACAGGCTGCTTTGGACAAAACTGTCTGCTTGGAAACTGAAGCATCAGCATGCTGGGCTTCCAAGTGACCTCACAGGAGGACAGAGACAGGGAGAGGCCGGGAGAGATGAAGAGATGAGAAGAAGCTGGCAGGAGCAAAGAGAGACGGGGAGAGGCAGGGAAAGACCGGGAGAGTCAAGGAAGAGGCAGGGAGAGAAAGGGAGAGGCAGGAAGAAGCAAGGTGAGATATGGAGAAAAGGGAGAGGAAAGGAGAGATGGAGAGGCAGAGAGATACAGAGAGGGGCAGGAAAGGGCGAAGAAGAAAGGAGAGACAAGAAGAGACAAGAAGGAAGAAGAGGCAGGAAGAAACAGGGAGACATAGGAAGAGGCAGGAGAGACAGTAAAGGACAAGAAGAGGCGTGTAGAATTAGAGAAAGACAGGGAGCAATGGAGGCCACTACCTGTGAGAGCTCTGGAAAGGAGTAGGTTTTATACATGGAGTGAAGGGACAGCTATACAATGCGGAGAGAAGACCTCCGCCGTCAGCATCATTGAGGAGCTTACTGACTATGCCATGAGTCACCACAGCTGTGTGCGTCTGTGTATCTGTGGGCGGGTTAGAGGGGGGGAACGGGGCAATCAGAATGTAAAAAAGGTGGAGGATTTATCTTCAAACTACAACTGTAACTTTAAAGCAGCTTCATTTCAGCGTGCAATCAAAGCAGGGAGCAGAGCAGGGATGCAGACAGGACTGGCACCTTAATGTGTGGGATTCACAAGAAATATTTAATCATATTTAATGATTTAATCATATATAGCAGATATGGTTTAAACTGACATTTTTTTCTATAATATGTTTCCTCTTCTAGATAGATACACAAATCCCTTTTTACAGATTACCGGTAGGGAAATAGGTATGATTGTACGCTGTAAGTCATTTTAACTACTAATGTCAAATAGTGATAATTACTTCTCAAGCCATTTGATTGACAGCTTTTTCTGGTACTTTCTTGCATCACTTTTCAACCAGAGTGTTTTTGGGTGCAAGAAATATATCACCTGTTATCTGACTGGTAGACTGTACTGTTTATTAACTTAATATCTCATATTTATAGATTTGCCTTTTTGACAAAAAATATTTATCCCCTCAAGCATTTTATTTAACTTAGATGGCACTTATTACTTTAACAGAATACAACAGAATATCTTTATTGTACATGTACAACGAAACTCATAATGAATGCATGCAAGTTTATTATTATTATTATTTTATTATTATTATTATTTTATTATTATTATTATTATTGTGTCTTTTTCATCGTGAAGTCTCAAAAATCCGATTTTTGTGTGGTCCAGTGTAACAAGTAGGTTATCATACAGTGGAAACGAACTTATCTTTTTAGGAAGCGCTCCCCAGACAGGAACCTGGACAATTTCGAACAGGTATACGGGCAATATGAGCGGCCTCATTAACAGAGAGCCTCTAGGACTGTTTTACAGTCAGATCAGTCACATTGCACGTCATGCATGGGCAAGTTGAGCCGATGGTCTGCAGATGATCCGCTTACCTCCAGCTTCTCATTGAGCTCTTTGTTCATTTTCTCATATTGCTTCCTCAGCTCCTGGTTCCGCTCTAGCAGCGCTTTGCCCAGCTTCGCGGCCAGCACCAGATCCTTCTCCTTTTGCCGGAAGAGCGACAGTAAGTCGGGATCCTGCCCATTAGCGGGCTCGGCGGCGTCCTCCAGGCTCTCCCCGGCCAGCGCGGCCAGCTCCTCCTCTAGCGCCATCCCCAGGCCGCCGGGCTCCAGCTCTAGGGGGTACTGCTCCATACAGTCGCTGTCCAGCTCCGGCGGTGCTGAAATCGCGGCCGGAGGGGAGTGCAAGTCGAGGCGGAAAGCTGACATGGCCGGCCGGCGTACGGGATGCGGGTTCCCGGTTCGCTATGTCACAGGTTCCCGGCGACCCACTGATTCCTGCGCCAGCGGTATTTCCATATAGAGTTCCCCATAATAATGAAATACTCAGTGCTTTTCTGGTCGCTGCCTCCCTGAGCCCCGCCTCACCCTCCTGAAGCCCCGATTTCCCAGCCCAAACCCAGGCAGAATAACGATAGATCCGCCAGAGGATCTCCGGGGGCTGCTTCCCTTTAAATACGACCGAGCTGACAGTGTCGAATCCGCGCCTGAACCGCCTCGATGGACGCACTCGGTGTGTCCTTGCACATACGTCGGGGACCCGCTTTCCCCATTATGGTCGCCTCTTACAGGAGCGGCATCC
>JAABNX020000046.1:1276608-1287544 GCA_015163995.2 Mormyrus lacerda
GATTAGAAATATATTTCAGCGGCACTTGAGTTCAATTTGTACACAAGCGACAAGACTTTTGTCAGGGACTGTACAGCTTTTAACACATCTCTTACCCTACTGAGTCGCTCACACAAAAATTTGATCAGCAGTGGTATAATATTGCGTATTTGTAACTAAATATTAATATTTGAGATCAAAGGATTGTCATGATTAAATAGTGCCATTTTTCCAATTTTGGTCTCAAATTGTCCCCCCCCCTTCAAAGTCTCAGTTTCAATCTACCCCCCCCCCCCAAGTCACACACTTCACTCGGTCTCAACTACCCTGGCCAATGTCTCAGTCTTGACTCAGTCTCGACCCTTCAAAGTCCCAGCCTTGACTTGGTCTTGACCCCTAAAGTCTTGGTCTTGACTTGGTCTCAACCTCCTTAAAGTCTCAGTCTTCACTCGGTCTTGACATGCCCATAGTCTCAGTCTCGACTCTGTCTCAACCCTCCAAAGTCTCAGTCTTGACTCGGTCTCAACCCGATCAAAGTCTCAGTTTTGGCTCAGTGTCGACCACCCCCAAAGTCTTAGACTTGACTTGGTCTCCACCCGCCTTAAGTGTCAGTGTTGACTAGGTCTCCACCCCCAAAATCTGGCTCTTGAGTCGGACTCTATCCTTCATGGTCTTGGTTTTGAATCAAGCTCAATATAGGTTGTCTTGTCCCTATCACTACTAAATTTATAACCAGCTGGTGTAACACTGACCAATGTAAAATCAAATTACAACTTAATTGAAAAGTATGCACATAGTCAGCTGCAAACTCCTGTTGGATCTGCAGATACATGTCTATACACATAGATATTAACATAGTGGTAAATTAGACAATAGCTGATACTTAACAGATCAGCTATAACATTATAACCACTAACAGATAAAGTGCAAACCGTTGATTATTTAATCGCAATGTCACCTGAAAAGGGTCAATAGCACCTGTCAAAGCACCTACAATTGGCACATTGCCAGAACTGGATCATGGAAGAAGGCGACCTGGTTTGATGAGTCATGTTTTCTGTAGCATCGTGTGGATGGCCAGGTGCATGTGCGTTATTTTCCAGGGGAAGAGATGGCACCAGGATGCAGTATGGGATAAAGGTGAGCCAGTGGATGCAATGTGATGCTCTGGGCCATGTTCTGTCAGGAAGCCTTGGGTCCTGGTATTTGTCCTGGCATTCGTGTTGATGTCACTTTCACACATACCTCCTACCTAAACATTATAACAGAGCAAGAACACTCCTTCATGGCAGTGGTATTCCCCGATGGACAGTGGCCTCTTTCAGTAGGATATTGTCCTCTGTCACACCATAAAAATCATTCAGGAATGGTTTGAGGAACAGGTAACATGGTTCAATGGTGCAATTATTACTTCCAATTTTATTGTGTAGAATAAATCCATTGTGTAGTATGTGACTATATTCTCAGTAACCGTCAGTTCCATGTTGTGGCAGGAAATATCACTGTGTATATTGTGTTTCCTGATATTGTCCTGCTCTGTTTGTAAGCATGCCGACACAGTTACTCTTTTTCTGCCATTTAAATCCAACTCCTGCTGATAGTATGCTATTAGCTATAAATCTGAATACACAACCTACTCAGTATCTCTTATATTGTCAAATCGCTGACTGATATGCACTGTGGCACTTAATCAAGAACAGTAGTAGCAGTTATTATATTGAAGTACTGAATAAGTATGCTGTTAATGTTTTCTGGCGTGTCCATTGTGCTGTGGAACAGGCTTGTAACTGACTGACAAAAGCATGTGTTGAGAGTGTCAGCAGGGCCCTTCTGAAGCCACAGATCATGGCTGCTTCTTCAGGTGCTGGTTTTGGCTTTGCTCAGAGTGACACTGGTGATTCTGGAGTGACACAAAGTGTCACGGCACACGACGGCAGTTGTGTCCCGATATGTCCATCCTGCTGCATGCTGGCATTCGGGGAAGCCGTAGCTGAGAACCCGCTCGGAGACAGAACGACGAGCCTCCCTGTTTGCTGTACCCTGCTTGGGTCATTAGTACTGCATGGTTACATTTTCAGCATCTGCATCATCTTTGCCCAGCTGGATCTGCCTGGCACTACTAGTACTACATCAATGTTCTACTTCATGTTGATTATTATTAAATGCATATGACCTTCTCTACAGTTTGGGCTAAGCTTAGTTCAGCTGTCTGTCCATCATAAGTGACTTCATCGTGGTTAAGCAGCCCAGGATCAATCCTCTTCCATACTGTTCTCATGCTAAACCACATGGCTGCTTTGTTGCCTAAATATGTCGCCAAACCCCATCATCTGTGTACCTTGTTCCTTTCTTGATGCGGCACCCATGGCATGTGGATCTTGTGAATTGGTGATGAAATCCATTCTAAGTGCCTGTGAATGCATCTCTGTGTACTCTTTGATGGACATTGGCTCATGCAGAGCAGTGATCTGGAGCTGTGATTACTGAAATGGACCGAGTGATGTACGAAATCGCGACATCTTGGCGGCCTGGGAATCCGGGCAGCGCAGACCAGTCTCTGGCTGCTGCTCCTTCAGATTAATCGAACAGATGGGTGATAAGATGCACAGTCATGCTGTGCTACGGGCTCAGAAAACTTTGGGGAGAAAACAAAAAAACAAATACAGTTGCTCTCCTTTAAGCTATTCTCCGATCCTTTTAAAGAAAATACTCAAGTACAGCTATTATAAACATGTAAACAAAAGCAAAAAGTGATGACTATGGAAGGTTCTGCCACTATTCAAACATCTTTTCTCAACATGTTGCAATGTTGTTGTTTGGTCAGGAGGGGGCAGTGTAGCCTTTTTTGTTAAATACTTTGCTTTTTAGAAGTGAAACAATAGTGATGGCAAGTGATATACAAGTCTCTAGTTTTGTTTACTATATAGAACATTTTTAAAAATGTCTGTAATAGATGCTGTTGTTATTTGTTTGGCTGCATTATTTGACGCTGTTATTTTGTCATTTTGCTGATCAAGAGCCTGTCGTGTGGCATCACCCCTGTCTCTGTGTTTGGTAACCTGTCGTGCGGCATCACAGCCTTATCATTACCTGCTGCCTATGTGTGATTCTGTGGTCTTTTGGCACAAATACTGTACCTGTGCGTGTTTAACAATTTACAAAGAAAACACTTGTAGTATTCAGCAGTAATCATCAATAATGTTATGATGCCTGTGGGGGTCTTTCTACATCCATATTTTAATGCAGCAGGACAGTGGAAAAGCCTGAGGTTCACAGCTGCACTTCCTTGGTCCCTGTAATCACTGGGCAGCGGCTGCCACTTAGGGAACCTGATGGTGAAGTACACACAATGAGCTCATTCTCTACAGCGTCACACCATGTGCAGCGTAATGAAAGGGAACTTTTACGGGCCGTGAAAACGGAGAAGCTGGAAAATGAACCCCAGTGAGCTTACGATCCGGCACTTCTGTTCTGTCCTGTACGTTACAACTGGCAGATTTTTATGTTTTGGTGCCATATCTCATTTTGTTTTCTGTGCAAGCATTTTTTAATGCTTCATATAGCCTTTTCTGTATGGTGTTTTTAATGTAAATGCATGTGGCCCACACTCTTTCTAGTTTCCAATGAATATTTGCTGCTGTAGGAATGTAGAACACAATCTGATGAACCTTTAAAATAATTATTCACATTCTTGTTACTGGTTGGTCTTACTACAGTCAAAAACATAAATAATAATAATTCTTCTTCTTATTATTATTATTATTGTTGTTGTTAAATTTTGAGTGTTGCTACTTCCTATACTGCTGATCAGATAATCAAAATATGTCACCTGTTGGTCTTTCACTTCAAGCAGTTGGAAGTAGGCAAGATTTCGTCTTAACAGTCTAAATACCCCAGAGCTGTGACTCTTCAGAAGGTTTGCCAGCGATGTTACAGTGCCTTTATCATCATACCATAGGCAATGCAAACATGATGCCTGGGTGCTCTTTTGTGATACAGGAAGGGTCAAATTATTGGTCACATCATCTCAGAAGATTGACATTTGCTATATAACATGCTGTGTAAGCTGCCATATCATCAGACCACATTTTCATTGAAGCTGTGCTGATTTGCCAGTTACTGTAAATGCCTGGATGAATCACTTAAATTTAAGAAAATGAAACTGTGGAGAAACTTACCATTAGATGCAAGTTTCTGTAGCTACATGTACACACACACACGCACGCACGCATGCACATGTCGGGTAAACATATCTTTATGGGGACTGCTCACACGCACACACACACACACACACACACACACGCATAGTATGCTATATGGCTATACACAGATGTAGGCTTAGAGCTCCGGAAAGACCTGAATTCGTAATGATCCGCCAGTTTGACATCTGCCTTCACTCTATCAGACTTCACCGTTTTCTGGAAATCAGAAGCTGTTCAATTGTCTTTTTCACTTGCTTAAAGCGAAAAATACTTACCTTCACATATTTACCTGGCAGGGGAGATGCCATGATCAGGAAGGCAGTCACCTAGGGTGAGACCCAGCCATTGCCCTGCAGCTGTGCTGACCCCTACAAATTCCCCAAATGTGGGAATCTCTACTGCATAATTTCTGGTAGTGGGGGTCTGCGTTCGTGCTCTTCCCTGAATTTTTTGGGTGCAGTGCTATCTTAATGGTTAGGGAAGCGCACTTGTAATGATTGCTGGTTCGAATCCCAGACGCCCAGAACAAGGCGCCACCAAGGTACCCTGAGCAAGGTACTTCCCCCAAGCACTGCTCCCCGGGTGCTGAATAAGCTACCCCCTGCTATGTCATGATATCACATATGGGTTAAATTGTAGTTTGTTTGCTGTGGTGTGACAACGATGACCACTGATCTCTAAGTTCTTAAACAGATATGGAAAACTCCAGATTTCAAAGCTGAATGTGAATGAACTTGTTTCTATGGATTCAAAATTTTGCGCGACTGTATCATATACGTATGTATTTTTTTTTACTTTTAGTCACAGTGTGAAATAAATGGCTCTCGCTGCCAGGCCAGCTTTACTTGGTGGGGGTGTCTTGGTTAGCCTCCTTATAGACAAGGCTTGTTTCGCAGCGAGGATGAAGCTTATGTAACACCGGTGGATTAGTCATAGGCCTGACCCGGCACCTCCTCTCTCTCTATCCGCAGTGCTTTTCCTTTCATGCGAACAAGCGTGCCTTTCTTATCCATTATGCAAGTTTCTTTGGAGAATGAGCAGCTCGTTTGAGCCGCCCTGGCCCTTACATAATCCTAGGCGGACCACAGAACGGCCCGCTTTCTGGACACAAGAGGGTGCTATATATTCTCTCTTAGCTGGTCAGTTGAGGAGCGTATTATCAGGTCTTACAAACTTCTGCAAGACATACTCAATCTAAGGAGTGTCACGCCATCTGCACGAGTCAATGGTGAATAACATGCAATAACACGTTTTTAAATAATTATGATTTTTTTGAATGCGTGTGTGCTTTGTCCTTTTGCTAAGAGATAATGAAGTGAATTTAGAATAAAATCCAGCAACAGCTTGTATCCCATAAGGACCGGAGCTGAGTCGTTTGAATCAGCCGCATAATAAATGAATGAATTTGCATGTGTTGCGTTGTGACTTTTTCAGGCGCCTTCGGCCCATGTGCGCCTGAGTTCAGTGTGTCACGTCTCACGCGTTTGCTTATGAACCATCGTGTGACGAGAAGCGTTGAGAAATTGCTATACTTGTACTTGTGGTGTGTATTATCTATTCTGATCACCGCACAACCCCACCACTCATATACCTGTGGGTGTCAGACAGAGGCTCTATAAAATATCAAAAATATAATGCCAAGGTTCTGCAAGCTGTTTCCTCAGCAGAGTGTAACCCATCGCGTCACTAGTGAAGTGCTTACCTATCTCGCAGTTATTCATACAGATAGTGGTCCAAGTGCGCTATAAAATATACTACAATGTGCAAGTGTGAATGTGGCACTTCCTGTCGAGCATGCTAGCGGTACACTTCAGCTGATTTCAAAGAAGAGGGGATTTATACTACTTTATATTACCATATATAAAATAAATATTGGTCTTACTCCTTCGTCCAGCAAAAAGCAAATTTGATTTGGAGCTCACAGATTACCAAACGCACAGAAGCATTTTCTATGAGTTTTTATGAACAGAAATGTCCATTTCCCCACCCAAAAATAGGATTGCAATAGTAAAGTGCATATGCGTTTTATGGCGAAGGACACAGCCAGCGTTGCCTGTAACTGCCCAACACCCCCATAAGAAAAACACAACATTAAGCTACTTTAACCAAAAAAGTTGGTTATTTTCCAGTTATTTCGCTTAACAGCCAAAATTTAAGGCCACAATTGAACAGATACCAAAGGCAAGACACATCGCACAAGGAACGCCAAACGTTCAAAGGGATATAATGGAAGTGTTTAAGTCTGTTTGCACTTCTGTTAGCAGGGAAATGCTGTGTTTTGCTGCCTGGCCGCTCTGCATTTGGCTCTAGCCTTAAAGGACATAACATACCTTGTTGCTAGGTAACATGTCCAGGACGTTGCCGTGTGAGCTGAGCAACATTTCTGTGCTGACCTAAATGTAAAGACTATTTTCAGTGGCTGAGCAGACATGTTTACCAAAAGCAACTTACTTTAGCCTCTTACATGTTTACCTTTACATGTGCACATCCATCCAGTTTAACTACGGAATACATGTCACAGCAGTTTATATTTCAGTGAAACTTATTTTCAGAGAAATATCCTCAGATTTGAGTCCGAAAACACATGGTCACAAATCCTGTTCATTTGGTCATAACTTGTTTTTCCCAATCTGAGGTTCTGAGCCATCTGCAAAAAGCTCACATTGTTAACAGCACACTGCAAGTCAGTATCCAGGACTGGTCCAGATCATGTGTAGATGGATTCACCGGCGAAAGAGAAGTTTAGTTAAGAGTGTTACTGTTTGTAGAGTTTTTGTAATTTAACAGAAATATATTAATATTCAAGAGAAATCTTATTTTTTATGAGTTATGCTGTTGAGATCTGTTGAGACTGCTGCCAGCTCATGGCATATTCCATTTAAGTGTCCTGGGATTGCGGTTTAAAAGCCTGCCTTTGATTTCGGCTCATCACGCAGGGCTCTTCAAACTCCGCCAGGACACTTTACAATGTGCTTGAAAACCAGTTTCCCAGGAGATTCGCGGCACTTTTTAAAATTAGTAATAAGATCAAATTAACTACAATGTCTTAATGATGACAATATACATTTCCTCGACTTTGTTGTAAGAGATAGTTTGTTTATGTCGGTAGTATCTATGCTTGCCGATACTTTTTATGCTTGCCCGTTTGTGTGTTTGCATGTTTGCATGTCTGTGTCCATGGATTATATTTATATCACATTGTGGGGACATAATAATAAATACCTGTTAGTTTGATGTTGTGGGGACCATTTTTCAGTTCCCTGCAAAGATCTGTGAATGCAATCAAAAACTTAAAAATGACAAAAGTCTTGTATTTGGTTTGGTTACTTATGGTTAATGGTTGAGGTTAGGACTGGGTAGGGGTTAAGGTTGCATGTTGGGATCAGACTTTTCCTCATAGATATGAATTGAGAGTCCCTACAAAAATATAATTAGAAAGCTGTCTGTGTATGTGTGTGTGTGTGTGTGTTTCAGGTGCATCAGGTGCCTTACGCAACGTACCGCAGACCCAAACTCTGCCACCGCAGCCTTTCCTAGTCTATAACTAGGAACTGTTTCCATAGCAACAGTTTCTGCGGCTGCAGAGGAGCTGGGAAATGAAATGTAGATTCCACGGGCTTTCTCCCAAATTCACCATCTCATCTGAGTATGATGAGAGGATGGGAGAGACGGGGAGGCAGAGGGAGCCATAGTGGTCTGACCTGGTCTGCTAGCGAGTGCAGCTGCACTGCCAATCAAAGGCAAAATCTTAATAATTAATAAAAGCTAAACAGCCTGGCTGAGGGTGAGGGCACCGGCCTGCACTGGGGCCTCGGAAGCTGCGCGGCCTCCAGCTGCCTCGCCGCTCGCATGTGTCGGCTCCTCTGCCAGTTTCCATGATGACTGCGGCAGTTATTTTTGGTCCTTGGAGGCCCCCACCTCTATCTCTGGCAGTCAGAGGTGGCAGATCCACCGCGGACGAGGTTGCGTGTGGCCGGGAGCCCGGCAGCTCATGCGAGAACAGGCCGTGACGGGGCGGCCGATTCGCCTAGGGCCTCGATCTGCTCACTCTCATGTTCAAGTTTGTTCAATTCACTCATGTGTGTAAAGCCCCCTTGCTGACATATTTGACACAGAGCACTTTACATATAAGTGTGTGAGTAGCGTGAAGAACGGCTCTTGTGGACGATCGGGCTGAGCTGCGATGCGTTGTTAGTTGTGATGGCTGTCTTGGCTGTCACATGCCCACAGCTA
The DNA here is from genome assembly GCA_015163995.2 of Mormyrus lacerda. Lineage (NCBI taxonomy): Eukaryota > Metazoa > Chordata > Actinopteri > Osteoglossiformes > Mormyridae > Mormyrus > Mormyrus lacerda. The sequence goes on from JAABNX020000046.1 coordinate 1,285,023, forward strand.
TTAGCCATCTTAGCATATTTTGCTAATCCGTTTGCTCCCCATTTCACTTCTCACAGCAACCCCCTTATTTAATGTGCATTTGGCACTAGCAGAACATGATGAGCATGAATGAGGTGTCTGAGGACATCTGGCACAATGACTGGCACCATGGCGGGTTTGGAGGCTGGAGCTGACTTTGCTAAGGCAACTACATTATCCTCACCTGGCCATTTTTTATATCAGTATAATTCACACTGTGACTTGACCACCAAAAGACTCATCGCAGCAGCTGGTGGACTTGTTGTATGGTACCCTATGTTGTCGTGTCATGCTGAAGCGGATGGCCAATCAGTCATCAGCATATTGGGGTATCATGGGAAGGCAGCCTGGCCTTGGTCACATTGGCTCAGTCTTCCTTGCTTTAATGCTTTATATAGCAGAGCACTGGGCTGTTTAGGATAGTAGCTTCTCCTCAGAGCTGATCCATTCATGCTAGTTACATCAAATTAGTATTTATTCTCTGCCAGCACTCCTTGTCTTCCAAACACTCTAGTTTACTGCAGTAGTTTGAAAACTTTTTGAAGCTAAAAGCTCCCCCCCCCCCCCCCAATGTTCATCAACCCTCAACTTTAAATATAGATGAGCGCATTTCACATCTGGTGAATTACCAAGATTTATTTATTAAAACTACTTGCTATACCTAGCCATTATAGGCATTGCAGTCTGTGCTGTCCATGCCATTGGCTTTGACGTTTTCGGTTACCTAGACGCTTCCAGGCACAGTCCAACAATGATGTATTTTGCATTGTCAAACACAGGCCATGCTTAAAGAAAAGTACATGCCTATTAACTGAAAGAAAATATTTAACTTGCTTAAAATCAGAAGATGAAACATAAATCTGGTATATAGTTCTCCCTTGGTATTCATATTTTGCAACTGCGGGTCATACTGACAGCTGCTAGCGGATCTTTTGTGATAGGTATTTTTTTTTTTATATATATTTTATTTTTTTTCCAAAGAAAAGAATAACAACAGAACTTGGAAAACATTTGCGTGGTCACCGTTACATCTTTACAAAAGTGCTAACAGATACATACAGAGGTCAAACTACAAGTCATAAAGACATAAACACAATCCATTTTTCCCAGTGTTGAGAATATGTGTCCATCTGTAATTTCAGTGCAAAGGTAATTCTCTCCATATTTTGAACACTAGTTACAATGTTCAACCATACAGACTTTGTTGGAGGATCAGGCTGGAGCCACTTCCGTGTTATAGCTTTCTTGCTAGTTGCTAATAGAATTTTTAATAAAGATAAGAGGTATTTTAAGAGATGTTATTTTTTGTAACAGCTGTGTTTTTATGAGATAATGGCTCCTGCAATCAGTGGTTGGATAACTTGTGATGAAACACATACATATTTCAGTAGATTTTTCTGAGCTGCATGTGGTCACACTGGGTGCAGTGACACTGGAGGGTGCTGTGGAGCTGGGTGTGGTCAGCCTGGGTGCAGTGACACTGGAGGGTGCTGTGGAGCTGGGTATGGTCAGCCTGGGTGCAGTGACACTGGAGGGTGCTGTGGAGCTGGGTGCTGTCCATTGACCCAAGGGTATGCAGAGTGGCGCATGTGGGGATTCGGAGCCCCTCTACTGTTTATGTGCTCCTTGTGGATTTAGGAGATACCGCTCAGCAAATGCGTTCAGTTTAAGATCCAGGCTGACCAGAAAAACAGGCAATGGCAGTAACACCCCCCTCCCTCCTCGACCCGTATTGGCCGAGCTGTCGCCATGCGCCGTTGCCGTGCCAGGAGCACTGCAATTTTGTCCAATCACAGGAGCCAGCAAGGGAGAGGTGCAAGGCCCCGCTGTGCAAGACCGTGTGTGTGCGTGCATATGTGTACATGCCAACAGCAGAAGCAATTTTTAATTACTGCTGACTTTACAGTTATTTATTAATTATTGCACATTTAAAATGCTTTGCCTGTGAGAATGTGTGACTCACATTAAAACACATAATGATTGTGTGCTGCTTGAATCTTGTCTCACAATAAAATGTACAGTGCAGGCAGCGTGGCAACTTGCTTTAACACGAAGCTCCATATCGCCGTGGTGTAATCGTTAGGGTCCCCAGGTTGCAGTAAGGATTACCGGGTCACAGTTAAGTTTACCAGGGTTTTGATGAATATTTGAATTTTAGCGGATCACCATCATATCCCTGTAAGTGCTTTACCTCACAGAGGCATGGCGAGCTTTAGAGCGCTCCTGTACTGCAGGGGAACCTCAAGACGGGCTGCAAGTCCATCACTATCCATCACTGGGCACACAGTCACACAAAGACACACACCCAGTCATACAGTCATAGAGACATGCACACAGTCACACACACAAACTCATACAGTTACACATACACACAGGCACATAGTCACACAGACATGAAGTCCCACACATACTCTCACACACACACACACACACACACACACACACACACACATGTAGGGTAAACATATCCTTATGGGGACCGCTCATTCATTTCTATGGGAAAA
>JAABNX020000046.1:1294665-1305981 GCA_015163995.2 Mormyrus lacerda
CACACTCACCATTCACACCTACACACTCACCCTTCACACCTACACACTCACCATTCATACCTATAGACTCCGATAAACCTTAGCATGCAAACTCCACACATGGCGCTGGGAAGGTACTCGAACCCCAGTCTCAGAAGTGTGAGGCAACAGTGCTAACTACCACGCCACCCCAGGAAACAACCAATGAGATAGAAAAAGAAACAATGCAAAATTCACACTGCATTCACACAATTACCTCGCTGGGGGGGAGGGGTGAATCCAGATCACACTAACATATAAGCACACTTGGGATGAGGAAGGGTTTGGAACAAATTGTCGCCTGTGACCATGGTCACCTGACTCCCCCTCTCATGCACATTCTCACAGTCTATTTGAAATTAACAGAACAGGCTCCAATCTCTCAGAATGAGAACGATTAAAGATGCAGATATTTACAAAGAGCTGTGGGTGCTGTGCCAGGCGTACGTGCCGCTCACGTTAATGCCCACGGACGTTATTTACAAATCAACACCATGTTGACTGGTGTCTAAAAAGCTTTTTTAGTGCTATTACAGTCTTATATAATTCACACCCTGCTCTCCATACACTGCCCAGTTTCAATTATCCCTTCCTCCATAGAAAACTGGCCTCTTCACTCAGCATGAATCACAGAAGTATAATCGTTCTGGGAATCTCATGAACTCACTCTTAACGTTTGCAAACGTCAAAGAGACTGGTGCCCCCCCACCCAGGCACGGCACCCTAAGATCCCCTGACTGAGTTGGTATGTGAGAAGTTGTTATGTGTCTGGATGCTGCAAAAACATGCAGCGGTTCAGCCTTTTGTTTACGATTAAGTTTTGGGGGGTGGGGGGTATTTCAGCATAAGCCAGTCAATGGCTGTGTCCGAAATCGCGCACTTGTGCACTTTTACTGCGCGATTTTAGGGCGTAATGCGCTCACACTGACAACTAAGCTAAAATTCACCGCATTGAAAGTGCCCGGATGGTGCACTGAAAACGGCCTGAAAACACAGTGCAGAATGATGGACACTACTCGCACTACATGGACCCCATTTTGACTACACAGCAGAAGGGGTGGGACTTTCGGCAAGTTTTCACGGCAGATATTTTGGCGTGCTGGAGAATCGCAATCAAATGCTAGTCCGTCACTTCTGGAAAGTGCAAAACGTTAGTGTTCCATTAGGACAGCACTTACCTATGTTAGTGTGCACTACAGAAGGAAGTACGAAGTGTGCACTACATCTCAGCGCACTGACGCAAGTGCGCGATTTCGGAACCACAGAACCACCCACTGGAAGCCTCTCCCGCTGGCCAGAGAGATGCCCCATGGCACTGGGTTCCGCCTCCATAAAACTGACCTGAATTGTGGAAACGGATAAGCCTGCAGGTTCTCCAGTTACCCTGAAGTGTTTCAGCTCAGTTACTGGCCTCTGTACTTTGTCATCTCTCCAGTGGTCCACTGTGTGATATTTTCCCAGTATTTTTCTAGTTTTCTTCGACTGACTGTATGCAGATATTTTGCTGAATTGTGCTATTTTTATGTAATTCGCTGTAAACTGGGCCTTGCAAATTACCTGGCAGTTATCGCTGTATGGCTTCTTGTTTTTTGTTGCTGTTAGGCTTCTTATTGTCCAAGCAGATATTTTTTTCTTGCTAATATTGTAAATTGTTTTTTAAAGTCTTTATTTATGCGTTTGTCAAGGAGACAGAAACAGGGGATACCAGGGGCCCTTCCGTACACAGAGGAAACCCAGTTTGTTGTCCATCCATCCTTGAACCTAATTAGTTTAATCAGTGAAAGCACATTAGCAGGGTTTTTTGTTGAATCCGCACCATGTGGCTTTTCTATGTTCCCAGATTGTCAATATGAAATAAATGAAGCCATAAACTTGTACCCAACGCAAGTTCAGACTGAATAGTTCTCAAAATAATCTCACCTCTGCTGCAAGACCTTTTGTGTCACGCTCAGCAGGCTCTGGCCCTGACTCCATCTTTCCCCTAGCTTCTTTAGAAGCCAGCAGCTCTTTTGCTGATGCTACATATTTTTGGTCCTGGCATCTGCTGGACGAATCCTGCATTGTTTCTGCAGATCAGTCCAGAAGGCACAGAGGTGGTGTTGTGGGACTCTGTTGGGTAACGTAGAGGGGGACCACTGAATCGGATAATCGGATGATCTGCTGAGAACGAAGCACATAGCGTAGGTAAGATTGGGTATAGGAAGGCAAAAATGGAATGCTGGCCCTCTGTGGTTGCAGATGAAACACTGGCCCTCTATGGTTCCTGGCGAAATGCTGGTCGTCTGCCTTTTCAGGTGAAACGCTGACCCTTTGTGGTTCCTGGTGAAACGCTGGCCCTCTGTGATTTCTGGCGGAATGCTGGCTCTGTGGCCCTTGCTCCAGTTCTCTTTCAGCCTGTTCCCCTTCCACTATGTACCCCTTCCTTCCCTGCTGCTGATCCACACCTGTTTTTACACTTTTTTTCCACACATGGGTGTGAATCACCACTCAGTTTTTTTTTGTCTTGATATGAGGCAGGATCCAACTCAACATTTTTCCCATTTTGTACTTTTCTAGGCTTAACTTTCCTCTTGAATCACAATGTTTACTAGTTTAATTATTCCTCTCATTGCCTTAAAACATATTGACGAGTAATTATGCACTTCTGCCTACTCTTGTTTTAGTCAAGGGCCATTTTTTAAGCTTGTGACCAAAGCTGCAGATTAAAAATATCACAATAACGGACAGAAATTTTAGAAAAGAAAAACATCTTAATATGTATGGTAGGTATAAAATATAAAATATGTCTGTTTGTTTAACTAGAGGTTGGAACTTTAACACACATTCAGGGCTGTATTTCAGGGAAATGAGATTTTCATTCTCAAGATAAGGTAAACCTTTTTAACCTTCCTTAAATCACAACCCCCCCCAAAATAAAAACTGATCAAAGCTGTGGACTGCTTGCCACTAAGTAAATAAAAATAGAGGGGGGGGGGGGTTCTGCAGTGTAATGTGGATGATCAACTTTTTGTTAATGTAAAGTGCAACTACAACTGCAATGAAAAATCACTAGTGAAGATCATTATTGCTGGGGCCCGGTCATGTAAATCTATAGTAAAAGCACAGCCAGCATGAGCCAATCACATCATTATGGACTCTAGTATCCTGAATAGCCAAATCCATTTCATTGGAAAGTGACTATATCACTAAGAAACCATTGGAAGTAAGGTGGAGCGTGGGATGGTAAGTGAGCTTTATTTATAGATGATGAGAGACAGTATATTGGGAACAGATCCCCTAACGGCTACAGGAGGCAAAATGGGGGCCGAAGCCTGAGGATCCTGGCAGATGTTCGCCTTCAAGGAATGGAGAGGAGTAATAAAGGAGTAAAAATGCAACTGGCACCAGCTTGCTCTTGATGAATGGAGAGGAGTAATAGAGGAGTAATAATGTAACTGGCATTAGCTCGCCCCCAAGGAATGGAGAGGAGTTATGTAGGAGTAATAATACAACTCGCAACAGCTCATCCCTGAAGAATGGAGCTGAGTAATAGAGGAGAAACAATGCAACTGACACCAGCTCACCCCTAAGAAATGGAGAGGAGTAATAAAGGAGTAATAATGCTACTGGCACCAGCATCACACCCAAGGAATGGAGAGGAGTAATAGAGGGGTAAAAATGCAACTAGCCCCAGCTTGCTCTCGGCGAATGGAGAGGAGTAATAGAGGAGTAATAATGTAACTGGCACCAGCTCATCCCCAAAGGATGGAGAGTAGTAATAGAGGAGTAAAAGTGCAACTGGCACCAGCTAGTCCCAAGGTATGGAGAGGAGTAATAGAGGAGTAATATTCAGATCGTGACAGAATGACAGGAGCCCAGATGAACACACCTTACCTGATTGAGACGGAATACCCGAGTCTGATGTATGAGGTGACTTACTGGCTAGAGCAGCCTGAGGTTAGGGGCGACCCCAGGCTGTGAACCATTAGCTTTTGGACGTAGGATGTGCTGGAAGAAACATCCATGTCCGAAGACATGCACCTTGTGGCAGAGGTGCATGAAAACCGGCAGCAGCTGAGGAGCGGAGTAGCAGAGGTGAATATGTGGCAGGTAGTCACGTACAGCAGACTCCTTTATAGTCTGTTGTCTGAGCTGCCCAAAGTGCCCCAGACAGCTGGGAAGAAGAAAAGGCGGAAGAACTAGAAACACCGGAGGTCTTAGGGGGCGTCTTGATCTCCACTGCCTGCCTTGCTGTGAGTTGGGAGGAGCCCCTCCTGATCCTCGTTCCAGCGATGTTTGCACCTGATGTCACCGCCACCGTTTCACTGCAGCCGCCCGCCGCTTTGCCCAAGTAGGCGCCTGAAGCCCACATTGCTGCTGCTTCACTGCCGGTGTCAGCCACTTGCCCCTTTTTGGGAATGCACCTGGCTTTTAAAGGGGCCAGGTCAATTGAGGGTACCATCCTATGGGTCCCCAAAACCCTGAAAAAGGCGGCGGCTGAGGCGCAATCTCCTGCTCTGCCCCCTGTGGTTCCTGTGCCGGTGGCTCCTGCTTCACCCCCCCCGTGGTTCCTGCACCGGAGGTTCCTGTTCCTCTGCCTAAGGTTCCTGGACCAGCGGTCCCTGGTCGGGTGGTCCCTGCAGCACCTTCAGTAGTTCTTGGCCTGATGGCTTCTGCACCACCTCCCGAGGTTCTTGCTCTTGCCCTCGTGGTTCCAGTTCCTGCTCAGGCCCCCATGATTCCTGTGCCTGTGGTTCCTGCACCACCCTCCGTGGTTTTTGTGCTGGTGGCTCCAGCTCTGCCCCCCTGAGGTTCCTGCTTTGCCCCCTGTGGTTCCAGTTTCTGTACCCCTGGATCTCATCCTCGAGGTCATCCCTAATCCCCTGGACCCTACTCCCATGCCACCGGTCACAGTCCGCGAGAGGGTCCCCATCTGTCAAACCAGTGCTCCTCCTCCCTTAGTGGAGATGGAGGAGCTCGAATGAGACCCCTTGGGGATCACCCTGATTTCCCCCATGACTCCTCCACCACCACCCTAGCATGGTAGATCCTGGCCAGGCCCCCGCCTCTCGGTCTCCTGGAAAGGGAGGGGACACCTGCTCCGGGGTTGGGTCCCGCCCCGCCCGCCTTGCTCTGTGACTCACCTGGTCCCCCTGGCTGTGGCTCGGTGGTCACCTGCGGGTCCTCCTCCTTTGGCTTGCTGGTTGCCTGTGGTCCCCCTTGCTTCGGTCAGGGGGTCGCCTTTAGTTCTGTCTGCGGCGCCTCGTCGGCCGGCTGTGGTCCCACCTCCAATGCCTCGTCGGACAACTGCGGGTCCCCCATCTCTGACTCATTGGTCACCTATGCCTAGGACAGCAGTGGCTAACTCCCCGTTTCCCCTGCCCTTTTGCCTCCTTGCCTTCTACCTTTGTGCCCCCTGTGTTTGCTCCTTGTACCTCTGTGCCTTCTGGTCTCTTTGTGCCCCCTGTGTTTGTTCCCTGTCCCTCTGTGCCTTTGTTCCCTGCTGGTCCCTTTGTGCCTCTTGTGGCTGTGCCCCCTGGTGTGGTCATTCTGTTGTCTCCTTTCTTGGTGCCCCTGTGTCTGTCTGCATTCCCTGTGGTTTGTCAGCGGTTGTCCTGCTTGTTGTCCCTGTGCCTGTTCAGTGTGTCTGTGCTGTTCCCCGTAGTCCCGTAGAGCGTTGATGTTCTTGTTTTTGGTTCCCCAGGTGTTGTCCCAGGGTGTCCTGAGTCCCCATGTTGCCCCTCGCTCCCCTTCGAGTATGTTTCCCTAGTTCTGTCATTAACGTTGAATTGAAGTTTCAAGCGTTGCTATTAAACCCTGTACTTATCCTCAGTCTCCCTGCTCCAGCTTCCCCGTTCAAATCGTGACACTCGTCCTCAAGGAATGGGGTAATAGAGGAGTAATAATATAACTGGCACCAACTTGCCCCCGAAGAATGGAGTTGAGTAATAGATGATTAATAATGCAACTGGCACCAGCTCACCCCCAAGGAATGCAGAGGAGTAACAGAGGAGTAATAATGAAACTGGCACAAGCTCACCCCAGAAGAATGGAATTGAGTAATAGAGGACAAATAATGCAATTGGCACCAGCTCACCCCCAAAGAATGGAAGAGTGAAAATGCAACTGGCACTGACTTGCCCCAGTCCTCCAGCCCCCTACCCTGCCCAAGTCGTAAAATGGGGACATCAAACTGATAAAGACTGTAATGAGGCTGCTTCCTGAATGCAATCACCTTTTGCTTTGCTCACTGTCTATGACTTCACCTTGGGTTTGTTGTAGAATTCTAAAATATACTGTGTGTATTTATATAGTGATTTTAATGTGTAGTGTGGAGTGAGGGGAAGAAAAGGGAAAAATATATAAATACTTGAGCTTTGTTATTTATCTTGGGGAAGCAGATTTCAGACTGTTAATCTTTGCAGTTTGGAATTTGTAATTGAGTACCGTCTATGATGCCATTGTGGTCTGTCATGGTAACTCACCATGCACCTGGTCAGCCGTACATGCACTTTCTTCTTCGTACTGAAGTGCTCCTTCTGCTTGTCATCCTAACCACTTCACTCACAATACTTGAGGGCTCAGATTCAATCCCCTGCACACTTCCAGTGCTGCCTGTGGGAGTAACTGTGGTGGCTCCACCACCAGAGGACACCTGCCTTTTTTGCTGCTCACATGCATGGTATCCTTTGGTTGCTTAGTCTTTGTTCAAAGGAGCATGCGGTCTCACCCATTGTTACAGCTGGGTTATTACATCACCTGAGCAGCTAAGGTGACTGCCCTGTGTGAATATGACAAATCCATGGATTAGTCCTTATCTTTGACCTCTGTGGTACTGACTGAGTAACCAACTTACATTCGAAGGACACAGACAAGCCTGTCTCCAGATTTTTAAAGCAGTCATTACCTGCTGCTACTGTTTCTCTTGGCATATCATTTCTGAGATGGAAGTTTTTTGTCTGACTTAACTGGCAGAAACGCTGGCATATTAGCCAAGGAAATATTCCATTCGTACCTTAGCGCTGTCCAGTGGTAATCAGTGAAAGGCTAATGGTGGAAAATACCCACAAGATGTCAGACTCTCTCTGCTTTTGGCTGTTAGGAACTTTGACAAGAAGGAACACACACCAGTTTAATAAAGGTGACAACAGGAAATTGATGCATTTCAATACAAACAAATAAGCTTGATTTTATAGCAAAGCACAATCCCAGAGGTTTTCCTCTGTCACGTTTATGTGTGGCATTATTCGTGACTGAACTAGGAAGCGAAGGGGCGTGGAGGCAGAGTGATCGCCCACATACTGCAGCCGACTGCTGAGATCCAGGGCTCTCACTGGAACAGCCCTCACTGGAACAGCAAGCGAGTCCGTTTGAAGGGCTCTATAAAAAGTCACTGTCAGTCCGCCTCCGCAGCAGTATTCAGGGTACAGGAGACTTAGTTTTTGCATCAGTGGGTGGTCTGGAACCTTCTTTAACTCTAAAGTGCCCAGCTCTTCACCTCACCTTGATTTTTGGGATAGATGATGTGGAGGATCCTGAAGCAAAGAGTCTTATTGCAGAGCCTGTCAGAGATTATCTCTCCATTATTCCAGTCACAGCGTGACAGTTCATCCCACCTGAAATTTTAATTCTTATGTCTTTATTTAGCCTTGATGGTTATGGAGCAACTGGCTCTCTGAGCAATAATGCAATAATAATCAGTCCATTCCTCACCCATAATGCCTAAAGTTCAGGGTTGTATTCAGTCCGGATCCTGTCCCAGGAGACACAGGGAACACTCTGGACAGTCTGTCAGCCCTCTGCATGGCACTAATAATGTAGTAATAATATTGCATTTATAATATAATAATGTCTAATAATACTTTGAGGTATATTTTTGAGGTATATCTCTAGGAATACCAACCAGATGATACATTTTTCTCTTTCTGCACAGAATCAGAATTCTTTTGCTACAGACAGAAAATCAATGGGTATGGTATAATTTTATATATTTCAATATAAAAAATTACCAAATACCATAATTTATTCTAAACCAGTTGCAGTCAATAGAAGGGCAATAATGAACATCTGTGTTATTTATGCAAACAGAACTCTGTTCTCAGTTCTAAGATTATGGTGAGTGAGGATTTCCATGTTATATAAGCACAACTGATTCCATCTTAAATAATCACAACCGATTCTTTTATGTAGACATTTTCTTTTATTTGGCGGAAGCTTGCGATTGCAGAAACACATCATTTACTGTGCAGTGTCTTATAACAGTCATCAGTTTCACTGCCAAATGTAGAATTAGAATTTTGTGATTAATTGTCATTGTTCACACACCACAGCACACAGTGCACAACAACGAAATGTGTTCTCTGCATTTAACCCATATGTGACATAGCAGAGAGCAGCTATTTCAGTGCCCAGGGAGTGGTACTTCCCTAACCATTAAGCCACCCTGGTAGAACAAGACTCAGTTATACAGTATTGTCCTGCAAATGTGTTTTCTCTTTGACTAGGCCAGCAGGAAAGAAGATTTACTTTTTGCTCATGTTTGGTACCAGTGAAAGTTTTGATTTGTATTACTAGCATCTGGAGATGTTCTGTGACGTCCTCTAGTACTGGACTCACTCTGGCCAGGTGCCACTTTACAGTTACCAAAGCCTATTCTGTCAGGTTTTAGCCAAAGCTGCTTTAGCATGTGCTGTGAGTGCTGCTGAGGGAGGGGGTGAAATAGAAATGAAGGCTGGGGTGTTCAGAAATCTGCTAAGGGTGGAGGAGTCACCTGATCAGCAAAACAGATTCCCCTGTGGTCCCCAGCACAAAAGCTCAATGTGTGGATGGAGGAAAGAATGGATTTGCCTGTCAGAATTGCCTTTGGGCGGCTCCTGCAGTCTGGCTAAACCATCTAGATTGAGCTTGAGGGGGTAATTCCCTCCCAGTGGGTTAGGTTATCTCAGGCTTCTCTTTTGAGACTCACAATTGACTCTCTTTTGTTATCATTTGTCACCTACTGGCCCCAGAGGTAATGGTGGGGAACAAGTAAGACGTGAGTGTCACACCCTTCCTATACTCACTGGAAGTTGCCATGTTCTCTGTACCTAGCTCTCTGCCAGCTCTAGCTTTAGTTCTTGCCTGTTGCCTTGTGGTTGACCAAGCTTACACTAAGCCTGACGACTGACACAGGCTGTCTCCTGTGTTGATCTGCTCAGTGTGTCCCCTGGGTTGAACTGCTCAGGATGTCTTCTCTGTTTCACTGTTCAGGCTGTCCCCTGTATTGAACTGCTCAGTGTGTCCCCTGTGCTGGACTGTTCAGGCTGTCCCCTGTATTGAACTGCTCAGTGTGTCCCCTGTGTGGGTGCCCTCTATGTGTCACGATCCGCTCCGTCCGATCCTCCCGTGTACCACACCCACCTCATTACCTTGTGTTCCTGCCCGATTGTGATCACCTGTGTCCCGTTAATCCCTGGTCTGCCAGTGTATATGAGTCCCCGTCTTCCTGAGTCTTGGGTCGGTCATTGTGTATTGTCTACTGATGTTCGTGCCTGTCTGCCGTGTCTCCGAAGATTAAACCCCGTTTGCCTTGTCAGTCCGGCTCCATTCGCTTCCTTGCCTGCTTGCCCACCACGAACCGTAACACTATGTTTGACTGGTCAGACTGTCTCTTGTATTGACCTGCTCAGTGTGTCCCCTGTGTTGGACTGTTCAGGCTGTCTCCTGCCTCCTGCCCTCCGGTTCCCCATAAGCCCGCACTGAACGAGTGTTTTTGGAAAGATGGGTCTATCTTTAATGTTTGGTGTTGACTACAGTCTTAATACATGTATTTAGCCGGAGCTTGAAGGGCAAACTATTTTAACTTAAATGTATTTGATTTTTCAATCTAATTTATGTTAAATCTCATTCAACTAATTATGGGCTTGAAAAATAATTTATTAGTTAACTCCGTCCGTCTGGTGGAGGCAAGAGCAGATACATGTATTAGTTGGGCACACACAGGCCAGTACACTAATTTAGAAACCACTGCTCTATAATGAGAGAGTGCAACTGCTTAGTGTAAGTAATGGATGCCAGTTTTGAGGCAAGGATCAGAAAATAACTGTTATATTATCTTGCAAATGTAGCAGTGCTGCACAAGACTTATGATATTTTGTGACATTCTCTACATTGTTACTGTTTGTTACTGTGCAGGTGTCATGATCTGCTCCGTCCGATCCTCCTGTGTGCCACGCCCACCTCATTACCTTGTGTTCCTGCCCCGATTGTGATCACCGGTGTCCCGTTAATCCCTGGTCTGCCGGTTTATATGAGTCCACGTCTTCCTGAGTCTTGTCGGTCATTGTGTATTGTCGCTGATGGTCGTGCCTGTCTGCTGTGTTACCCGATTAAACCCCGTTTCCCCCGTCAACCCTGGGACTCGTGCCTCCTTACCTGCTTGCCTGCCTCACGCAACGTGACAGCAGGTGCATACACGTGCAGATTTCAGACAGTTTTTTTATGCTTAAAAATGCAAAATACATGTTGTGATGTTACTGTAAACCTGAAACGTCTTTGCAATTAATAATTTGTCTGTCTGTCAGAATCGCTGAGCCTGCATGTGTTACTGCATATACGCATATTGGGTTCTCTGTCACACTGAGGACCAACTTTACAATAATCCAGTCTCAAAAAATGCCTAACATTTCCATTAGGAGTTCTCTTAGGATAGGGTAAGCAGTAATAATCACGTTAAAGCGAGAGAAGATTAAAACAGGAATATCTGGAATGTACATGGAGATACTCGCTTGATTTGGTACTGTACCTTGGCTATCTGCATGGGGGCTTGCGTGGGCATTTGAAACAAAGCAAAATCCTGGACATTTCAGGCAATTTTTGGGTCCCAAAAAGAGGACGAGTCAGGGAAAAAGTACACATGGTCACCCTGTGTCACCTTTCCTTGATGGATTGCAGATCTGCTTCTCAGCTGAGTTCACTTGTCGTGCAGCACCGAAGCAAGGAAGGCAGTTTTGGGATTTGCATAATATTCTGTGCTTGCATAAAGGTGGCAAGTTGAAAGAAGTGTCGTATTTCTATATTAACCACACTGGAGGACCGCGGCTCCAAGCTGTCAGCCATGTGCCAGTCATTAAGACTGTATTCACCAGCTGTGCTTGGCTGCTATGAGGCGTTTGTGTTGTGTGTGTGTTGCAGCTGCATGGTGTATGTGTCGCTGCTACATAGAATATGTGTTGCAGCTGTGTGGTGTGTGCACTGAGGTTGCATGGCATGTGCGTTGCGGAATGAGTGGTGTGTACGTGGCTACTGCATGGTGTGGGTTGCAGCTGAGTGGTGTGTGTG
>JAABNX020000046.1:1367990-1379292 GCA_015163995.2 Mormyrus lacerda
CCGCCCCCCCCCCCCCCACACTTACTGAAACGTCACTTGAGTGATTCTGAGGTTCCCCAAGAAAAACGAAATACAAACACAAACAATTCGTCAAAAGCAGAATGACGACTTTCAAAACCCATTCATGCTGGGCGAGAGGTCTGCGTTTCACCCCACGGCAAACATCCATCCATGTTTCAGAAAAGCCTGAATGAAATTCTCTGGCTTCTGGCCAATACTGTCTGTGCATTCCTTGAATCCAAGTAGGTTTGACATGATACCCCTGCAGGCAGACACATCTATGGCCACCTATTCCCTCAGCTACATAACCTCCTCTCGTGCTTGGACTACAAACCCTAACTCTGGTGGTCTATGCCCGACACAGTTGTACACCATTCAGAAATGAATTCAAAATGGCCCTGAAATTCAAATTCAGGAATTTTCACATCTTAAAACAGGATGCAGAATTGCAATTCGAATTGGAATTTAAGGAAGCAGAATAAAATGGAACTGAATTCACATAAATTCATATACATGATGCAGGTGCAGCCTAATAATATGGCTGAATATTGCTATATGAATTACACATAAACATTAACATACACCGCATATACTGTATCAGTTACAAAAATATCATGTTATTCCAAGTTCAAGATCTGAAATGTCACCTACAGAATAAAAAATGTAACCCTCATTTTGTGCACCATGTATACAGTCACACAAGTAACCCTTGTCACAATCCTGCCCACAGACAGAAAAAGCTACTGCAAGTTACTGCACAAAACCAACAAATACGTGCCCATGGAAAAGGGTCAACGTAAACCAGGTGATGCCACAGCCAAGTCACATGTTTGCATAAGGAACCCTTAACTGTTTCCAGGCCACCAGAAAAGTGCCGTGTTGCTAGACAGAAAGACATAGCAGATTGTTTATGCTCACCTTGCTGTTGCAAGGCCTACATGAAAAACAGAAAAGATCACCACCTTGCGTTACGAGCAGGAGCCTGGGGCGTCACATGGGTTGGAGGGGCATACGCGGCTGATCACGCCGCGCAGCGTGCAATGCGAGACGACCTCTACTACCACAGCCACAGCACGGGGACAATGCACTTAAAAACACAAGACCGGTGATGTCACACTGTCGCTCATGACTACTTATGACGCGTTCCATTTGAACTTGGAAGTCGGAATTACCGAGTTCCAAGTCGCAAATTTCAACTGGAATGCTGAAATCAGGGTTCTGACTCAGAAGGGAAGGAACCACAGGAACCCTGACCTTATAATTCAAGATGGCTGCATCAACTGAAGTGAAAGCTGTAGTTGTGTACTGCATATCATCACTTACACCGCATTTGTGAGTCATTAAATCAATCGACTGTCCAACCTCTATCTGTGGACATGTTGCTACAGTGTTTGTATGTGCAAAATACCGCAGAATGTGTCATCATCAACTGGTATCACTAATGACAGCTAAAACTGAACTGGCTGGAATAGGGGATCCTAACTGGCTGTCTGCCTTGCTGTATTGGAACGCATTTATCTTGGGTGTGATGTCATTCCCAGATCCAACTTTGGACCCCCGAGGTAAATGGAACACAGCATTACTTCTAGGTTTGGGGTGGGGGAGTCATGGGAGGACCTTAAAGCTCACCCCAGTGGGCTCTGGGCTCTATCACCATGATAGCTTTCACATTGGTTGCGGAGCGCTTACATTCACAATGGACTCTTTGAACTTGATGTGCAGCCGGTATCGTGATATGGCGATGATGGCATCCTCTGCTCTCCCCACGTACTCCGCAGACTCGCCGTGTAGCTCGGGGAAGGGCACCTGCGGCCGGGACAACAGCACGGAGTTACACTGGGGGGAAATGGCAGCAGCAGTCTGGTGGGTGCCATCGGCTGGCCCTCCCCTCACCTGCAGGCTCTCCTCCTCCAGGACTGGCGGCTTCTTCGGGAAGATCTGATTGGGCTGCATGCACTCTGGACTCCGCTGCCCCTCCTCCTCCTGAACAAGAAGCAGTCGTTACGATGACGATGACCCAGTCCCACAACCCTCTGAAACCCAAGTCATCAGTTCTATCATTCAGTGAATGAGTGGCAGGGATCCATGTTAAAAAAAGATAAACGACCTAAACACAAGTTTAGCATTAGATTAGTTAATTGGTGAACTCCTAAGGAATCATTGGCAAAGAAAGTTTTGCAAGCAGGACTGTGAACTGGAAGCAGGCAGAGGTAAGTATTCACAGTGCAGCCTGCAGAGGTAAGTATTCACAGTGCAGCCTGCACTGGTCAAAGGAAAGGCTCGGCGCGATTGTCGGGCCAAGAAAAGCGAGACTGTCAGGGCTCCAAGACACACTGGAAGGAGCCGGAAGGACGGGCTGTGCCGAGCCCTTCATACAGCTCGCGTGGTGGCGTTTACATGGAAGGGCATCACAGGCACTGCCTAGAACTGATAGAACTGCCAGTCAATCATTAACCAATCATACAAAAAAACGCATGATAGCCCACAGGATTGGTAGACAAAATCAGACCTGTTAGCTCCCACAACGTTGCGTTTATTTCAGTGGCTTAATAGTTAGGGAAGTGCACTTGCAATTGAAAGATTGCAGGTCTGAATCCTCGACCAGCAAGGCACCACTGAGGTACCCCGAGCAAGGTACCGCCCCCAAGCACTGCTCCCTGGGCGCTGAATTATCTGCCCCTGCTATGTCATGATGTCACACATGGGTTAAAGGACACATTTCATTGTTGTGCGCTGTGTACTGTGTCAACAATGACCACTGATCACTAAATTCAAATTCATTTCATATACATATCAGTTCACCTGGTAACTCCTGTAAAGTCCCTCCTATAAACATATGCAGCGCTGACCTGAGCTCCTGAGAGAATCCGGCTGTGCTGAAATGGGGGTGCAAAGGAAAAGGCAACACAAAGCTGGTGTGGGAGACAAACGCAGCACAGAGAACACTGTCACG
Source organism: Mormyrus lacerda (assembly GCA_015163995.2). Taxonomy (NCBI): domain Eukaryota; kingdom Metazoa; phylum Chordata; class Actinopteri; order Osteoglossiformes; family Mormyridae; genus Mormyrus; species Mormyrus lacerda. The sequence continues at coordinate 1,370,944 of JAABNX020000046.1, forward strand.
TGGGAGACACATGGTGAGGGAGATACTATCACACCGCACAGGAAATGCCAGCACACGGGGAATGCAGCAGCGGCTTCATTCACATGCTGATGCCAAGGAAAAACTCCCAAAAACAAATTAAAGGCACAAATAAGGTTTGGGGGTTGTGGTAGGCGAGAGAAGGAATGCTGGAGCTGAAGGCAGCGGGTCTAAAACCCCGCCTGGCAGCACAAACCCTGCCCTGTGCATCAGGGTGAGTTCAGAGAAGGCCGACAGCACATCAGTGAACAGATGGTGGGTCGACACTTAACACTGAAAGTCAACTATTATCATTACAAGGTTCAATCATACTGACACTTCAGCAATTAAATATCCATAGAAGTGATGCCATTTCTTTGCAGTACTGAGAAAGAAACAAGGAGCAGAGGTTCATTTGCTTTTCTTTCAGAAACAGGATCCCTGTAAGGCGGTCATAGTAAAGATGGTTATACAGAAAGCCCTGCTACTGTAACACTAATGCACTTGCAAGTACATCATGACACTGTTCCAAACAAAAAAAGCTTATTTTAGAAACAGTGCTGCCCGGAATTATATTCAGCTATATGAGAGCTGAACCAATCAGACTGCAGCATCTGGTAGATGCTGGTCCTGAGGCCTGTTGGCTGAATCCCTCACAGAGCGGCAGGAATTAAAACAAAAGTCTGGGGTTCTTACTATGTCTCAACAAGGAGAAAAGGATGTCACATTTATGAATGAACTACTATCCAATTCCACAATGCTCTTCCAATCTGATCCGAATCAGCCACTGTCCAATCCCACAATGTGAAACAGCCATTGTGAAACAGCCAATCCCAAGATCCTCTTCCACAGTCACTATCCAATCCCACGAACCACCTCCATGTCAACCTACTGCTGTCTATTCCACAATCGAGCGTGTTCATGATATCTGGCCGCCAGGGCTGCAAAGCGGCTCGACCTGGTCTGAAAAGCGCCACTGTGAGCCCAGACTCGCCCAAGGCCAGGAGGAGGCCACTCTGCAGAGGCCGCTTGTCTACATTCAGGTCTGACGAACAGATCGCTGCTCTGTAACGGCCATGTGTGGTCGCATGCAGAGAAGGCCCCTTCAGAGCTCACGGGGGGTCATGTCCCGCCAGCTGCATATGTGGGCATGCCGTATTTTAATAAGGGGCTGCCAACCACTCTGGCAGCTCACTAAACATGTTAAGGCCAATCGCTGCGTCAGAAAGCGGCCCAGTGGGCAGCGCTGTCAGCAGGAGACTGCATGGGTGTCTCTGGTGTCATGCTGGCTAAGGTCCAGGCCGGAGACGCTGCCATGTGGCTCTCGGGGGCCAGGAGTTTGCTTCCGGGGACTCCTGCCTCCACCTGTCCCTGCTCACGTCCTGAATCTGGCCACCAGCAATGGGGAATAATGAACCTACAGTAGCCTCACTAAGAGGGGGGTGTACTGGGACACTCAAATACTGATCCCAGGGCGAATGGTGGGTGGGGGGACTTTGCTATTATGGTCTGACCTCGAGGGAGACACCATGCCTGAATGAATCAATGATGAGTGTCCAAACCCACTGATTGCATGGGGGAAGACAGACAGGGAAATGTTTGTATAGCCAGTGAATACGGTGGGGGTGGAGGGGCTTACCATGGCCCCGGTGACAGCGTGCTGCAGTCGCCTGGGAACGCCTGTCTCCGACACCAGACCCCAATCTCAGTCTGCGGAAAGGGCAGACGACTTTCAGGAACACAGGGCCCACAGGCCTGCCAGGGTAGGGATCTGTTATGCTGGATGGTCATTATTGGCAATTAAAGAAGTGCAAGAAAGCAGCCATCACTCACCAGATAAGAGAAACAGATGAGGAAACCTGCAGCTGATTTCTTCTCGAGTAATCCTCCGAGTAAAATGACATTGGACTCTGCAAGGAAGCCAGAGGAAGAAAGAAAATTAATTCACACAATCTGAGTCAATATAAAATGAAATCACAAGAATAAACCCATTAAATAAAGCAATGCCAAGTGAAGAGCTCCAGGGCAGAGGGGACACAGGTGGACAGGAGGGGTCCATCCTCACGTTGCTTCCAGTTTGCATTCCTTAAAAATCACATTTTGTACAAATATTTTCTACCATTTTTGCTAATGAAGAATGAAAGCTACATGTGAGTAATTATGATCAAATTAAAGTCAGTTTACACAACAAACTATAAGCGGGAAGGTTAAAAACATCAAAAATTATCCTAACATAAGCTGTAGTGCTGGTTTGTTGGCCAGATCCACCACAATGCCCTGCTCCATAAGCACAGAACCAACAAAGGGAGGAGAAATGAGCGTGTACACACACACACACACACAGACACATACACAGACCCACACACATACACACGTGCACAGACACACACACACACACAGACACACGCGCACAGACACGCGCACAGACACATACACACACACAAACACACGCATGCAGACACACACACATGCAGACACACACACACGCAGACACACACACGCGCACAGACACAGACACACACCCACACACAAGTGCACAGACACACACACAGGCAAACACACACACCCACACACAAACACACGTGCAGACACAGACCCACACACGTGCAGACACACAGACACACACACGCGCACAGACACGTGCACAGACACATACACACAAACACACGTGCAGACACACATACACACACACGCGCACAGACACGTGCACAGACACACACACAGGCAAACACACACACACACAAACAAACACACGCATGCAGACACACACGCATGCAGACACACACACGCAGAAGTTGGGGTAGAGCATTTCCTTTGCCCACTGCTTCCGTATCTTAACTTCCTAATTTCTTCTCTGTATCTCAGCTTGCCAATCCAGCCCGGCCACCAAACGTGCCTGCACCATGTCGTGGACAGGCGATCCTGCAGTCCGTCCGAGTTCTGCTAAAGGTCACACGTTGCTCGGGTTGACATTCGATCTGACGGGGAGAGGAGCTGACCTCCACTGAGCTGGTCGGCCAACCGACACAGCTAGAACTGGGCAGACAGATACAAAGTCCAACCGTAACAGCACATTACTCACAGTTCCGCCCATCAGGACAGCGGGGTGTGCGGTGGTTAAGAAAGGAAAAGCAATGCCATGATCTTGAAGATGGCGCCTCATATGAACCGGAATGGGAGTGCAACCACTCATCGTGTAAGATGTTCAACATCATAGCGGAATTTTCCGGGTGTGTGTTGAACCAGCCGTGCAGCCGCCTCTGCCCTACAGCCTCCACTAAACAGCTGGCGGACAGTGATTGTGTTTATCCACACACACATGCACACGCGCATGTGCTTATCACAGCCAGACCAGCCCATGCCCCTTGGGAACCCCTGGGGGCCACCCCCCCCCATGGCCCCGCCTCCCACTAGCGTGCTTTTAATATCGCGGCTACGGCTTGGGAGGGACACAAGCAGGCATGGTGGCGTCGCCTGCATGCTGCCCATGGAACTGAGCATGCTGTCCATGCAATTTGCTTTCCCATCGTCGCTGATTCTGCCTTTTCATTCTGCTTGAGGATGCAGGGACTCCTGGAAGCACCATGATGCCCACATTGGGCCATCAGAGCATAGAAACGCTCACTTGTGATTCCTAAAGCAAGCGGTCTGGGGGAGATGCCATTCCCAGCCGACCACTCGGCATGCAGTGCCACGCACAGGGGTGGCTAGTGGCCTGAGATCGAAATTAACGACTTTGGCCCGTCCCGAGCACCCCCACGGAGCCCCGTGAGGAGAAGGAGAGAGAATTAGGCACTGAGGTCCCTGCCACGGTCACTACACTCACCCCGCATAACATTCAAAATCACTGTAGCAGTGCCTTGTGCAGGGAAACGTGTGCTCTTCTCCATCTGCAGCAGAATCAGAGGGTTGAGCATAGGTTGGTGTATTAGGATGCTGTACCTATGATATGATCATTGTGATTTCACTCTGATTTCACTGCGTTTGAGCAACGTCCTTATCCCCTAATTGCTCCAGGGAATCACTGAACCTGCTTTCTCGCTTGCATGTCACTTTGGATACAAGCATCTGCTAAATAAACAAAATACTCACTTGCCTGCCTCCTGCTTCTTCATCAACAAAGAATTCATTTTTCAAAGATGTATCTTGTAAAGGTGTTATAACATGAAGGGGTGTTTACTATAAAACCTGTAGCAACCAGCATATGACGGGCCTGAGATCATTTGAGGAAGCACAGATGTGTGCTTAATGCATTTCCTGCGAGCAGACCATGTGGCCGGTTTTACCCCCCTCATCATATGACTCTCACACCTCCCAGTTGAAGGACCTCAAGCGTCGACTGAGTGCCGACGTTCGGAGTGCCTGACCATCCCCAAGCAAAGACTGCATTGACAGTAGATGCTACCAAAACTGCACTTGCATTGATTCACGATCTCAGCCTGGGATGAGAAAATACAATTGCTCCATCTGAGTGACACAGGCCATGGAGTCTTGTGAACATTTCTAAAGATTCACGTGTACCAAAGACACGACGTTCTTTCCAAAGGGCTTTAAAGTTGAGGGTTGCTTTTTATTCTCACAATTTCTGGAGACACTACTAATGCAGCAGCAACTGCTGACGCAGCCAGCGATATGCATCTCGAGCTGCATGCCATCAGCTGCATGCCAGGGACAGCCATATGGCATGTATATCGTATAGCATGTTTAGACCTGCACACGATTACTTAAACAAAGGGCCTCTTATTTTCCGGATTATTAATTACAGACATTAAAGCGTATTTAGTGCAACATTTCAAACGTTAAGCAAGCAAATTTACATACATATCTATGTAGATGGTGCAAATAGATCATCAATCTGAAAATTAGAATCAAATTTTATTCTGCAGTAGTAAATGTATACTATATCAGTCGTCAATTGACATGGACAAATCTACATTTAATGGTCTACTTAATGTTTACTAAATTGCAGTCTATGAGTGTAAAATAACACCGAAACATTCTCGCTAGCTCGCTTCATGTCTGTAACTGTATCGGTTAAAACCCCACTTACTCTATTTTCGAAAGCATTAATGGTAATTTTCCTTACTCTCTGAAATAATAGCCGCCATATAATTCACTTTCGCACGCAAGCTCTAGCCTGTAAATGCTCTATGGCATGCGCATCGCCCCTCATGTCAGGAGATAAGATGCGACCTTTATACCCAGGGTTAACCGGGGTTAGACGGGCACCAGAGCAGCAGCTACAGCAAACCCTAACGTTATGGAAAGAGCTCCGATAAAGCTGGTCTGCCGGCGGATCACGGCCATTGCGGTGTCTTAGCCATGCCCATTCATAAAAAAGGCAGTAGCACCGGGCCACATTGACAGCAAAAGCGGCCGTGAAACCAAACCGGCCGGCGATAAATGATGCATCAGGCAGCTCGCTAACTAAACGGCGACCGCCGCACCTACATTAAAAAAGCCTCTGCCGCGTTACACTCAGGAATCAGCGGTAACAGGGCGCTCAGGCGCCTCTCCTATTCGAAGAGGGTCTCTCAGCAGACGGTGGAACCGCACCGACGGTCATCGCAACCGGTCGGCTATGGCTGGCCCTTAAGGGTTCCTGACAGCAGCACGGTGGCTAGCGAGCTAGCCGCTCCCTTGGATCCATCCAGCACATCCCTGCAAGCGAGGCTCTGGCTCCTACACCGCACACCCTCACATTAAACGTAGACTGGAGGGAGGCTCGCGCGAAAAGGTGGCCCACTGGGCGCCGCGCGACTCCGGCTCTGTTTTTGTTGTTGTTATGAGATGGAGGGCGGACCCCCCTCCTTCGAAAAGGCGGAGGCCGCTGCGAAACACCGTCTCACCTGAGAGGGAATTCCAGCGGGGAAACCGGCAAGGTGGCGATTCCGTCAGCTCTTCGCGCACCCCGTCCGAGGTCGCACGCCTAACGGCGCGATAAACGAACTGTCGACTCCCTTTGCCGTTTCAGTCTGTCCGCTCGTAAAACAGAGTCGCCATCGCCGCGTATCTAACCCTGGACTCCGTGCGTACGTGACGTGCGCCTGCGTCATCACGCATGCGATGCCCGAAAGGGGGCTGGGCCGGGGGAGGGTGAGGAGTAGTAAACAAAGTTGCCACCTCGCTGGTTGTTGCAGCGGTACTTTCGTTTCCCCTCGATATTAGGGAATAACCATAGTCTTGTATTGCGTCGCTGTTACACTGTATACAGCTTCACCGATTGAAATCTTTGTTCGAGGTTGTTATTCAAATGAAGGAATTATTGAAAAGACATAAAAACGTAAAAGGCTCGAAACGGCGAAAATAAATCATCGAGTGTTTGACTTGGTAATTACAGTTTTACGCCCTCAGACTTAGAATGTGTGTGTTCATCGGTGTGGTAACCGTGACTGTAAACAGGCCGTATAGTGGCTGGTAATTGATTTATGGAACAAAGTGTAATTTAGTATAACTCCGCTGGAAATACACACAAAACAGGAAAATGTATTTTCGTTAGACTTTACTATACGTTTGTAAGAAACTAAACTGCTTGCTAAATATCCGTACGATTTCATTGAAACGACCATTCAGCTGTACTGCTCATGCATTGTAATCCCTGTTTCTGTGGAATTTAGAAATTTCAGTTTTTTAGTTTTAAATAGCATTTTTAAACTTTTTTTTTTTTAAGTTTTTTTCATTAGTCCTAGACACGTTCAGTTATTTGTTTCAACTAGTTGCCTGTATAACAAACCATTTTTCCGCTGTAGGTATAAATATACTGTCCGACGGAATGTCAGCAAATACATCCATCCATTTTCAGAAACCGCTTGTCCTATGCAGGGTAGCGTGCCAGGTCTTACCATCGCAGGCATGGCAATATTTAAAAAAAAAATCAGCGGATGAAGGGAGGACCTTGCGCTCGCCCGTTATCACTGCATCAGTCTTGTAGGGGCCACCCCTACGAACTCTGCCCAAGACCGGTCATGACTGTCCGGCTTTTACTGCTGAGTTCGCCGTGTAACTGTTAAACGGATCTAATATTGCAGCACCCTACGTGGCCGGGACAGTAGCTACATTTCGAGAAAAGGACAAGCAGAAAGTACAAAACAGAAGAATGTCAAGACACGGGACAGTACGGGCATCATTTTATGATCAATATATTTAATCGAGTCGTGGTTGTTAATTACACAAGAATAATACTTATGCACACTATTTTCTCTCAAACAACAAAACAAATAGTTTCATTGGTCATGTAATTTTGTAAAATATGTGAACATGAATCTCCACTCGTTTGGTTTGTGCGTGCGGGTAACTTACATCCAGTTCCTAAAAGTCTACGTAACCAATTTGGTAACTAGTATATTAGAGCATATTATCTCATACACTTAAACCGACAAGGACACGGTTACTGAGAGAGATTTTGAAAAAATATGTCCAGTATAAACGAATCTTGGAATATCGGCCTTTTTTTTATCCCGTGGGATTTATATTCGATAGTTTCCTGTGTGTAGTGCAGCAAAGAGGACGGCAGAGGACATCACTGTTCAGCTTCGGAAAGCCAACAATGAAGACCATCGCTAATAAGCTTAACACAAGCAGGATGCCGCACAATAATATAGAACAGTGTAGAATAAACTAGCTACAATAATGTAAAATAGTGACCTGATGAAATGTGATTTTGGAATGCATGACATCCAATCATCATCTTCTTTTGAAATAAAATCTTAAATTTTTTTAGATTTAATGAAAATTCTATACTAACCCCCCCCCCCCACACATCCAGAATGTGTTATTTGGATTAAATGTCAATGATGTACTGTATTGTTCTTGCATGGGGGGGGGGGGTTCCCACCATTTGACTGTTTGATTGGACCTTACAGAAAACTCTAATGCTAACGATCAGTCATCCTCCTCGTTCTACAGTCACAGGTAGGTGCTGCTGTGGCAGGCAATCTGGGGTCCAGGCTCTGTGTGACACCCAAAGCACTGTGGCAGGTACTACGAACACTGTGCTATGAATGTGTAAATGTTCAATTCATCTTTAGTCTAACCATTACTCCCTGTGCCTTTCTCCCAGAGTGCAAGTGTGAGGGCTGGGCCTTCGTTTGACAGGCATCACCGAAAGACTCAGCTGGTTTCCATCCTTTATATAACATTTACATTTTTCTCAGAATCAGTTCATGTTAAGTATCTTGCTCTAGGGTACCAGACCAGTGTCTCTCTGTGGACATGAAGCTTCAGATTACAAGCCTCTGTCCTTAATCACCAAGCCATCCTGGAACAGGAAAGGCTTTCCGCTCAGCAATGACTCTCAATAGACTCTGTAGATTCACCTATTTTGCCAGGACCTCACATAAGCACACTAGGACT
>JAABNX020000046.1:1388079-1401365 GCA_015163995.2 Mormyrus lacerda
TCTCACACTCATGCAGACGTACACCCAGGCCCGGACAGCCGTCTCTCGCAGGACTCACACACTCTCACACTCCTGCATGTCTTTGGATGGTGGTATGAAACCTAGACATCATGAGAATCATGCAATCTCCACTCTCACTGGGTGGGTTTAGCTCGCCTCCTGGAGGTGTAAGGCAGCAGCGCTAGTGCAGAGCCACCATACTACACCATACTAGTGTGTGGTTGAGTGCTTTTCAAAAACAATATAGACTGAATACTAATGAATCTGTATAGAGTATTACAGTATTAATGCATATGACAATGTAACGCAACTATAGTGTCACCCACATATAGATATAAATTGTAATATAAATAAAAATAAATAGTTTTACCATTTTCCACAAGTAGTATTACTGTATCTGTGCAGTATTTTATTAGAATATCAATGATCCCCAAGAACCTGTGACCTTCGACCTTTGACCCACCTAGCGAGGCTCCCTTGCTGCATGCTGGGTTCTGCGTCTGGCCAAGCTGCTCCAGCAGCCAGAGCTGCATGCGGATAAACGGCTCCCTGCCCTTCTGCGTCAGCTTGCTCCAGGGCTTGGGGCGGGACAGCATGTCGCTCACGCTGCCCTGGGACAGGCCCAGCACCTGCAGGGGGTGGGTGGGTTACTGAGTGAGGGGGGGGGGGGTATTTCTGACGGTTGCCCTCGTAGGTCCCTTTTCCCAGGAGCAGCGGCATGAGGGCCCGTCTCACCGGCAGCGGCAGCTCATTGTGAAGAAACGCTTGCTGCTATTAGGCAGGTATATCAAGTTCCCTCCCGCAGGTCTTGTCTGATTTGTGCTCAGGCTGTTTCTAAGCAACTCAGTTTCCTTCACATGTCTGTGTTTCTCACCCCCATCCCCATTCTCACCCCCCCAGGGCCCCAGCACACCTGAACCAAACAGGTAAGAATAAATCAAGCAATCAAGGACGCCGACTGATTGGCCAAGGTGCTCTGGGAGCTGGGAGGGACCAAAACTGGGGATTTTCTGGGGATCCCCGAGGACTGTTATGAGAAACTCAGCTATTTTGGTGCTAACCTGAGTATTTGCTGAGTAAACATTCCTTAATCAACAACTACAACAGACTGTAAGTGACAGGAAATAATGTAACAATGCATGGCACGCAGGGTGCCTCCCACCACCTTGCCGGGATCGGTTGCATGCTCACAGCGACTATGTACGAAAGAGGCATCTAGAAGGCAGCCGGGTATATGAGCGAGTGTGAGAGCTTGAGATTCAGGAATGTCCTCTGTGATCCTGGAAAAGAAATCGATTTCCTCCCAAAAGCATGAAACTTGGGCTGCAGTAGACAAAATAAACTGCAGGGTCTGAGCATCGCACATGCTGACAAAACAGCAGCCAACAGTAAAGGCCAGGACTAACCTACAACTATCCAATAGAGGGCAGCAAAGCACCATTTTCAGACACAGGGGCCCAGCACTTAAAACGAGTTCTATAGGCCTAGCTGCCTTATGATATATTGAATTGCAATTGAATGCGTGGACTTATATACAGTCATATATAGCAGCCTGTCACTGCACACATATCAAATGTAGCTTGTTAATATGCAGAGTCACAGAGCAATATGTTAGGGGAAGGTCTAGACCGCCATGGGAGCAAACAATCACTTCAGGACAAAAGTCACCACCACAAATGCCCATGACAGGCGGGCACTTTGCCAGGGAAGCAGCGGCGAGACTCGACAGTACAGGAAGCTCACCTTCTCCCCAAAGATCCGCTGGCAGATGCCATTCTTGGCCAGCTTCTCCTTGACCTGCCGGGTGAGCTCGATGGTGTCCACCTCACGGTACATGTACGTCTCATACTGCTCGGGCGTGAGCGGAGGCACCGTGGGCTTGAGGGCGCGGGGTACATACGGCGGGTAGTAGGAGAGCCGGCCAGCTGCTGCTGCCTCTCCCCCACATGAGGTCTCCCCCTCCGACTTCGCCTCCACCTTCACTTCCACTGGTTGGCCCGCCCCATCCTCGCTGACAACCTGACCCTCGGCGCTTGCTGGGCGGGGCCAGGGGCGGGATGGAGTAGAGGGTGCTAAAGACGGCGGGGAGCGGCCAGGGGAGGAGGCAGAGCCGAGCAACCGTGGGTGTCTGTCCCCGCATGGCACCGGCCCCGAGGGTCCAACCCGCTCAGCCGACCAGTGCTGCTCAAAGCATGTACCAGGGTCGCCGATCTCAGACTTCACCTTGCGGATGATATTCTGCACAAAGGCGGCGGGGGAGAGCACGCTCAGTGGAGGCCCGGCTGCACTTACGGGCTCGGTGCCCCCGTCCTCTTGCTTGATGAAGGCAGGTGGTGGCGGCCCTTGTGGCGGGGTGATGAGGGGGGGGCGTTCAGCCTGGACCCCGCCCACGTCAGCCTTGCCGCGTTCGCTCGCCTCCAGCTCCATCAGCGCCTGCTGCTGCACCCGCATCTCCCGCCGTGCCTGTTCCAGGATGCTCCTGATGGTGGCATCTGAGCCACTGCCGTCGCAGGTCCTGGAGGACGAGCTGCTCGGGGAAGGCCTGCCTTCACCTGCTATGCATACAAACACACATAGATACACACATACACACAGGGTAAGGTCACTCTCTTACCTTCATTATCCATGCTAACCTGACCTTGAGGTACAGGATGACACTTTCACCTCATTTCACACTGGATACAGATTCATGTCATGTGACCTTGAATGCGTCAGCATGTAGAGGCTGGACCTCAACTCCCACCTCGTGTCACGGTGAACAGAAACCTCCCGCAGCCATACTGACCTCCTCTCTGGGACTGGATCTCCTTCTTGGCCTGCTCCAAGATGCTCTTAATAGCGTCATCTGACCCAGTTTCTGGAGTTCGGATGCGTGGAGTTATGCTCCCTGTTGAGGGGAGAGGGAGAGAGGGAGAGAGAGAAAGAGAGAAAGAGTGTGACAAAGAGAAGGGGAGAGGTGAGTGGAGCGGCAGATGAGAGGAGCTGGGAGCGAAGGCTTCGCTTCTGACTGACAGATCAATGGCTGCCTTTGAGCTCTTGGCATCTGTGTGGCTGCGGCTTTTCGAGAAGCTCGCTTTATAAAGGCTGGAAAATCAGAGGAGAAAACAAAGTTAAAAGTAACAGCAAACAGAGGAGAGAGGAGAACGGGCTGGCGGAGCTCACGACCAGTTTGGCGGCAAAACACTTAACGGTCAGTTGCACCAAATGTGACTTGCGTGTGTCCAGGCGTCACTCACCACGTTGACGGACCTGGATGGTCCTCAGGGCCAGGATGTTTTGCTCATCGGACAGGAACTGCTTCATCTTGATGAAGGGCTCCTTGCCCTTGACGGTGAGCTTGCGCCAGGGCTTGGGCCGAGCCAGGATCTCGCTGACGGAGCCCTGCGACAGGCCCAGCACGTAGTGACCAAACACACGCTGACCGATGTTGTGCTTCAGCAGCTGCTCCTTCACCTGGTAGGCGATCTCCACTGTGTCCAGCTGCTCCTCGTCTCCGGCACTGCAGCCGCTGTTCTCCGACTGGTCGCTGGCCCCACCGGCCTCCCCGCCCCCTGATGGTGGGCCCTGTCTGGCAGATAGGAGCGCCACCTTAGCTGTGTACAGGGCCGAGGGGAACACCGCCAGGGTGCCAGGGTCCCGCTTGAAATGCGGTGAGAGGAGCTGCCTCTGCAGGAGGGGCTCGCTGGGGAAGGGGGAGGTAGAAAAGGGCTGAGGCAGATCCGGACCCACAGAGCCCGGCTGCCCAGGACTAGATGAGCATTGGCTCTCCACTCGCGACAGTCGCTGAGGGGGAGAGTCTGACCCCATGGACTGGCCGGCCTCCAAAGAGTCCTCATCTGCAGGGAGGAGAAGGAGGAGGTCACAGCAGACAAGGGACAGCTGTCCAACAGTTGCTGCACGCACCAGAACAGCATGGGCATGGTCATTAAGGGTATGGACATGTAACCAGGGGGGCATGGTCATTAAGGGTATGAGCACGTGACCAGGGGGCATGGTCATTAAGGGTATGGACATGTGACCAGGGGGTATAGTCATTAAGGGCATGAGCATGTGACCAAGGGGTGTAGTCATTAAAGGCATGGGCATATGACCAGGAGGCGTGGTCATTAGGGGCATAGACAGGTGACCAGGAGGTGTGGTCATTAAGGGCATAAACATGTGACCAAGGGGCATGATCATTAAGGGCATGGACAAGTGACCAGGAGGCATGGCCATTAAGGGCATGGACATGTGACCGGAGGCGTGGTCATTAGGGGCATGGACATGTGACCGGGGGGTGTGGTCATTAGGGGCATGGACATGTGACTAGGGGGCATGGTCATGTGATTAGGAGGCATGGTCATGTGACCAGGGGGGGCATGGCCATTAAGGGCATGGACATGTGACCGGAGGCGTGGTCATTAGGGGCATGGACATGTGATCAGGGGGTGTGGTCATCAAGGGCATGAGCACGTGACCAGGGGGTGTGGTCTTTAGGGGCATGGTCATGTGACCAGGGGGGGCATGGTCATTAAGGGCATGAGCATGTGACTAGGAGGCATGGTCATTAAGGGCATGGACATGTGACCAGGGGGGTGTGGTCATTAAGGGCATGAGCATGTGACCAGGGGGGGTGGCTCTGGATTAGAGGCTGAGTGATGGAGTATTCACCGCTTAGGGCACGCAGACCACTGCTGGGAGCACCCTGTGGCTTCTCCAAGAGGTATTTCTGAGAGGACAGGAAGGCCTCCTTCTCCAGCAGGAGACCATCTGCTGCCTTTAGGGGGCAGAATGGTGACATGTTTCAAAAGGAGCGTCACACACCGCATGCAACGAGCAGCCAATCACCCTGACGATGTATGAGGCACTACAACCAGCTAGTGGATCGGCTTGGGGGTTGTAGGGGGTCAATGCAGGAACGAGCCGCGGGTCAGTGTGCATATGCCTGTCGCGACAGCTGCCTGTGTCTCTAGGGAACCTCTGTCTGACATGAAAATCAGGAGCTACATATCAAACAACCAGTGAGACAGCCTGCTCCCATGTTGGTGAGGGACCTGCAGATGACTACTGGGAACATTACAGGTCCATACTGCTCCAATGCTCACTAGTCTTACATCTTACGTTTGTATTTGTGCATTGCCCCCCACCCCACACACACCTGTGATGAGCTGCCATTGGCGGAGGCCAGTTTCATCGCCTTCAGGATGCTGCCATTGAAAGGAAAAGGGAAACAAAGGTGAAGACGCCGCACTGCCCCCCCCCACACACACACACACACACACACACACACACACACACACGCTGTCCTCCTCTGGAGCAGGGTGGCGCACCTGAGCTCAGTCTTAATCTCATCATAATCCACCTGGGACTGCAGCCTGGCCTCTAGTTTCTGAAAGGCACACAGCATATGAGATACGGGCACATGGACACACAAGCAGATGACATGCCCGGCCAATGGTAACCCCACACGCCTACCTCAATAGCTTGCGTCTTATAGGCCAGCTGGCGCTCCAGCTCCGTGATGCGAGTGGCTGAGGCCTCCTGCACTTCCTGAAGCGTGAACTGGAGTCGCTGGACTTTCTCCAGCAGGCGGAGGATCTCATGGTCCTTGGCGACCAGGGTGGTCTCCAGGATGGACTGAGAGCTGCCTGATAGCTTGTTCTCCAGGGGAGGCTGGGCACAGAGAGAACAGATAGAGAGAATTGCCTCAATTCATAACAGGCTGTATTTGACTCTATCCAACCCCCAGTCCTGCTCCCTGAGGATCTGACGGAGGCCACAGCTGGCAGCACAGGCGCAGCAGGGTACGAGCAGCGGGCACTGCGTGGCTGGGGTCTGAGCCGTCCCCTCCGCTCCCATGTCATGGGAGTCCATCTTACCGTGTTTACTGCCTCCGTCAGGCAGCCCTGTGCAGGGGAGGTGCTGCTGATTCCAGCCAGCTGTTCCCGCAGTCTGTCTACCTCCCTCTGAGCTGCCTCTGCTCTCTGAAATCAGACCACACCCCACGTTATCCACATGTGGTTTTTAACGCCCCTCACGGCATGCACTGGGGGCGCGTGGCTCTGGTCCTTTAAGCCCGGCTTTCATGCTACCTTACCTCCTAATTGCTTTATTGAACTTATTAGGGTGCTAATTAACCTCAAATAGTGTTTGGAGCATAGATCAGGCACATAATTAGAATATAACCCAAAACAGCAGAGTACCCTACACACAGCCAAACACCAACAGCTCATAATATACTAACAAAACAAGCTCCATTCTTTCAGCCAACACAGTGATGACATCACCTTGGCAGGATGAAGAGGTATATGGACGAGATGCTGTAAGGAGAGTAATCCACCTTGTTATGGGAGGAGGTCACTAATTAACAGTCAATTTAGATGTTTTTCTGGCGAGTGATGGCAGGGGGAGGAAGGGACTCCCACGCCAAGAAAGGGCCAGGGGCTTTGCCATTTCTAAAGTGGGGGGGGGGGCTTATGGAGACTGACTGCCTTTGTTGGTCCATTAAAAAACGTGAAGGTGCTCTTTGCTGTCATTAAGCATGATGGCTCCAAAACCACATAATCCCAGCTTTTAGCAATCATGCCTAAAAGAGACAAGAGAGGGAGGGCCGCACATATGACCCCCCCCCCGGCAGGTGAGCTCAAAGGGAGCAGCATATTAATACTCCTCCTTGGGGTACGCGATGAGTGCGTGAGGTATGTTCATCGTCAGGCTGTGTGAATGTGACATCAGCTCAATGAGATGAGCTTTATTACTTTGGAGAAGGTCAAAGGTCACCCCACACTTCCACTCACCTGATTGGCCTTTTCCAGGTTGGTCATGACCCGACCAATTTCCTTGGCTCTGAAAACAGAAGGAGCACAGGCTTGGTCAGTAGTGGAGCATGTTGTCACGGTTACAGTCATCATGGATTATTGGATGTGACGGCCCACGTGCAACACCAGAGGGAGAACCCAGAGCACCTTGGACAAGACCTCTGGAAGAAGCCAAACAGGTCTTTCACTCAGGACTATGAAAAATATAAAATCAGTAAGGATGGAGAGGACTGTGCACTGGCCAGAGCACTGAGAGACGGATACCGGCACCATCTGACACCCTGAAGGAAACGCCGGTCAATCATTAGTCACAGAGCAGGGGGATACCCTGAACGGGACACCAGCACCTCACCACACCCATTACGCCCCCTGGCGAATTAATCAAATCAGATGCTCAGGTCTCAGTAATTCATTACTGCTGTTTACTTCCCCTTAAAGAAACCAGCAGCAGCTGTTTCCGTGGGGGGAGGTTTTATCGATGACTCAAGTAACAAACAGCCACACTGCGACCCCACTCCCTATCCCCACCTCCTGCAAGGTCCCAGTCCGAAATGAAATCACTATAGCCGGCACATTACCCAGCATGCCCTGTAGGTAGGGCTCCTGCATGCCGATACTCAGGGATGCCCCAGGGCTAAACACCACCCCCCCAGGCGCCCACAGGGAAGGGGAGACAACAGGTGGACCGTTTGGATTTAATGAACTCGCACGGTACAGAAAAATGTATCGTATTGATTAGCTGCCCTAACGCCTGAGTCAAAGGAGACAAATGAGAGCTATTAGCCCGGGTGGAGTGGAGGCGAGGGGACCAGAGGAAACATGGGGGGGGCATGGTGGAGGTCTCCATGGCCCCCATTAATCATGAGCGTCCCCGTCTGTCTGATGGAACTGCCATGATTGCGAAGGACAGGAAGCAGGCGAGTCACCCCAACTAGAGCATGAGTACTAACACAGTATCTGAATACTCGTAAGAGGAGGGACACAGTCAGTATGAGTGCTAGCACAGTATCTGAATACGCTTAGAAAGAGGGACACATTCATTGTGAGTACTAACACAGTATCTGAATACTCACGGGAGGAGGAGCAAAGTCAGTATGAGTACTAACACAAAATTTGAATACTTATAGGAGGAGGGGCACATTCAGCGTGAGTACTACAATGATATCTGAATACTTAGGGGGGCACTCAGTGTGAGTACTAGCACTATGTCTGAATACTCAGGGGAGGATGGCACACTCAGTATGAGTACTGACACAATATCAGAATACTTATAGGGGGAGGGGCACACTCAATGTGAGTACTAACATAATATCTGAATACTTAGGGGGGCATCTAGTGTGAGTACTAGCGCTGTGTCTGAATACTCAGTGGAGGATGGCACACTCAGTGTGAGTACTAACATTGTGTCTAAATATTCAAGGGAGGGGGTGCACTCACTGTGAGTACTAAAAGTATCCAAACTGTTGATTGGGGGGGCAGCTCACAGTGAGTATTAACACTGTTTGAATACCCGAGGGGGCACACGGTATGAGTACTAACACTCAATTCTCTGGGAAGCACTCAATGTCAGTACTAATACTATGCCTGAATCCTAGAGGTGGGAGTACTGGTTTATGTACAAATGTTTTTAATGTGAGTATTCAGAGTGTCTGAAAACTCTAGCATAAAAAGAGTACAAACACTGCTAGCATTAGCATCATTACTAAATATTGATTCCTTAAAGTACAATTAACTGCTCCTGAGCACTCCATCATCATTGCCGTCCAGACACTCCAGAGAATATCTGAATTAGTTTTGTGTTTGCAAAACAGCTCAGTATGAACCCTAGTGGTGTATGTCGGAGGGAGGTGGAGGGTACACCAAAGATTCTTTTTCGGGGTGTCTGGGGGGGAGGGGTAGGCCCATTAACGTACATTTGCTGTTTCCCATTGGTGTGAATCAATGTGACCGTGTGAATCTGCATGTGCGTTGTGCGTAGGTCAGGGGCTGGCTGCAGGCTGAATGTTTGGGTGTGTCTATCTTTTTTACGCTAAAGACATGCCTGTCGTGGGGTCCTGATTTCATCGCCTGCCCTTTGTGGCCTGCAGGTGGTGCCGACCTGACGTTAAGGCAGCTAGCGGCAGTTCTTACTTGGATGCCATCTCCTCATCGTATTTACAGCGCAGGTCCAGCAGCTCTGTCTGCGTGCTGCTGAGTGCTGCGGGAGACACAAGAGAAACACATTAACAAGGACACTGCCCATCGCTGCCCCACACCTCCGAGGAATACGGAAATCTCACCTGCGCGAAGCATCTGGGTCCGGTCATCTGCATCTCTGAGCCTGACAGCCAGAGTGCTGAGTCCATCAGTGTTCCTGCATGGAGGGAGGGAGGGATACAAAAACAGACAGCCACAGAAATGAATGGACACAGGGACAGACAGACAGGCACAAAGATGGACAGAGATAGACAGGCAGGCAGAGAGACAGACAGAGACACGTAAACAGGCACAGAGACAGCCAGATAGGCACAGAATCAAAGACAGACAGACAGAAAAACAAACAACAAATAGGCACGCACAGGAATAGGCAGAGACAGACAGACAGGCACAGAGATAGACAGACAGATAGAGTGAGACAAACACCAGACAAGCAGACACACAGAGGCAGAGACAGACAGACACATAAAGACACAGTCAGACAGACACACAGACATTTCATCATTTCATCAGCACACATAGGGATGCACATACTGTATCAGGCAGATGCACCCAGAATCCCCGCTTGCCCCCCTTACATACCCTTGTTGGAGTGACACTGTGCCACTGCGGGGGCTACTGCTGTGTCTCTTGGGGGGCAGAGCCCCCCCTGCCACTGGGCCGTCCTCCATGTTGCCTGCATGTGGGGGTGGGAGGTGATTCTAGCTGTCTTGGGAATTTTAAATTATACTCTGAGCAGTGCCTTTGAAAAACAGGCAACGAGTTTCTTCAAAAGCCAAAACCATTTTAAGGGTACAACAAGATGCTAAGTGTGAGACTGGAAAAATGTGACGCTCTGAAACTTATACATATTTATATAATGTGTATAGTTTTTGTTAGAAGAAAAAAAAAATCAGTTTCAAACTGAATTTGAGATTTGAGAGAGAAGGGGAGCAGAGGGTGAGACCAGTGGGGTTTTAAGAGCGTCTGTCAGGGAGGACCGTCACCTGGCTTGGTGGGGGCCTCTAGGTGACCTTTGCGGTGCCAGCCCAGCTCCCGGAGCAGCGGGTGGGCAGTGGCACAGGAGCTCTGCAGCGGCTGCAGCTTCTCCTCCAGGGTGTGTGTGGCCTCTAGCAGGAGGGCGGGATCTGGGGAGACAGACAGTCAGACACACAGGCAGACAGGGACAATAAGCGTGCGCTGTGGGAAATGCTGTGTTATATCAATTAAAGGCACCAGTGTGAGAGTCGCAGCAGCCGTAGCAGTATTTACACACACAGCATCAGCTCTAAACCCTTCATCTGGGAACAAATACCTGCTCCACACCCACTCTCTCCAGTTTGCTGGAACAATTTACTGTACAGAATGTCAAAAAAAGAAATACTTATGATGCCAAGTAAACTTTGCATGGAAATCAGGATGCAGATGATTTAAGGGAGTAAGCCCGGTGTGGGGGGAGGGGGGGTCACCAGCCGCACGCGACGCTCAGACTCCCTCATGAGCCACCAGGCGTGACTGACTGCGCCCAAGACGAGCTCGCAGAAGCGCAAGAGTTTAAAAGAGGAGGAAAAAACAATAAAGAAAAAACAAGAAAGTTGTCTTCTGAGGAGAAAGGGAGAGGGGGATTCTTCAGCAGAGAGCGGGGGCTGTTTAACAATGCAAGCACAGCACCGGCGCCCCCAAGGGGCCAACTAGGAGCCTGTTTCTTTGCTAACGAGTCTCCTCTGTATCATTTGATCATTTAAATTATTATGCCAGCGATTCTCAGGGGGGAGACTGCACACTCGACATCACAGGGCTGTTTTTAATCTTCCCCTTCCTCCACCCCCCTGCCTCCCTCTCTCTCTCCCTCCCTCCTCCCTCTCATTCTCTTGCTCCCTCACTCTCGCCCAGCACCTGCCTGCCGGAGAAGCGCCGTCACCAGAGGAGGTGACTTGTGGTAGCAAAGCGAGGTGCGGCGCGGCGCTCTGGGGAGCCGACTGACAGGGCGCTGGGGGTGGGGGGGGTCTGTGCACAAGCCCTTCAAAAGTCAAACAGAAGAAGAAAATCGCTACTTTACTCCACCAACTTTAGTGTTTCTTTTTTTTTATAACTTTCATCTGGCTTTTTTTTTGCCTGCTGCATGTATCAAGAGTGCCAGTCCCCCCTCCCCCATGCACCCCCCGCCTTCAGGTGCCAGGTTCTCCCTCTTAAGGGAGTTTGAAGACAACTTCAGACTTCAAAAAGCAAACAGAAAGAGGCAGTTCACGCCCGGAACAATGCAAGAGAGGAGCGAGAGAAACAACACCATGTGGCTAGCTGGGTGAGAATCAGGGTCACTGTGCCCCCTGCTGGCTGCTCCTGAGAGAGACACACACACACACACACACACACACACACACACACAGTCATGTAATAATGTGTTTTGGGGCCCGCTCATTCATTCCTATGGGAAAAATGCTAACGCTAACTATGACAACCTTAACCCCCACCCAGCCCAGAGTTTTTGCATTTTTAGGTTTTTCATTGCAAGCACAAGTTTTTTTTTATAAAATAGAGTTTTCCCATTGGCATGAGACCACTATAGTCCTCCTTTTGTTAAAAAACATTACAGAAAATTGGATAAGTGAGTTTTTAAACAAGAATCCAGTGTCAAAGCTGCGGGAAATGAAAAGCCAGGCATATGGCCACCGCTGCTTTTGAACAGGACTTGGGTTCAGGAGACTTTCCATATTTCTGAGTTTTCAAAGTTTTCCAAAATTAGTGAAATAGCACTAAACACTAGTCTTTTCACTATCGAGTGTGTACAGGTGTCAAAGGAGAGAAGATGGTGTTAAAACTCAATGTTTAATATGCTGAAGGTGGAAGTTATTACATGAAGAAATCTGACAAAGAAATATAATTCAATTCAATTCAATTCAATTTTATTTATATAGCGCTTTTAACAATGGTCATTGTCTCAAAGCAGCTTCACAAAATGAACAAGATTTCAAAAATATAAATTCAATTTTAACTACAAATCCCATAATGTCATGCTGTTTTTTATTTCTGGATGAAAGTACAAGTGACTTTGATGAAACTAAAGACATGTTGTTTTAGCTGGTGCAGTTGTCCATTATTGATGGTTAGACAAAAACTGAACATTTGCAGATGGGATAGGTGCAAAGAAGCAATCCGATCAGGGACGGATTATGGGTTGTGTGGGCCCCTGGGCAAAACATTCGCAAGAACTATCTTGGAGGAGCACAGAGAATCCAGAGAGTTCAGAATCCATGATAACTACGCCGTTTATCAACAGAAGGGAAAGTTGCAGTTTTATCCTGTTTAAGCACTACTTCACATTTGTTAGATCTGTGGAGCTTTATACATAAAGCACCGAGTCCTAATGTGTTATCAACCGATATCGCAAACAATGGCTAACAATTAACCAGGCTAGAATTGGATTTTATGATTAGTCGGATAAGTTGTGTCAGACTTAAGGTAGGTCGGGCTAATTGTAAGGTCCCAATTACCCCCTCCAGTTACCTTTGATTCTCGTCCCAGTGTTTGAATCCTTAGTGTTTTGTAATTGTTATTAGTTCACACCTGTCCCCCGTTTAACCCTCATAATCATTGTATACATGCGCCTGTCCTTGCCTTGTTCCTTTGTTGGTTATTGTGGATGTTGCAGGTATCAGTGTGGTGAGTATTGTTAGTACTGTGTGTTTGTAGATAGAGTATGCGCGGTGCTCTTAGTATTATGGTACATACTGTGTCTGGCCTATATGCTCCCCTCTGTTCCTAAATATGTGGGTTTTAGGCTTAGTTAGACTTACTTTTACCTGCCTTTGTTTCACCCCTCATGGTCCCTTTTGATGTGGTGAGTTCAGTCTCTAATATATTTCCTCTTGTTCTGCAAGAGCATCGTTGTTTCTCATACCCTGTCATCACCAAAAATGCCCACAAAGACCACAAACCAGAGAAACAGAGCAAGAAAACAAACTGAAACCTGAGCCCTTGTGACAAACAGCCATAATCTGTCATTATGCCGGGCGGCTCGGGCGCGAGTACGTGGCATTTGGCACGAAAAGGGTAGACAACACACTAGTGGAGCAGAGAACAAAAATGGGGGTTTATTAAACAAAACAGAAAAACACTACAGACACAGCAAATCAAAGGACCAAGATGGGTCAAAAACTAAAAAGGGATTAACAAAGACTAAATAACAAAACTGAAAACAACTCTAACACTTAGCATATCGCAACCATCAACAATCAAGGAACCACTAGGGAACAGAACAGAAGCAGGGACTTAAATACAGAAACCAAAACTGGGTAATAAGACTAACACAGGACA
>JAABNX020000046.1:1414229-1425894 GCA_015163995.2 Mormyrus lacerda
CAGAGAATCATGTGGGCCAGCAAAGTATCATGTGGGCCAGCAGAGAATCATGGGGGTCAGCAGAGAATCATGTGGGCCAGCAGAGAATCATGGGGGTCAGCAGAGAATCATGTGGGCCAGCAAAGTATCATGTGGGCCAGCAGAGAATCATGGGGGTCAGCAGAGAATCATGTGGGCCAGCACAGAATCATGTGGGTTAGCAGAGAATCAAGGGGGTCAACAGAGAATCAGATCGGCCAGCAGATAATTAGGTGGGCCAGCACAGAATCATGTGGGCTAGCTGAGAATCATGTGGGCCAGCAGATAATCAGGTAGGCCAGCAGATAATTAGGTGGGCCAGTCTCATAACAATTCACTTGGTGATTCATGACATTACTAAAACCAAATGAACAAAGAGAACGAAAAATCGGTTTGATCGACTGATCTAACCACACACACATATCTATCCCATGTCTAACCACATACACAATCATTGCACTGTATTGTACCGCCGCCATCAGCGCTGAATGGGTGGGCCTCACCTCCAGGTGGCCCGTATCCCTGTGTCTGTGTATGTGTCTGTGTACAAATCTGTATCTGTCTGTGTGTGTGTGTGTGTTTGAGTATATATCTGTACCTGTGTCTGTCTGTACGTATCTGTCCCTATCTGTGTCAGTGTACAAATCTGTATCGGTCTGTGTACGTATCTGTACCTGTCTATGTACATGTCTGTATCTCTTTGTGCTTGTGTCTCTATGTACGTATCTGTATCTCTGTCTATGTAAGTATCTGTATTTGTGTAGTATCTGTATTTGTATGTTCTGTCTGTGTACGTATCGGTATCTGTCTGTCTGTGTACTTATCTTTTTGTACCTGTGTACATGTCTGTATCTGTGCATGTATCTTGTGTGTGTATGTCTGCATGTGCACATTTACGTATATCTGTTATACGTTAACTAAAAATTGAGAAACAGCCATCAGCTGTATCCTGATTGTAGATTAATGCAGTGAAAGAACACAGGGCAGCGACGGTGGTGGAGGGGAGACACACAAAAGGCCACAATTAGCAATTACGCAGTCATCAGTTACAATTACCACAGCTGGTGATTAAGCAATAATCACTCACATTTTTAGGGTTGTGCCCTCCTTCCCCCAGTCTGCCGTCTCGGGTTATTTTGGGGGAGGGGCTGATTGTGGCAGTGGTTGGTGGGGGTAAAGCATGCAAAGAAAAAAGTTCACAACCAGCAGATCCAAGGACCTGGATTTAAGCTGCCTGGTCAGTTAACAATAAGGAGAACCCCCACTCTGCCCCCTATCCCACCATGTCACCGCTTGTCCAATAAAGATCAGCTCCACAGCTTACAAGCACCGCTGGCCCAATACAAAGAAAAATGCCACACAGAATTCAGGTGAAATGGCGGAGATTTTCCTACTGACACAAACGCAAGTGAGCCTGAAAAACAAAAGAAGGGGTCAGCGGCGAGTGCCGTGGTCAGCCTGAAAGGGGTAATGTTCGAGCATCATAGTTAAAGATACACACTCACGCAGTTCCCATGAGGAACCTGAAGGGGGCAGTGGTGAGTACCCTAGTTAAGGATGCACACTTACACAGGTCCTGCAAGGTACCTTAATGGGGCAGCGAAAAGCACAGTGGTTAAGAACGCCCACTCATGCAGGGCCCACTAGGTGCCTAATTTAAGTAGTTGCCACATGGAAAGCTTAAGTCGGGAATGAAACAGCTTCAGGCGTTACTCTGGATGACAACGCATGCCAAATAGAATGCAGTAATGCTCCTCTTAAAATGAATAAAACAAGGAGATAAGAGGTAGATGAGAGGCAGCCATGAGAGGCAGATGAGGGGCAGATGAGAGGCAGCCATGAGCTGTACGTCAGCCAATATCACCCCCCTGCCAATCCATTGTCACAAGCAAAACACAAATGGACTGTGCCGCAAAACGCCTTGCTGGACCAGTTGCCATCATCCAAGCACTGCTTAATCCATCCATCCATCCATCCATCCATTCCAGTGATGGTCTACTCATCAGGCAACACAGGCGGCTACCCAGGGCGCCATATTCTGAGGGGGTGTCAGTTTAGCAGGCCAGTTTCACTTTGTGTTGGACAGGGGGCACTGGTGGTGGAGCTTATCCAGCCTGCCATTTGGGCTCCAAGCGGTACTGACCCATCCATCCATCCATCCATCCATCCATCCATCCATCCATCCATCCATCAACTATTCCAATACTGGGTTGAGGAGATCCTGGAGCCTATCCGAAGAAGCACAGGGCATAACCTGATGCCATTCCATGAAAGGGCACAAGGCTGGGGTACACCCTGAATGGGACGCCAGTTCATCACTGGCCACATGGCAGGGGGACAGCCTGGACAGGATGACAGTCCATCACAGGGGACAAGGCTGGGGTACACCCTGGACAGGATGTTAGCCCATCAAGGGCACACACTGAAACACTAGGGACTATCTAGGGATTCATTTCCATTTCAAACAACTACATGTTTCCGGGCTGGAGGTTAAGGTAGCAGAAATTTAGGCAGAAATCCCTGCAGACACCATGAGAACACACAGGCAGGAAGCCTAAAAACCCCAAGACCTAAACCCGAAGCGCTTCTACTCCCCAGCCTGCATTGTCCAGAGGAGTGATAGAATGCTGGGGCGGTGCTGAAGACAGGGGTGGGGTGTAGATCCTGTTTCACATGCGGGAGGTGGGGTTGGGGGCCTCTGCAACTGGGAGATGGAGTGTAAAGGTTAACTCTGCCCACAGGCAACGGTTACAGTCACTTGAGCTCTAATGGAAGCGACTGACTGAGCCCTGATGAGGTGATTAGATCGTTGGAGGGAAGAGCTTTAAAGGCCTAAATCCAGAGACTGCGATTCCAGAAGCCCAGATAATGCCAGATACAAGTGCTCCCGTGTGCAGCGTAACCTCTGTTGATGGTAATGATGAGAGATGTCATCCAAACCTTCCCCGCGACACCTAAAAATCTGCCCCACTAATAACCACCTCAGGCATTGCATGTCCCCCCTCCCAGGGAGTTAACACCTCTCATGGCTCTATTGAAATCAGTTAACAAAACCTGTCGGTCACGGAAATTACAGCGCAGAGGGTTGTCAGTCAGCCGAGAAAGCTCGCCAGCTAATTTCACAGACAGCACTGGTCAAACGCTCCCGATGGATGGGGGGCTGGCACGCTACAAAAGGCAGCACTCACAGCTGCAAAACCTACCGCTTCGCTTCCACAAATCCATCCATCTTCCAACCACTTATCTGGGATGGGTCAAATCGAGCCTGAAGTCTTCTCAGGAAGCACAAGCTGGTGCTTGATCCGGAAGGGCTGCCTGTGCATTGCCTGGCAGACAGACGCTCACACGCAGAACCACGCAGTTGGGCCCATAAACATTTTTTCTTCATATCACTGATTTCTCAAGATCTGTTTAGACAAAATTGTGTGTATCTCAAGATAATGCATGAGGACCCACTGTGGGTCTACCACAGGAGGAGCCATAAAAGCCTGTTGTATTGTGCATCGGGTGACAGTCGGAAGCAGAGGCCTTGGCAGACTGATCCCCATATACTGAAACTGGCATTAGGATTGTAAGATATAACATAACGGAACATAAACTCTCTGGAGGGAAAGGAGCTTGAGTTGGTATGGGAGGGAGAGAGATACCAACTAGATATAATTGGGCTCATCTCAACGCATGGCTTGACTCAGTGCAGCATTGGCAGTAATGTGGATGTCTGGGTTTAATTTGACCCTCACAGTGGACATTGTACTGGTCTGAAGAGAGAGCTGAGCTGACATCTCTGATCATTTACCGGTCAATCGACATCCCTGCCCTTACCTAACATCATGGGTTGTGGGTGGTACCCAGAAGAATGAAATTACGGATGCGACCCACAGAAATGAGCTTCCACTGCTAACACTATGTATCCACTTGCAGTAACAAGGCTACACCTCTCAGTGTTACAACTACATCCGTGCCTTAGACAGTCTGCTGGCTGTATCTTACAGCTGCGGGACCAGCCAGAGTTATGGCTGAATGACACAGGGTTCAGGCTGCACAATCCCTGCTAACCATAAGGCCCCATTGAATGAGATGCTCTTTGCCACCAAACAGATGCTTGTGAAGCTGCACACACTGGTCAGGTCACAGTACTTTTGGCTGAGTCCCCTTTCTGTGGGTTTCTGAGCTGGATACAGCGGATGGGGGGTTGGCTCCCTTGCCCAGCCATGGCAGGAAGCCAGCACTCAAGGGGACAGTCAGGCATCCTCAGCGCCAAGATTTGACACTGTCGTCAGAGCACTGAATCCATAGAGTATCCAGCACCAGATCCTTTGCTACGGGACAGAGCGCTCCTCATCTTTAAGCTATTGCTATTAGTATTACAATAATTCAGCAGCAGTTTCCCTCTTAGGGTTAAATGAAGACGGTAGCTATGTGTCCAATGGTTTACTTTTTTTACACAAAACAATGCATAGTACACCGGCCTTCTGTCCTGTCCTCACTGCCCCCTCCCATCTTTCAGATGACAGCCCCAGACGTCCTAAGCCACTCTGCGCTGTTCCGCTCAGGGCACGTCCTCCTAATACTCAACAAACAAGCCTCAGATGCCCTTTTTGTGAACAAAAACTGGCAGGATGTTTACCTGCTTCTGTCTCCGGGTTTCCAATGCAAGGTGCCCAGAAGAGCACCCAACTCCTCTCCATAAAGACCGGGCAGGTGCCCAGAGACACTGAAGCTTCTAAATGTGGGGAAGTGAAATGAAGATAACTGCTAAAGAAAAAAACCTATGCTTGGGAACAATCGGCTGCAGGTTCGAGCCCCAGAAGACAAGCTATTCTCTTCAATACTACTAAACTGCAGTGAAATATCACCTTTAAAATGACCTGTGCATCATTGCACATTATAAGTTTGAAAATTAGTAGTTTAGTAATACATAAGTTTAATAATACACAAGTTTAGTAGTCACACAGATAGACAGATAAATACAGATAGATTGACAGCTAGATAAATAGACAGACAGAGAGACAGACAAATCAATTACTAAATGCAAATGAAGAAGCAGAACCTATATTTGCACAGGGCTGTTACAAGAAGGGAAAGTCACAGATTTTTAAAATGACAAAATAAAAAAAAAATTAAAAACTGGGAGCACACGCTGTAACTCCACCCCCCCCACAGAATTTCTGCTCTAATCTTGCGTCTGTGAAAGTGAACAGCACAGGGGTCATTACCTGAATAAGTTAATTCCCTCTAACCTAATTCCATGAGCCTTTTTTAGACAAACTGCACAAAGGGACCAACTAATGTTTCTCTGAAAGAACTGGCAAATGTACAGCAGAAAAAAAAAATATTTAAAAATATAAAAGTCCACCAGCAGGCAGGACACCCACAGTCTAATCAGTGCCTTGGTCCAACAAGGAAGTGGTGTCCATGCCACATGAGCAGGTCACACCCTTGCCATATGAGGAGGTGGCATCCATGCCATGGAAGTGGTCATGCTCTTCCCATTTGATGAGGTCGCACCCTTTCCATTTGAGAAGGGTGTGCTCTTGTCATTCACGGAGGTTGTGCCTTTGTGGTAGAAATTTTGATGAAGTCAATTTAAGAGTTTGACAAACTTTATTACCGCAAAGCTTTGGGGGAGCAGACACTCATCAGTATCTCATGCATCTCGTGATCTGCTCCCCGAACAACAAATACACGCATCTTTTATAGCAAAAAACACGCCAGTGTACAGTCAGTTCAAGGAGGGGTCGGATATTTTCGGATACTTCTGCTTTTATCCGTTCATGGCAGGGTCAACCTGTGGAAGCCAATTGTTCTCATGGATTCACTACCTCATCTTGAGCTGTTTTCAGTTACTTTCTTCATCTTACTTCCCCTATATGCCCATGTGCCCCTCTCTACTTGTCCTTGACATATGACATCACCACAGAAATTTCTAATATTGGTATTTGTAGCAGTTCTAACTTCTTGGATCATGTCTGCACCTTTATCCTGTCCTTTTGCAGATTAAGCTATCACATGTTAGTTCTCAATTAAAATGCTTACCCATTACCGAACAACCCATTACTTAAGCAAGCTTGCTTTATTGTATTACATGTGTAGTATAATAACTATTCCAAAGCAGCAATTAATCATTATAATCACTGAAATTAAATCAACAGTGTCATTATGCATTTCTTTGGTAATTACTGATTGAAATTACAATTGTATTTACATTATCATTGATTTTCTACCACACCTTGCCATACAAGGAGGTTGCACCCTTGCCATTTGAGGAGGTCACACACTTGCCATTCAAAGAAGTTGTGTCTTGTCATTTGATGAGGTCACTCCCTTGCCAAACAAGGAGGTAGCACAAGCGAGGAGGCCATTCGATGAGGTCAAAGGAGCCAAAACAATCCAATCATCTGTGTATATCTGGCAAAATGTACAGAACTGACACAGGAAAGACACCCCTGAGGAACTCCTGCTTATAAATATTAGAAGCAGTTTCATGGTAATCCATAGTAAAAATCCCGATGGTTAGTATTATCATTTCAAATTTTAATTATCATTAAAACCGTGGTTGATTACCAGACTTTGAAAAGCTCATGTTAAAGACTGTCAAGCATCAACCAAAGTTAGCAACAGTCTTCCAGACGCAGGTGTGCAGGCACAGCATGGAATGTGGGTTTTTAGTGTCAGTGAAACAAAGGATGGCAGTGACCATTGGGAGTGACAGTGCTCTGCAGGTTTGTAATGTTAATGCACATTTGACATGGAGTTCATGTGTTTATATAAGGTATTGGGTATATTATTTATTTACTGTTTAATATAAAACTTGGTTAAATGTTTTCACTTTGTATGTCAGTACTTGTTGAACATTTTTAGCACATTTTAACAACAGCATGATAATATCAGTAACTGTGATAATTCTCTATAATCGTGATATTACATTTTTAAAGCATTTCCTCCCTAATTATAAACATCTACTAAGACCTTGATCCAGCTTTGACTGGAATTTTAGCTGGTGTGTAGAGACAGAGCTGATCAGAGGCCCAGACCAGGACGTCAGAAACTCCTCCTCTGCCAAGATGGCACAAAGGATTCCTGTGTTTGGGTTGGGTCTCCAGCAGGGCACCAGCACGTCTGCTAAAATGGAACAGGATAATTCAGGAACAGAGAGATCGCCACACACAGGCAAATGGAAAAGCCAGATGATGCACTGTACTTGATTAGCCTGCATACATTCCATTAGCACACCATGCATAAATGCAGCAATTTGGCTAAAAGAAACTGAAGGTGTTTTGGAAGCCAGCCAATAAGATTAGAAAATGACTTTGCCTCTTCTGGAGATGAGCCAATGAGCAGCGGCTGAGTTTGCACCACATGCACCAGCCACTGTCTCCAAGGGTCAGAGGAAGGCAAGGAAGGTGGGGAAGTACCATGTCTGTTTATTCCTGTCGATCACAGCCACAAGCCCACACCACACTCCGTGGCCCCTTTGCCACACACCCCGACTAGCTAATGATACATTTGTAACCCTCCCTTTAGCCCTAAAGAATCTGGCCATTTTCCGATCACGTCTCTCATTACCATGGTGTTTTCAGCCACAGAAATGTCTTTTGCTCTAGACACTGCGGTGTGTGAAAATCCCAGGTGGGCGGTGGTTTCTGAGGGACTGGAACCAACACATCTTGCACTAACAATCACACCATGATCAGAATCATCATGATCAGATCACTTGTCTTAGCCACGCGGTAAGTAAACTTTTACACGTGTTAGGGTTACAGTCACATGATTACTGTTTGGAGGAGCAGGCTGTGTCTCAATGAGCAGTTGCACCTACAGTCATTAAGTGGCCTGTGAGTGTAAACCCCCTCCACCCCCCTGGCCACGCTCAGCCCACTAGTCTCAAGGCTGCACTGCCCCGAACCCCCATAACAGCTTCTTTAAAATGACCCAATCAGAGGCCAGAAAGCATCAACAGCACACCACCTTTTGTGTTACTAATAAACAGGAGGCATGGTGCTGACAGGTCTCCTGAGCAGAAGATAAGCTAACTGTCAAGACAACTCATAGACTGGTACTTAACCTGATTTATTCGCTAAATATACATTTGAGACAAAAAGGCGCTAATTCGCTTTGTAAGAAACAGAGCAAAGAATTAATCAGAATAATACATGTAAGTGATAAGAGCAGAGTGGCTCTGTCATTGTAGCCATGATAAGAGGATGAAGCATGGATGTGCAGCGATAAATTGAGAAAAACTGGCAGACATTTTGGGTCTTATCTTTCAGGGATTTCAAGAGACAGGCTAATCCCGACGGACAGCACCGCCATGAGCTCCCAGAGACGTTGCACCATCAGGCACGTGGCTTGGATCAAAGCTCTGCGTTTCCTGAGGCTTCCGGAGAGCGGGCCGCAGACACAGGGGCTAGGAAGCTGATCGCATGAAGCACCACAGAGCTGCATGGGCACCTCAAAGTCACACCAAAGACAAATGTGGCATAACAGAGAAAAAGGAGAGAGCAGCGGTGATTTCCCTTTTTTAGTGATTTTTGAAGTTACCGGACTGATGTTTCCTTCTCGAGATTTAATGGCAGCTTTCTGAATTTGCCATCTGAATTTGATATATCGAATGACATTAATGTTTCGAAGCAACTTTCAGTTGAAACAAAGATGTTTGAAAAAGAAAAGGGAGAGTATCAATAAAAAATGAGAGAGAGAGGGAGGGAGAGAGGAAGAGTGGAAAGATCAGAAAGTCACCAGGAAATACACTGGAAGGATGGCCATTGAGCATGACTCGTCATGCTGTGGGGGAAATCCTTCTCCTCGCCTGGCAACCCAGCTCAGCGCTCCCCTCCCTGCAGCCAAGGTGAGGTGCCGCAGCTGCACGGAATTGGGTGTGCTGCCATGATTGATGGCGCTTGCCTTACATGCTGCCCCTCCCCACCAACGCCACCACCTTTCCAGCCAAACGCCCCCCCAGCACGCAGAGAGTTTGGTGACTTTCCAGTGAGGCAATTATCATTGTGGAATGTGTAATGGCCTAATTAATTACAAGTGTCAGCACGGCCTTTGTTTTGTTGTAGCAGGACGCCATGCCAACTGCTTGCGCCGTTTTTTAAAAGGAAAACTCTTGATGGATGAGGTGCGCAGGACGGAGGCTCTGGAGCGGCTGATAGATGAGGGAACGAGGCACCCGGTAACCATGGAGGGAGAGAGAGAGAGAGAGAGAGAGAGAGAGGGTGGGAGAGAGAGAGAGAGAGAGAAAGCGTGAAGGTGGAGCATGACCTGCTCTAAGCGGGAAGCCACTGGTCAAGGACTGACGCTTTGGAGACACAGTTTCCTCTTTGTGTGACTCATTCCCATCATCAATACAAACAGGAAAAATAGTGAATACATGCGGTTTTAATTTCACACAGAGCGCTTCCCTGCATGCCGGCTGAACGACCGGAAGCGGAGGCTGAAACATGAGCATGTGCGCCGTATCTTTGTGGACCCAAATGGTCACCCCTGAGACGAGCAAGAGGCGACCGTGTCACGCTGCATCAGGTGGGAGACACAGCGGGACAGTCAAACATCGCACACGGGCACCGCAAACCGCAGGATGTGTGTGCTTAATAATATAAAATGCTGTCAAACATTCACATTCCTTGACGAAAGTCAAGAAGAAAGACAATTATAAGAGTGGGAGTGAGACGGGGGGGGGGGCATCAAATAGTTTCATAGATTGAGAGCGGGAAAATCGAGCTGAGACCGAGTTCACTGAGCGAGAGACGGCTGACAGGCTAAACACGGCAGCTGAGCCCAAAGAGAGCTAATAAAAATGGCACCCCTCAGGGGGTAAACGGGGGGAGGGGCTGTGCGCGCCCTCCGCCGAAAACGAGGGCTCTACTGGGAGCCGGAGCTCAAAGGCCCGGAGCGCCTCCATGCTCCCTGCTTTGACAGTTTTGCATAATTAATGACATCCGACGCTCTTGGGTAACCGCCTGGTGGAGGCGCCGTGGAGCACACTGCATGCTGGCAGCCGGGCAGGGGGATCAACAAACAGCCAAGATGACGAAAGGAAAAGAGGGTTTGAAAAGCTAAATTTTCATTCAGGACCCCTGAGGCTGATAAGCCCCTCCCACCAGAAGAAGTGTGACATCATGCAACGACTACGCCAGGCAGGATATGGGGATGGTTATAAATATATGGCCATGTCTAGTCAAGGACCCGCGGCAAAACTCAAGAGCGCCGCAAGGCTGTCCGGCTCTATATTGAGATATCTTCAATTAAACATTTAAACCTGCCACTACAGGGTAGCTATTTTTTACATCTCTTTTCCAACCACTCATTATTAATTTGTAATGACCTTTAAGGCCTTTTAATGTCATACATATTTTACGGAGAGATATCATTCCCTCTCAGGATCGCAGTGCTTGTCAAAGACAGATTGCTGTAAATGTGGAGGTGTACAGTCATTGCCTATAATTAGAAGGAGCGGTAAAGCCGTCACAGGGCAAGTCAGGGCACTTACTGTTGACTTTCTCCCACACAGGCCCTGAGGGTCATCAGTACTGGGGTACAGCAGACCGGGGACACAACATCAGCCTTGGCTCTAACATGAGGATCATGATCTGCTGGGTAAACTCAGCATCCCTGCTATGCAAACTGGCATTGTCCAGAATCCACAGGCTGAGCTGCCGTGCTGCTGAGGGCATCGCTGTAGTGTGCGTTCAATCCGTCACATATGCCCTACATTACAAGACCCAGGGCTGTCCAAACCGCTTTGAGGTTGAGAAGGACCTGTCCTTACACTCAATATGGGTTTGTCGCATTTAAGGGGATGAGAGGCATGTGAGATTATCTTATATACACCCCCCAATGACGGTCTGTAACATTTAAGGAGACGGCAGGCGTGTGAGATTGTGTTAAATACACCCCATAACGTGGGTCTGTCGTATGTAAGGAGGCGGCAGGCGTGTGAGATTGTGTTATATACACTTCCCAACGTGGGTCTGTCACATTTAAGGAGACGGCAGGCGTGTGAATTTGTGTTACATACACCCACCAATGAGCGTCTGTCACATTAAAGGATAGGGCAGGCATTTGAGTTTGTGTTATATACACCCCCCAACGTGGCTCTGTCGCATTTAAAGATGCGGCCGGTGTGTGAGATTGTGTTATATACACCCCACAACGTGGGTCTGTTACATTTAAGGACGCAGTAGGCGTGTGAGATTGTCTTATATATACCCCCTAACGTGGGTCTGTCACATTTAAAGAGGTGGCAAGTGTGAGAGATTGGGTTATATACACCCCTCAACGTGTGTCTGTCACATTTATGGAGGCGGCAGGCGTGTGAATTTGTGTTATATAGACCCTCCAATGAGGGTCTGTCACATTTAAGGAGACAGCAGGCATTTGAGATTGTGTTATATACACCCCCCAATGAGGGTCTGTCACATTTAAGGAGACAGCAGGCATGTGAGATTATCTTATATACACCTCCCCAACGTGGGTCTGTCGCATTTAAGGAGACGGCAGACATGTGAGTTTGTGTTATATACACCCCCCAATGAGGGTCTGTCACATGTAAGGATACGGCAGGCATTTGAGTTAGTGTTATATACACCCCCCCAACGTTGGTCTGTTGCATTTAAGGACGCGGCAGGCGTGTGAGATTGTG
>JAABNX020000046.1:1434657-1451332 GCA_015163995.2 Mormyrus lacerda
ACACCCCCCCCCCCCCCACCCCACACACACACTTTGAAGTGAGGTGCAGAATCAGGGCGTAAACTGCACCTTTGTTGCTGTCTCGCTTTGGATCAGGATGCTCAATCGGTCTCCGACGTGGTCATCAAGGGGGGGGGGGGGCTGCCGGATGTGTCATGAAACAGGATGGACAGAAAAAACGGCAGCTGGGATGGAAACGAGGCTAGCGGTGGTGGACGGGCCAAGCGGCTGGTGCCGTGGCCCCCCAGGTGTGTGTGAGGCCATGGCGGCACGTGAGTCCTGCTGGCCACACGGTGAGCTTCATTAGAAGGGCCTTCATTACGGGCCACTCTTCATTATGAAGGCGGAAGACGCCGGGCTCCCGGGACGGCAGATTAATAAGGACGGCGGTGTATTTTAAGCCGTAAACTCCGCCGCTCACCCCGTCCTTAATCTCCTTCCACTTCACAGGCCAAATTAACACCTCTCCTCAGGTCTGACGGGACCTCATTAACAAACTTCCCGGGAAGAAAAGGGGAGGGATGGTGAGGGGGGGGCACAGGGGGACCAGCGACAGCCGCCCGCGCCTCACATTAACCCTTCACTGCCCGCTCTGCTGAATCTAGGTCGCCAGTGGTTTACTAATCAGTCGGCTGGATAGCAGTAATTAGCGGCTCAAGCACAGCGGGATGGGAGGGGCGTGCCGTAATGAAGTGGTGGGGGGGGGCCACTAGGGTCCCGAGCAGCACTTCAAAGGGATGGAGCTCTCCTTTCAAATCAGGATAGGTGCTGGAGCTAGCGATACCTTTTGCCGCAGCAGCAGGGGAAGATTCTAAGGGGGTAGCTGAGCCTGTGGGTGGCAGGAAAAGGTTCTAAGGGTGTGGCTGAGTCTGCCGGGCAGTAGGACATGGTTCTAAGGGTACAGCTGAATCTGCAGGTAGCAGAGGAAAGTTTGAGAGGTATGGCAGAGCCTGCGAGCGACAGGTGAAGGAGCTAAGGACGTGGCTGAGCCTGTGGGTGACAGGTAAAGGTTCTAAGGGCACAGCTGATTCTGTAGGCGGCAAGTGAAGGTTCTAAGGGTGTGGCTTACTCTGTGGGCAGCAGATGAAGGTTCTAAGGTAAGGGTATGGCTGAGTCTGCAGGCAGCAGGGGAAGGTGGAGAGAATATAAAGAAGCGACATTCCTGTTCTGTCACTGCACAAAAGCCCAGCAATGGTGGGGAAATTAATTAAAGTTCCCATTCTTTTCATATGGTTTGTGTTTTGAGCACATCAAGCTCGAGGCATGAATCTGGCCCCACACCACGGCGGACACAAAGACATCCGAGGCCCAAAACCTGATGGGAAGGCCAGTGGGCTGCTTCCACTCCCCAGGACAGCTGTAATGCTTCCTGTCTGGCTGTTCTCAAGCTTATCGTACTGGACCAGCTTAGAATCCTTCAACAAAGAACATCATCCCCACCCCGTGAGCGGTACTAAAACTCAAAGAACAACAAGTCTAACAGGACTCCCTGTGTATATTCTGGTGATTTCCAATGAATCTGGGGTGTGGGGGCTCTGTAACCACCATCCCAGTATTTTCCTCCGCTACTGATCGATTGAGCACGAGCGCCAAAGACCATCTCAATGAGGAAACCGGATTCTGGGGCTGACCGCACCCCCCGGATTAGGGCCCCGGGAATTGACACCTTGAGGGCCCGTAACCTGGCTCACCATTGTGATCTACAACCCCAGTTTAATGGGCGGAGAGGAGCCGCGCTCAGATCGGGTGACGGCTGCAGCAGGATGGCTATCAGACAGCGTCCCACAGATGCACCATCCGGATAGAGTAATGAGGAAACTCCCCCCGCCCCCCGTGAGACATCTGATCGCCCACTGACAGGCGGACAGCATTCACCTTCAAGGAAACAGAAGTGGCTGAAAGCACGAAATCGGGTTTGGAGGAAATAGACGCCAATCCGGGGAGGGATGGGGGTGGCTTCTCATCATCATCTCCCTGCACTCCGACACTAATTTACTCCTTAGGTGGGGGCGCTTGCCCAAACTGGGGGGGTCTCTGACTGACCATGAGCCTCAGTGGTATGATATGCTGCATCCACAAGCATGTTGGGTGGGGGTGGGATGGTGGGGAAGGGGGGGGTGAGCCTCACCTGGGCCTGGAAGCTCTTTAGCACGGGGCTCACCATCTCCCGTACCTCCTGCAGACACAAAGAAATCGGGGGGGGGGGGGGTTAAGCCAGAACAAAATCGCATGCCATCAGCCTGAGCTGAAGTGGGTTCATGTGATCAGCCGTCATTAACAGAATCTGTTTAGTCAGATGGCAATGTAACACGAAAGTGACAAAAACAATGTCAGAAAGGGAGGCGGTCGCTATTTTTACGTTACAGCCATCCAGCTGAAATGGTGCCCAGTGCTGTAGCAAATTTGGCAGGGCCCCTCACCAGTGCCAGACCCCTTGCACGTGTCTCTGGATCTCCTCCAGGGCATCCCCCCAACCCCCGCGGCAACGCAAAAACCTAACACTCGCCGAACATCAGGCTCGTAGGGAGAAGGGAGAAGTAACTCTGGCAGGCAATGCTCTGACTCACACCGAGCCGTATGCTACGTGAAACAGGCCAGGCACCCACAACACGATCCACCACGGCGGGAGCAGAGAAGGTGTTTGAGGGCCCACAATTCTACAATGCCATTTAATCGCCCCTCGGTGAATGAAGAATGAATCTGCCTCATTTTGTGTTTATTACAGGAAGAGCCATGATGCAGGGAAAAGCTGAAGGTCAAAGTGGAAAAGAAATGATGTGGATGGACTGAAGCTCCCCAACAACGGAGATGCCAGTGGGGCGCTGGAGTGACGCCCATAATTATGATGAGTAACGATTCTCCAGCAGTGCCCTCATGATGACATCACAGAGGTCATGGGTATGACGCTATTTCCAGGCTGGAAGTAGCTGGGAAGACACACCCCTGAGATGTAATCCAGAACATAGCCATGAGGTCTAATCCAGAACACATTGTCCTGTTACTGTCTTACATATGAGGTGATTGAGGTGTGGATTGATTCTGATCGTGTATGGACTGATCATCCTGAGATTCAGATTCGTCGTACATGAATCACCTATAATATTATTGTATTAAGGTTAGGCTGCAAAAGCATGTTTTTTTCCCATTCTGATCACCTATATAACTTGTTTCTCACAAATGACTGGTTTCAGAGTATCCTTATCTTATTTGAAAGAATCCTTGTTCTGGGATCCTTACCCTTTTCAAGGACGCTTACCATGTTTCTCTGGGTTTTGGAGGGGCTTGCTGAAGACATGGAAAGGTGTTGCTCAATATGTTCTGTACACCATTGGTCAGTGTATGAAAGACCTGCCTTATCTTCATGAGAAAGGGAAAGCATTGCTCAAGGATACTCGTCTAATTATTTTGGGAATTGCACCTAGTCAGTGTGTGTAGAACGCTTACCCCCATCCTTAGGAGGAGGGGATACATTGATTATAGAAACTTGTTTTGTCACTTCCAGTTGAAACTGCAAGTAGCATTGCTCGGACAAAATTGGAAATTTGAGAACGCATTGCCTGAGGGAGGGGGGGGGTGAGCCTGGCCAATTCGTCCCCTGCCCACATGTAATACTCAAAATTTTGTATAAAGGAAGGGGGAGATCTCGATACTGGTTGGAGCTCAGCCGTGGGACAGAGCGCGCATCACCCGGCACTTTCTCTGGACTCGTGTTGGTCTCCTGCCAGGACTGAAACGGGCTCCCCAGTCTAAGAGTGAGGGTAGGTGATGATGGCACGTCCAAACGTGAATAGCTTTGCAGTGTCAATGTGTTGATTCAATCAGTTATCACAATAATATCCATTTCTATTTATGCATGTATAATCTCTTGTATTTTCAGTTTTATTCTTGTTAATGATTTTATATACATATACACATATATATATATATATATATATATATATATAATCATAATTATTAGATAGCACTTGTGATACAGGATTATTTTGCATTGTCTTTGATCCAATATCTTGGTATTGATTTTAATGCAAGTTATTTTGTATTACTTGTAATAAACAGTTTTTAGAAGTGAACCTAAGTGTGCCTGTTTGTTCCTTCGAGAGCCCTATATTCCCCTCACATCATCTTAAAACAAGAGCCCTGAGGTCTAGTCTAGCAGGCCATCTTATGTGCCATAGCCTCCCCAGGGAGGGATAACCGCCTGAGGCAGGACTACCTGTGAACAGCCCCGATCGTTTGGGCTGCAGCATGCTCACAAGATCACAGCTTAGACCATATCCTGTACTCAGGGCCTACACAAGCCTGGGCCTTGAGTAGAGGAGCAAAGCAGGGCCGAGGCATGCAGCTCGGGGCAGTGAGACCACTCCTCCAGGCCCAAGCTGGTCCTGAACCTACAGGTGTCCCCTCCAACCAAAAACCAACACCATGCAGTCAGATGAAAGGCAGGAAAACAATGAGTGGAGTCACAGGCAGAGATGAGAAGTGTGCAGGGTGGGAGTGGGGCTTTACCTCAGGGACATTTCTCCTGAACTCCCGGCTCAGCTCCACCAGGTGCTTATGGGAATGGTCACTCTCCTCCTGTCGGCCAGCCAGCTCTGAAGCCACTGAGTTCAACTCCCTCTGCGTGGAGAGCAAGGGCAGGGGGTCAGGGGACAGGTGGCAGAGGATGGCGGGGGGTTTGGGGGGCAAGACCACAGACACACGCTGGGGGACAGATTCCATACAATCTGATAAGAGGCAACAGTCACTGCGACCCGGAGGCCATAAACAGTTAAGCAAAAATAAATGAGATGGCTGAAATGCAGTCACAAAAAAGCTTTTTAGATAATCAGAAAGTGAAATAATCGATACGGCAGCCAGAGATGAGGGCATCTTGAGAGGTCGGGGGTGGGGGGGTGGGGGGTGAGAGACAGGCACAGGAGAAGGTAAACTCCACAAAGCCAGATGCATGGGACGGAGGGGACTCCCAGCTTTTAGGGGGGCTGCGGACCGGATTTGGACCAGGTACGACTTCTTCAGAATGCTGGCACCAAAACAGAGTCACTAACGGTAAAGTATTCCCACGGGGGACACAGCAAAGGGCTCTCTGAGCCTTCAAAGAGTTTTATATCATCCGCGACATTCATCCTGCATGTGGCAACACTAATGTACCACTGCAAGGCGTTTTAGTAAAAACATTTTAGAAAGCACCTTATCAAGAAGCAGCCCCTTCGCAACCCCCCTGGGCTCACCTTGAGAACCCTGCCCTCCACCGGAAACTACCGCATCCCGCCTCTGGGGGCAGCACATACCACAGTGGTCGCCAGCAGCCGTCCTGTGTTTCAGCCTGTGCTCAAGGCTCCTCTCAGACCACGGTGTGTCAGATTCAGTTTGCACTCCCCCACCTCCCCAGCACCCCTCCTTGCTATGTCCCCGCTAAAGGTGGGGTGAATAACAAGTGGAGCCTGGATTCAATTACCTGTCCTGCGCTCACACGCGACTAGGCAAATTTAACTGATGGCTTTCCATTAATCTGCATCGTTTCCAACTGAAAAGTTGAGGGCGGGATCTTATGGGGGAGGGTGGGGCAACCGAGCTGCTGCTGTAAGCTGCAGAGGTGTTTTATAGCTCTAGAACGTGTTCTCTCGGCCATGGCAGCGGCACCGTGCCTGCAGCAAGCACCGCAGCCAGAGGGCGACGGTGGGCAGCCGCGGCTCCTCCCACAAAGGCACCCTCTGATGTGCCCCCCCAACCCCTGTAAAATTACACAATCCCACACAGCACCTTTATGTATAAACCTCAGTAAGACTCGATGAGCAAAGAAAGCCATTCGGGTATTTCGTCTTTAGAGCACAACAGCAGGGGGCACCTCTGAGCTCCTGAAAGCTCCCTAACCGCTATTGACGCGTCGCCCTTCTTAATGAACGGCGATCCAGCTCTGTTTGTGGCTAAAGGGAGACTCCTGACAGCAGACTCCAGGTCACATGATGAGCTCGCTATCTGACGCAGGCAGAGATCCCGGCATCGCCGCAGAGACAGGAGCAGCAGTCCGTCAAATTACAGCGTGCCTCCGCTGCCTCTGCGGAGGAACTGAAGTGGAACGTTCCTCTTTTGTTCAGGTTTGTTTTCTTCTCCTCTTGCTGGCTGTTCAGTGCCCTGGCAGTGAGAGACACTGGAGCAGCAACAAACAGGCGGGGGGGCAGTTACAGAGTGACAATGATGGGAGGTGCCCCCCTTGGGATGCATCTGGTGATTGACGGTGCCACCCCCAGTGACATCCTGTAACGTACACATTGACACCCCCAAGTCCTCCCAAAGTGACCAGGATCTTCACCGGTCAACAAACATACCCACTCCTCTGCCCAGTTGGACCTGCCGCCCAGCCTGGGATCAACTGTAAAGGCAATTCACACCAGCACAACTGACACGGGGAATGCTGTGACTGCATGCCACGGACTGGGGAGGGCAGGCAGCTGGCAAATGGAGGATAAGCACCCAGAACGTGGCCACGGGCACCAGCTGATTGAGCGGGAGATGAACTTTCCAGCAAATGCTCTGCGGGAAAAGGCTGCCAACGAGGCCAAAACGTGTCACCTCGTAATGGCACTGGGTCAAAACTGTCAAGCCTGATGCTGAGTGAGGGTCACCTACGCAGGCAGCTGGAGGGAGGGGGAGTCATGCTGGGGTCCAACAGGGCAGCTGGAGGTGGAAGGGAATGGATCAGGTCATGCACCTATAGAGCAAACAGATGCCAGTATCAGCTGGGGGGGGGGACATCCTCATTCAAGATGGCTGGCAGAGTGTGAGGGTCCTCTAAAGAATGCTCACACATGGGAGAGTACTTTTTAATCATCTGTTTGCTTACAGACAGTCTGTGCAATTTTTCTTAGATATTAAACTCAATGCAAGTACTTCAAAATAAATTATATGCAGGACGAGCGACATTAATGTGCGCCTGCAAAAATAACACAATTATAAACAGCAACCAGAAAGGGGGCTTCAAGGTGCGAGGCGGGTGTTAGGGTACGATCAGGCAGCACATCGGGAACAGGTCTATCGGGGGGGTTCGGCCACGCTTTAACTCCGGCCGGGCGGGTGCGCTGAACCGACACGGAGAGAATCCGCCGGTGAGGTGTACATCTGGCCGAGACAGAAAATGGAAAAACCGGGGCGGACAAGCTGGGGGGTGGTATTACTTCCCCTTTTGCATCGCATCTAATTGCGATCAAAGGCAGATGTCTGGGACTGTGACGGCATCAGCAGAATAGCTGCTGAGCGAACAGAATCTTCGGCTAAAAATAAGCGGCGCGTCCGGCACGCGGCTGTTTGCTGCGGCGCTAATCGATGCCGGAGGCTTTGGATTCCATCAATTTATGGATCCACTCTGTTCTGCCTGGTGACTGTACCCCGCCCCTCGCCATGCACACTAATAATAATAAAAATACATGCAGGTGGGCATGCGCACAGCCCTGGGCCAGGGGGCCAGCAGGGGGGCCCTGCGATGTGAATCGGCCCCCACCGCTCATTTGCACCTTGTGATTAGCTCCGCCTTCCAGGGAGGGAGATCCATCAATAAATCAAACCTGCTCAATCGATGGGCCCCAGTCAGCCAGAGTCTAGTCTGGCCTGTGCATCATTACCCCCCCCCCCAGTCACTACAGCAACAAGAAGGGGAGAGGCAGCTCTTATAAGACTTTCAGCCTCAGAAACAGATAGACACACACACACGTTTGTATTCATATCTTTGTGGGGACTCTCCATTCATTTCTATGGAAAAAACCCTTAACCCCTTACCCAGCCCTAGCCTTAACCATAAGTAACCAAACAAAATACAAGATTTTTAGGTTTTGATTGCAGTCACAGATTATTATAAAATTGAGTTTCCCCCCGTGAGGACTCAAAAACAGACCCCACAACATCAAAATAACAGGATTTTATCACATTGTAGGGACACTTGGCTCCCGCAATGTAATATATACATAACACACACACACACACACATACACACACACACTCATCTTTATTGTATAAACGCACATAATTGCTCTCCTCTTAGGCCCGTATGGCTCATTAAATTGTAGTTGACTATTAACTGTCACACAAATAATTGCAATTGACGATCAAATTAGTCTTAATGTTTTACCGCTAATATAGTTAAAGTCTTATTAATATGTTAATAAAATATTAACAAGTTAATAAAATGTCTTTAAGAAAGGACCATTTATTTATCAAAGAATTTAAGCGTCTGGCATTGAAGATTAATAAACAAAAAATGGGGAAGACATGGGATCATTATTGCTAAATAAACAGGAAGGAACCTGACACAAAATCA
Organism: Mormyrus lacerda; assembly: GCA_015163995.2. Lineage (NCBI taxonomy): Eukaryota > Metazoa > Chordata > Actinopteri > Osteoglossiformes > Mormyridae > Mormyrus > Mormyrus lacerda. Next base: position 1,442,966 of record JAABNX020000046.1, read on the forward strand.
GCCGCAGCTGTGTGTGAGCAGGGTGCATCCCTGCAGTCTCAGGACTCTGTAGCTGCGCCTTTCAATCCCATCCATGTTCACACAGGTTTTTGTGTGTGCAGTGTGTTAAACCATGGTCACACGGGTTTTTAGCTATATGCAGTTTTCCGTTTTCCCCATGTTCACATGGGTTTTCGCATGTGCAGCTTACATGTTCCCCCATGTTCACATGGGTTTTTTGCATATACACCTTGCATGTTCCCCCATGTTCATGTGGGTTTTCATGTGTGCAGCTTGCATGTTCCCCCATATTCACTTGGGTTTTCACGTGTGCAACTTGCATGTTCCCCCATTTTCACATGGGTTTTCGTGTATACACCTTGCACATATCCACATGGTCACGAGTTTTCGCATGTACAGCTTGCATGATCCCCCATGACCTTGGTGTGTGGTCTGTGTGTGTGTGAGAGTGATTTTGGCGATTTAAGCTTCTTGTTGAGCTCGGGTTTAGCCTGCAGTGACAGTATCCTGGAGCGGGTACAGAGTGTCTCTGAACCCCCCACCCCCGGTTTATCAAACTTCTGCCTCCAACGCATGTTGCTGATCTGAAGCAGTCAGATGTGAGGAGGTGGACATGGCTTTGCTGGAAGAGCCACGTTCTCCCTAGCCTAACACCATCCAGCTCAAACTTTCGGCCATCTTTGTAAGGCTCTTGCTCTTTCCAAGGAGGTTGTTATGGGGTTTGGAAGAGCTTGGATGGGAACCTGGAGGAGCAGTTCCTCTTAGTACCTGAGGGATGCGAGTGACATCTCCAATTGTGACCAAGTCATCAACTGGCTTCTCTGACCACGCTGCGGCTCATGCATAATGTTCTAGAAGTTTCTAAGAACACCAGCATTTAATGGTTTATGCAGGACATCTGCTGTTCTTTATGCTGGTCGTGATGTCAGTAACGGAGCTGTCGTGTCAGTGACCCCCCCACCCCCCGACATCATCACATAGCACAAGTTAAGCCCATTTTGCTTCAAAATCAGTAACGTTTCATTAGTGCTAATCAGCTCTCGTCTGAGTTGAGATAAGATTGAAAGTACATTTGGCTTCTGGTAAACCTTGGATCAGGTAAAGTCCCTTTTAATATCAATTTGTTGGGCGATCCGACCTGAACAGCAGAATGAAACACCCTGGAAGGTTCTGATGAGTACAGCAAGCCTCTGTTTTCCTGGCATCACTGTCAGCAAAGGGCTCTCATCCTGACGACTGTCACAATAGGAGCTTCCTTAGCATACAAAATATAACCTCATATCATCTCCTTTGTTTTGATGTGAAAGTACACATGAAAGAGCTTTTTAAGTCATTACCTGTAGGAATCGTTGTTTGTGTGTGTTTGATTTTTGACTATTTTTAAGGGTGGGGCATCTTGGGATATATTTTAAGGACCCCCCACCCCACACACACAGTGCTCCTTATAGTATTTTCCTCTGAGAGTGAGAGCTAAGAGTGGAGGGGCCTCAGGGGGTGGGGCTGTCTATATTTCTGCTGTGTTTGTTATGTTAAGTTATGGAGGAGGTATGAAGATTCAGGTCATCTCTGGAGGCAGAGTGTGTTTTTGCATATATGGGATTGATGTATGTGTGTGTGTGTTTGTAATTATTACATTGAGGGGGGCACAATGTAAAACCTGTTATTTTGACATTGTGGGAACATTTTTTCAGTCCCCACAAGGATGACCTCAAAATTATAAAAATCTCTTACTACAATCAAAAAAGAAAAATGCCATAAGTCTAGTTATTTGTTTGGTTACTTATGGTAAAGGGCTGGGTGGGGGTCAGGGTTATCAAACATTGTTTCTCCCTGAGGGAGACCACCATCGACTGCAGTATAGATTGATCTGACCCAATCCTCCCTCAACAGGACACCAGGACCGAGGGGTACCAACCAATCAGGACCCGACATGACCCCTCACCTCCCATCAAAACCTTTTCATGACGAGAGGCTATAGCCCAACAATTGCCAGTGAGGCGCCCCTGAACACCTCTTACAAATAGGATCACTTATGATCATTTCTCTAGGAGGTCTCACTTTCCAGTTCCTCTGTCCATCCACAGCCTACACATGTTCTCCTCTTTGACCAGACCCCAGTCTACACCACTCAGCCACATGTTCCCAACGCCACCCTTCCTGGAACGGCCCCTCCGAACCCTTAGCACCTGTCTGTCTGCCAGTTACATTTATTACATATTAACACTACAGGCTCTATTAAAAAGTTTTCCCCAAATGAGTCACCTCACTTGACAGGGTACATTTAAAAGTAGAACATATGTTTAAACAAGAGAGAAATTAGAACACATGATTTATTATTAAGATTTCCCATTGTTCTTTTGTCGGCTGGCATGAGGTAACAATCAGGCTGTCTATTGTCTTGGTAATACAGTGGCGGACACTTTGATTACGTGTGATTGTGTGTTTCATTGCTGCGAAGCCTTAATGAAGCCTCGCAATCATCGCTGGTCAGAGCTCTCCGTGGAAGGACCTCGGGACACAGGAACCGCATGGGCGAGCTCTGCGTTTCACAGGAAGGTTCCAGGAACATGATGGAATGTTCCGTGTGGCCCCTGGGAAGCAGGGAGTGTGAAGGCTGGCCCACTTTCACGTGACCGTCAGCTGTGGGGAAGCATTTCAGGTGGGGTGAGTTAACCGCATTTCTAACCAGCCACACAGCACCCCCCGCCCCTCCCCAGCCTCAGCTCTAGCGTCAGGTCCCTTGCGGGGCTGCTAGGGGGTGGGGATACCTGTCAGCCAGCCATGCAGCCAGTTATTCCTGCCCCATGAGCTCGCTCCCTTTATTTGAACCATAAATAAACGGCTTTAAATAGAGCAGCGTCGATGGGAATATGGCAGGCAGGTGTGGGCCACCCTCATTCAATGCCAAACACAGCCACCAGGGGGTGAGCTGGAGCACTGGCTCTGAAATGGGGTTTGACCAAAACCGTCTGGCTCTGCGTTTGATGAACAAAGGCCTTGATGATCCTCAGTTCTTTGCAGGTTTGCAGAGCTTGCTGCACTTTTAAGTTAATATTTTTTTAATTGCATGACTAATTTCACCACCGGAAAGCTTTCCCCAGGACTCACTTTACTAGTTGCATGTGCATGATAAACCAGTCTGACAGGGTGCTTCCAGGCTGGCTGGGTGGGAGGACGACTTCACTCTGCCCTGCTGCACGGATCAGTTATTATTCTGCGTGCATTTTTGTTCCCATAGCGATGCATGCAGGGGGGAGAACATGCAGAGTCCCATTTCATTCCAGAGCCCACTGCCCACGAACCCGCTCCTTTTAATACCGCCGGCACTTAATGCCGTCAAGTGCGGGTTAATCGCTCGGTGGTGGCCTTGTAAATGCCAGCCAGGGGGATTCCTAATAGGCGGCACTGCATGGACGTACCACTTGGAGGAGCCATTGGCATCTCCTCATCGGTGGGGTTGTCACTGATGATCTGAGCCCGTCACTTATGTTCATCAGCAAAGGTGCTCGCAGCCGCATCTTGACGTAACCGTGCAACTGCCACGAGAATGCAACCACGTGCCGGTCTGCAGCTCCCTGGTGTGCGGGTTACCATGACAACAGGCTATACAAAATAAACACAGAGACGGGGAGGGGCAGGGGCCACCAAGGCCATAGGCACGTGTGACGATGTGACATCAATTTGGAGACCTTGACATCACGCAAGAACGCTGCTGGAAATGTCAGCAATATGGCTAATATTTTTATTTCTTTCTAGAAGTGTTTCATTTGGAGCAGCCAGATTTGGTATCACTGGGTCACTTGTTTCTCCTTTGAAAGAAATAAAGTAATCTGTTTAATAATACAATTACTGGCGGCATCTTGGTTGAGTACAAGGGTAGAAGAGCAGAGACGTGAAAGCAAGCCCTCACCAGCCCCACACTTCTGTTCCCCTTACGGCTCAGGTATTGTCCCTGTAACACTGACCTTCATCAAGTGAGAGTGACTTTGCTTTTGAAAGATATATTTTGTGCTATGCGTTCTTAGTTAAAAAAGGTTGTGCAACTGCAGACTTTAAATTGCTCGGAACTGGTTTCTTAAGGCAGGTCAACAACCAATGCTAACGTCCCCTTAGGATTTTTGTGTGGCTGGTTAATATTGTTAGACTGTAACTACCAAACCATCCCTGGGATAGATGAAAAGGAATCTGAGATCTGCAGTGAATGGCATGCAGGGGATGGCTGGCTGAATGGGTTTCCTTTGTTTTGCAGGAGCAGAGGGAGCAGGGAGACATCTTCCAAATGCAGTGGAGGCGAGGAGGGGTGACTGTGCTGATGGAGGTCATGAGGTGGGGTGGGGGATGCAAACGGATGAAATGACAAGGGCAACGGAGTGGGACATTACACCCTCCTGATGGCCCCAGAGCACTTAATGTAAAAAATCCAGGACACAGGATGTGGGGGTGGGTAAAGTGTCTCTGAGGGGTATGTCCGTGTCCTGTGTGTGGGGGCGATGGATTACAGCGTTCCGCTTCATGCTCCCACAATCCTGCCGTCTACAGGCAGAGAACAACCCCCCCAGATGCTCAGGTCTACCTCTGGGGGGCCCAAGCAGGGGGGCATATCAGGCCATGTCACATGCCCGAGACTCTGGTCACCACGGGTAACATTTCAGTTCCCAAAGCTAAGCAACAGAGATGAATCCCTGGCTCTACCGGACAAGTGAGTGGCCGCTGCCCGGCTGTTATTAAAGACCTGGAGGAACCATGGGTACCCATTTCCTACCAAAGGCTGCTCGGTCCTTATTTAAGGCCTGGAGGGACCATGGGTGGCCGTTTCCACCCCAAGGCTGCCCGGGTTTTTATTTAGGATCTGGAGGAACCCTGGGTGGCTGCTTCCACCCCAAGGCTGCCCGGGCCGTTATTCAGGACCTGGAGGAACCTTGTCTCTTCCCCTTTTCTAAAAAGTCCCAGCCCAGTTACTTAGCATGGTATTAGCACCTTTTCAAACCCTGCACCCATGTGCACCGACCAGCAGCCTTTCCTCCTCTCCCATCGCATGATGCGGTACTCAGATTCACATGCAGCTCACAAATCCTGAGAGCTTTAGTGCCAATTGTGAATCAGGGCTTTGTGTTAGCGCCTGCACCCCCGCCCCGCCCAACCCGGGCATGGGACTTGATGGTAATGCCATTCCACCACCAGACACTTCCTAATGTGCTAATTAACAAACGCTAGCAGGCGGCACACCTCTGGCAGCTGACCTCGCACCCCAAGTTTGGATTCCACTTCACGGAAGGAGATTAAAAATAATAATAAATTATAATTACCCAGAAAAATCAGCTTATAATTATCGCTACTTTGCAACATCATGGGAGAACAAGTTTAACCATCAGGGTGCCACATGTCTTGCTATATTTCTTTACATGGTGTGAGGGAGATCTTTACCGAATATATTCTTAAAAAACATTAAACAGCTAATTATAACACAGGTCTACAAAAAAAAATCAGTTGCCAAGGTTATTTGGGGTGCTGAATTCAAGAATGACATTACTCTTGCTGAATTGGTTCTAGGTTTTGAGATAACGGACATCCATGAAAAGAATGCATTCCCCCTATGCGACTTGTGTGTGATAATCAATGCAATAGCTTTTGGTCTGTCTTTTGACTCTTTAACAGTTTCTTAGGTAATGAAATGAATGATGAAGTTCTGAAGGAGAGTCTGAAAATAAAATTAGAGTTAAGTTCACATGTGCGTGTTTGGATGATCATTTATTGCTGTTGTTACTGTGGTGGTGAATATTTACCCAGATCAAATATGCCAAGTCCTTCCAAAGTAAGGGCATCATGGGGACACCTGTCTGGTATTTAGCCAGAAATGGTTGAAATGCTCGTGATAGGGCCATAAAAAAATATAGTTTAGCCAGAAGAAGGGGATCCATTCAGGCTTCACAAATGCAGTCAAAGATTTCCCTGTGTTTTTCACCTTTTTTGACTTTTTTTTGACCAGGTCCACATATTTCACAATAGAGAGCCAGACTTCCAATGCTTGTTTGACAACTGGCAAATTTTCGAGCCACCAATGGCCACAGAAAGGTAGAGGGAATCTTGAGGATGATGTTGCAGCTGTGAAGTCCTCTCTTCTGGCTGGTCCAGAGTGGAAAAGAAAATGTAGTGCTTTGAGCACTTTCTCCACCATCCATACTTCAAAATCAGTCTTGAATGAGTTGTGAAGGGTATGTAGGCCACAACTTCCTACAATTACTAACCGTGTCCCAGCAAATTGCTCACCACAGTGTGAATGTCATCATTGGACGTATAGAAGTGATGTCGGCTATCCGTTTACAAAGCCCATAGCACTTCTGCTTTTAGTGTGTGGGTTGAGAAGAATGTACTGAAGGCATTGCTTGTTGTGGGATCTGGAGACACTACCAAAGCGGGTGTAGGCCTATCTGTAGTGGTTGTACTTGCAGGACTGGCAAACAACTGAATGGGGACTGTTGTTGTCCGACTTTTGACAAGACGCTTCTGCTTCTCTCCCCTGATATGCGAGTCAATGGCCTTAGAGCCCATTGTTGCCAGTCTGATGACTTTTTTTACAAAGGTCTCATCGCGCTTCGCAGACAGTAGTCGTCTTTTTCAACCAGCCACAGTACTTTTTTTGAAGCATTGACATTAATAACAATTAATAACTAATTAATATTGTATTATTTAATCAAATCATACATAACTTTTTCCTGTCACTGTTAGATATTTTACATTTCTTTTTTGCATGATGTTAGACTGTTTACTTACTAGTTGTAACTAAAATAAAAATATTCTTGCAATTCTGAATGCTTTTCAAATGTGTTGCGTTAAGTGATTAATTAACCATTAGGTATCTCAGAAACTAGAGCCAATCTGGCAAACCAAAAACTTAATATAAAACCATTCAGACATCATTGGCTACAAAATTACTGTATACCAGTGTGATTATATTTCAAAATGTACTGCAATTGGACTGCATGCAAAAACACTGTGCATTTTGCAATGGAAACATTTTAAGTGACTGTTACATCTTGCACTAGTTGCAATTCACAATTTAATTTTAATCAATATCATACGGTATTGGAAGAACTGTCAAAATGAGCATCACCCCACAGAATGACAGTGGATACACAAATTGATTTTCACCAGGGAACAACTTCAGAATGAAATATTTGGAGAATACAGGCATTTGTCTACACTCACACATTAAAACAAAACAAAAAAACATGTTCTGTTTCTGAGTAACCAGCCACACAGGGACAGGTAATTCCCCACCTCTTCCCACAATGCACCAGGAGCCGATGCACACGATACCTTGATGCTGGTCCTTCCTGTGCAGCCAGGAATGCGGGGACTAGGTAGAGAGAAAGGGAACAGAGCAACACCTAGCAAATGGCAGATATATGGATCCAGCCCGCATTTGCACAGACTCCCTTGTTATCTATGATTTTCCTCTTGAGGACCATATCTCCTCGTGTCACCAATCAATGTCCTGCGATTGCCAACACACAGAATATCTCACTTGCGCAGCATCTGCTTAGGCTTTACTATGCTGCGAGGGCAACTCTGCTCCTCCAGCATAACCCCAGCAAACGTGACTGCCTCCGCTGCTACCAGGCAGATTTGACCTCCCTGAATGTGGTGTAGTATGAAGCACTTGCTGCAATTATTCCTGGACCATAATGGCATAGACAGGGGTACTTTAAACTATACTCATATAGGGTACTCGGTATATTGTGTATTTTTTTCATCCTTTGAAAGTTAATTCAAAGTGAGACATAGTATGATAGATGCGCTACCAAGAATGCAATTTGTATGTAAAACACCAGAAGGTATACAGAGAAGAGCGGTATCTGTGCATATAAAACCAGCATGCACTTGCAGCAGGGCATCGTAAAATTACTGAGCGGTGGAGCTCAGTGCAACCCACTAACGGGTTGCAATAAAGGGTGAGTGTGGCAGAGAAACAGAGCCCCGAGTTAACACTGATTGTTGCGGGAACAGAGCCCTGGGTAATACTGATCATTAATGGAACAGAGCCCCGAGTTAACACTGACCATTGAGGGAACAGAGCCCCGGATAATGCTGATCTTCAGGGGAATAGAACCCCGAGTTAACGCCGATCATTGGGGGAACAGAGCCCTGGGTAATGCTGATATTCAGGGGAACAGAACCCTGAGTTAACGCTGATGGTTAGAGGAACAGACCCATGGGAAATGCTGATCTTCAGGGGAACGCTAACTCAGACGCCAAAGTTAACGCTGATCATTGGGGGAACAGAGCCCCAGGTAATGCTGATCATTACAGGAACAGAAATGTGGTGTAACACTGATTGTCAGGGGAATAGAGCCTTGGGGTAACATT
>JAABNX020000046.1:1484054-1503705 GCA_015163995.2 Mormyrus lacerda
GGCGAGAGGTTTGCGTTTCAGAAGGTACAATAAACCCATTTTAAAGAACAACTCCATGATGCTGCACATTGTATGGCATTGAGACAGATGCGAAAACTGTCGTCACTAACGGAATATGTAATAAACTAAATATATACTCATGCTGAACAGGGAATCTAATAAATGAATATGATACACTTTAAGTAACTAATTAGAAAGTTTATTCATAGCTTGGAGATGGCATATGAAATAAAACGGTACCAGTCCACATGCAATAAACTACCCAATAATTACAACACAGTAATCTCCTAATTTCTAATACACATCTCAGTACCACGTGGTCCAATAAATCAGGACATAAACAGGTAGAAACAACGTTATTGTAAGGTGCACATTTACAGAAAATGTCCCACTCAGCACTACCAAACTATAGCGACCATTGCTAAAACCCACCAGTTTAAATAAATGGACGGCGAAGAAATAGCAGAATATCTATGATATTACATAAAAAAATAAAACACAGAAACTTTGCGCAACTCTAAAGATCCTAAAGTTCCCTAAAATGCAAGAGTCGTTAAATAAATGCTAAGATTCCGTTTCTTAAAAGCGACCGTTTAAGCATAGCAAACCCAAACTGTAAAAACACAGACACAAATCGGAGTCACCTGACATTAACATCTTTTAAAAACCTGGAAAATATTTATCAAGAAAACAGTTGACATCCAAAAGGCAAAACCCGGATAACATTAAAAGTTATCATTCTCTCAAAAAGATCACCAACTGGCACGGGAAAAGAGCCACTGAAGGTATTAAAGCTAAAGCAAAGTGCGCCGCTGATGCGCAGCCTGAGCCCGGAGCGCCCGGAGCCGGAGCGTCGAGCTCTATGGTCGCTCCGCCGCTGATCAATGATTGAACTGAACAAAGGCAGAAGAGGATCAATTTCTAATATCTATCAATGCAACACTCTTATTTTCCCACTTAAACTTACAAAAAGCACATTTCGCTCCAATTTCCGATAGCGCACCATCTACATGTTATTATTCCCACGAAAGGTGAAAAAGACCACTAACCTGAAGCCGTCGCAGATCAAATTTCTTCCAATATTGAAACATCGATCCCACATCGGCGGCCATCTTGGGGGATATTGAAGAGATTTTTTTTTCTCAGCGGCTACACTAAATATATGGGCTGGATTCCCTTCAATAAACAGCGCTGTCGGTTGCTCGTTCCACACCCCCACCCACACCCACACACACCTTATCAGAATTTAAAAAGTCTATAACTACACTGAGAAATCTACAGATTCAGAGCTCTTTGTGAATTCCAGTATTTAGAAACGCACTGTATATCAAAAGGATTTTCTTTAAAAGGTTAGTGTAGTCCTAGAGATACGTCTAATCTGCAATTGCACTTGATTTCGGTTTGGTAAAGTTATCGATACTGACGTAACGTTACGGTCAATACTGCCTGTTAATGGGAAACGGGCAACAATATGAATAACAAATGTGCACTGCTTTTATATTCGTAAGAGGCAAAAGTTTCGATAAATGCCACTAAGGAAGAAGCGCATGTAAAGCCGCGCTACCTGCAGGCATTGATGCGCGCGCCCGGCACATACTGCCGAGCAGGAAGCCGCAAAGAAACGCGCGCCTGCCTGTCAGCTGTGCGCATCAGGCCGCCTCTGCTCGCTTGTTTTTCTCATCTGTAACTTTTCTGAGAGCAGCAAAATGCCAACAATGCACAAACGGCATATTAAAAGGTGGAAATCATGCAGCATGCGGAAGGGTAGCCGAACATTTTAACCGAGGATAGTGTGCTTTTCTGTATGTCTTTCTTTCTGGTCCTTTTGTGCAGCAGATTCTATCGGCGCTTGGCAGCGCGATGTGGGCTCTGACTTGTGTCAGCCCGGTGCCATAAGGCTGACACCAATCAAAACCGGCCCGAAAGAGGGGCAGGTGCAGAAGTCTTAATCTGTATAGTGCACCCCCTACAGGACAAATGCTGCGCCTGGCGTTTAACCTACTGGACAAATGCCGCATATATCCTTAATAAGTCGTAATGAAATGCCCGGATCACGATGAAACGCCATGACTAACAGCTTTGATAATTTATAGTTCTTCAATTTTTTTAAGGAAAGGTCGATCAGATATTTTACAATTTGAATGCAGATCTTTTACTTTAAAGAAAATTACTGTATGATGCGAAGTATCAGAAAGTCACGGTTAAAAAGCAGCATATTTAAAGTTCAACAAAAATACAGGAAGATATTTTTCTGAACTTGTTCTTAGTCTTCCAATAAATTTAAACCCAATAAAAGCTGAAAAATTTCTTTTTATTATTTTATGTGTAGGTTCTAAGCGTTTTCTTAAGGGACAATAATTGAACGTGCATATAAATCCTGTATGATCTTACCGTATTGTACTCAGCTATATACAAATATATATTACAAATATTCTGATTTTTTTTTTTGGAATTCTTTTACAATTTCAAATAGTTTTCTGAAGGTTTTTGGATTTTGTGACCATTTCTAATCAGTAGATTTAAGTTTTAAAATTATATACAATTAGCACAACGTCATTTAGTTTTTTTAATTGACTGTGGAAGTTAATGAGACTAACTCTGTCTATTTGGGTTACTGCATAATTCCTTTGTTGCCCAGTATTGTATTAATACGTATAATGAAATGTCTTCTAAATTGATACATATTACATATTCAATTATTGGGTATTTTCGTTCGGTAAATATGGAATACGTATCAACGCAGAATACCTTTCCTACTGATTAATACAATAAACCTACTTGTCCCACGGACAGCTCAGAAATAAACACCGTTGCCTAGTATCTGTTATTTCGGCCCGCTTTTCAGCTGGCTGGTACCAGTTATACATTCTTAACTATCATAGCTACTTATTTCACAGCGCACTCAAACGAATAATTTAAGTATATAGCTATGTAAATAACTCACGGGACTTTGCGATTACATATCCAGTCTGATAAAAAATGACGATGGAAGACTGGGGTAAAAAATCTCTGGTTTCAATGAACCAGAAATTAATTTGCTTTGGAGGTACAATATTATCAACTGTCATGATGCCAGTGAAGAGCATGAATAATAACAATAATCACAGACAAGTCATTATTCCTCGTGCAAGTAAAGGCAAGTTAAACAAAATTCAAATCAAGGCAATCTTTAGGTTGAAATATTGATATTTTCTTGCTAAGCAAAGCACCTAAGGGGAATCTAAAAGGTACTTATTAAAAGTTTCAGTTTTATTACTTTTTATTTGTTGCTTTAGGGTGGGAATAAAATGCATGAGTCTTATAAGAAAGTAATAACATTTCTTATTTGGCAATGATTCATCTTAAATTTGAAATTTAAATCAGTGTTGGTATAAAAGCTTTATTTTAAGCCATTTTCACATATACATAGAATTGTACGGTACAATAATACAATATTCTACTATACAAAAACTCCCAGTCACACTATGGCACATACTAGGGCTTCCATTATTAGACTCCCAGTTCACCACTAGTATTAAGAACAGAAGTGTTGCTCTGAATGTCTGCTCTTTGTTGTAATGTGTTTAAGTTCTGGAACAAAGCTTTTGGGAGCCTGTTGTCGGGGTACGGACACCATGTGACCCTCCCTCCATGCAGTATCTTACCCCAGCGGTCTGTAGTGTGGCAATAGCGTGTCGTCTGTCTGTGGTCACTGTGGTCTGGGCAGCCGGTCAGACAGAGACAGGCGTGTGGATCAGCAGACCCACAAAATTAGATCAGGCAAATGTCTGTATCTTTCAGGGGCCCAGAGCAAGCCGTGAATGCTTTAAGAGGAATTGTGACTTATTATCTGAAGCTGTAGCGTGAAAGCTCAGCACTCACACTGCTGTCACATAAGTGTGATAACGATAATTGAACGCAGCTGTGTTTTTGGCCATAAAAAGGGGTCTTTTATCAGCATGTAACAGCAGCCGTCAGCAACTGGACTTATTAAAGGTGAGGAGGCCTATCTACAGGCACAGCGAGAGCAAGGAACCAAGCAGACCACGAAAAGTCATAGCGGTGCCAGGTTCGTATATGGACGTGTGGGTATCTGTAAACGTTCTCTTGATAGGAAACCCAGGGCAGACCCCTAAGCCAGTAGCTATGCACAAATTCCCTTCAAGTTGCTGTGAAGCACAAAATACAAAATTGCACATAAAAAAACTTCATAATGTGAATTGTTTTCATTGGAAAGACCCACCAAAGATCCCTCTATATCAAAATCCACATTTTCCCCATAATTAAGGCATGGCCGGCACATTCATATGTTTTGTTTGACATCATTACTTTCTCAATTCAGTACCTGAATGGACGTATAAAATATTTAAACAACAGCCCCATATATAGGATAGGTCTCTGAGAAAAATCATGCACATAATGGATGAAATATGAAATGGTCTTTGATGTGAAAAATTGGGCTGTAAGTTTAGGGTTGAAAGCTCACCATTACAATTATGTGATTCAAACATTAAGTTAGGACTTGACTCACAGTAAAAGCAGAACTATGGTCATGGTGAAAATGAATGGCATTTATAAAAAAAATAAAATTGTAATCTGGGGATTAAGTTTATATCTCAAGTTTGGAGAATGGTACAGCCAAAGTTACAGTAGTAAGGTTTTGGACAGATGTTACAAAGTCCAATAAACCAGGTCCTTTACTGGTAAATAGGTATCCCAAATGTACACTACATTTACAAGCAGGAATAGCTAGCAATATGTTGTTAAAATTGGGCTTTTGGTGAATATTTTCTGGAATCTTGCAATTCTCCAAAAATAATTTCATATCATAGATATTTTAGTAGCTGTGTTCATAGGAAAAAAACAAACGTGATACCGATGTAATGCTGAGATAAGGAATTCCTGCAAATGCAAGCTTAACAGCACCTGAAAATGTTTAGAAGAAAAAACATCACTGAAATCTGCACAGGAGAAAATGTGCTTTGAAAACTTGGGCAGTAATGGTTCTGCCGTTTAATGTTGTGATGCATGCATTGATTTACTTTATTAAACTGTGTCCCACTTCCCTGCGAAGCTGTCTAATGCTTGGGAATAATGACCCACGGCATACTTCCTGGAATATTTTGAAATGATTGCCTCCCTGATGGATTCTGAAGTATTGATTGATCCTCCGAGAACCAAAAATCAAATACACTTGACATATAGGGCATTAAATGAATGTGCTCCAGTGCCATCTAGTGGGAGACGTTGAGATGAATGCTTAGAAGGCATCTGCTCGCTGTTGGGACCGTGGAGACTTAGGGCCTGAGAGGGATTAACTAGAGCCTTTTCAGGTTCTATGGAACCTAAGTAGAATTGGGAGAAAACATTGGGGCATGCTCCTAAAGATATGATGTATACTGTCCTGGGGGATCTCCTCCTAGATCTGAACTAGGGCTTCACTGAGCTCATGGACAGTCTTAGTTGCAATATGGCCTTGTTGCATGAACCAAAACACAATGTCCCAGAAGTGTTCTACTGGATTTAGGTCAGGCGAGAGTGGGGGCCAGTTAATGGTATCAATTCCTTCATCCTCCAGGAACTGCCTGCATACTCTCACCACATGAGGCCGGGCATTGTCGTACACCAGGGGGAACCCAGGACCCACTGCACCAGCGTAGGAGCTGACAATATGTCCAAGGATTTTATCCCGATACCTAATGGCAGTCAAGGTACCGTCGTCTAGGCTGTAGAGGTCTGTGCGTCCTTCCATGGATATGCCTCCCCAGGCCATTACTGACCTACCACCAACCAAGTTCCTGGATGTCCACGTCACCGAGGACCTCTCCTTGTCTCCACCTCCACAGCCATGAGGTCTCGACAGCGTCTGCACAATTCTTAGCATCCAGCCTCCCCCAACTGATCCTCACCACATTCTACACTAGCACCATCGAAAGCCTGCTCCAGAGCTGCATCACTGTCTGGTACGGGAACTGTAACATCTCGACCCGTAACACGCTTCAGAGGATAGTAAGAGCAGTTGAGAAGGTCATTGGTGTGACCCTATGCCCCCCCCAAAAGACATTTTACAGACCTGCTGCTACAACAGAGCCAATAACATTGTTAAGAACCCTTCCCACCCACTACATGGACCCTTTTCCCTCCTACCATCCAGAAAACGGTATCGAAGCTTCCGCTCCGCCTCTACCAGGCGGTGCAACAGCTTCATACCACAAGCCATCAGAACTCTGAACACACGCTAATATCTGGACTGACTCTCTTCAAATTCCTCTAAAACATATACAGTCTACCTCCAAATTGCAATTGAACTTTACTTACTTACGAAGGTTACATCTCTGCACTATTTATTTATTATCTCTGCACTATTTTGTTACTGCCTGTTTGCACCTTGCACGCCGGTATTGTATTGTTAAGTGTACTATCTGTTACCATATGTTGCTAAATGTTACTATATGCTGAGGACAATAAAGTAACCTTGAACCATAAAGCGGTCATGCTGAACAATGTTATGGAGCGTTCATTTTTCTCTTGGAACTCGGAAATTCCTAGTTGAGTGACATCACGTCCGTCAATCTCCCGTTTGAGCTACCACGTCTCGGAACAAACATGGCCGCCTCCATGAACAGGCTGCTGTGTGTTGTTGCTTTATATTTTAGCAGATTTGGAGTGAGATTACAAGAAACACGAACTAGTCAAACCATATTGAAAGCTTTATAAAATATTTTAGTACATTCATAGCAATATTCCTTTTTCGAGAGGCAAACAAACTATAAAAAAAACCAAAGACACTAACAAGTCTGGTGAAAATCTCATATTGCATGCTAGGATACGGTTTACGGTCATGATATGGTATTCTCTAAATCGAACACGTGCAATTATATTTATACCTATTAATACATTTAACAAAATACTTATTTTTAAAGATTTATAAAATAGAATTATCATTGAATGTGTAAGCCGCCATGTTGTTATAATCTTGTCGGACATCAACGTCATAAAATAGGCATGTTTCCGATGGGAAGTGATGTTTTTCATGACGTTTCATGAGGTTTTCATCCAAGTTCCGAGTTGGAAAGAAATAATCTAACGTACCATTACAGGCATCATGACGTTCTACCCGGCTTCATGTTTGTCGTATGTGCTCAGGGTGAACTTGCCAAACCTGGTAATCTATGGCAAATGCCAATCAAGCGCCATGGTGCCAGGGAGTGAGCACAGGACCCACTAGAGGACGTTGGGCCCTCAGGCTACCCTCATGACGTCTGTTTTTGATTGTTTTGTCAGAGACATTCACATGGGTGGCCTGCTGGAGGTCATTTTGTAGGGCTCTGGCAGTGATCATCCTGTTCCTCTTTGCACAAAGGAGCAGATACCGGTCGTGTTGATGAGTTAAGGACCTTTTGCGACCCTGTCCAGCTCTCCTAGAGTAACTCCCTGTCTCCTGGTATCTCCTCCATGCCCTTGACACTGTGCTGGGAGACATAGCAAACATTCTGGAAATGGCACGTATTGATGCACCATCCTGGAGGAGTCGGACTACCTGTGCAACCTCTGTAGGGTCCAGGTATCACCTCATGATACCAGTAGAAAAGATGAGGAGGGAAAAATGTCAGTGGCCTCCACCTGTTAAACCATTCCTGTTTTGGGGGTCGTCTCATTGTTGCCCCTTTAGTGCACCTGTTGTTAATTTCATTAACACTAAAGCAGCTGGAACTGATTAACAACCCCCTCTGCTACTTAACTGACCAGATCAATATCCCAGAAGTTTAATTGACCTGATGCTATATTCTGATTAAAAAGTGTTCCTTTCATATTTTGAGCAGTGTAAATAAATCTTCAGTTTGATCTCCAGAATAACATCTGTATCCAAGGAATAGAGAGCCTGCAAGTGTCTATGAGATTCACATCGAGAGAAGAGATGGACACTGTGTGATCGTCTGAGCTGTACATGCAGAGTCCGTCTCCTGCCATTCATGCTTCCACGACACTGCATCCATCATACTCACCCATTGTCAATGACAATGTTCTGTTTGTCATAATCTTTACATAGATGGACATCAGATAGAAAGGCACACACAGCAACACACTGTGGTATAAAATAGTGCTAAACTGCACCATACATAACAGACACCTTTATCTTTCACACTGGATGACTGGAACAGAAGCAGTGATCTACAGAGGAATGGTACCAAAGGGCATTGCAACACCCCCGCCCCTCCAAGGAACGAGAGGTCTATCACAGGGCAGTAAAGACCTGACAAGACACATATGGGACATCTCCCATAATACTGCCAAAACCACACGTATAACAGGACATCAGTCAGAAGGAGCAGGAAGCGGTGCTTAAGGGTAAATGGTGAAAAACTAAAGTTCTGTTATGCAAATATAAAAGGCAGGTTCATTTCAAATATGAGGTCGCACATACGGCATTTACAGAGCCAACGGAGAAAAGCAAAGAGCGGACAGGCATCACGTGTAACACCGATAATTATACAAACCAACTTTTGGAGCGCGACACAATAACTGGTAACAAGAAGACAGGCAAATGCTATATTTACAATATCCGGGAGATGCAAATAAGCTCCCTCTTACGGAAGCCAGTAAAAAATACATTATCGTTACTTAGATCGACGTTTATGCAGGCCTATGGTTTAAAGCAGAGCTGTGAATCTCTGGGTATCATTTTAATATTCAAATTGATAATGAACAATATTACGTAATATACCACCCAGCTGTTGTACTGTTGTTCTTGAATCTTTTTGGTCAGAATTTTATGTCACCCAGGCGAATCTTAGTTGTAAATCAATGCGATGATATAATCTGTAATGCATTTGTATGTGATTCCATTTTAACGATGGCTTTATTCTGAAGACATGCCGTCCTCTTTCCTGTTTGACTCAAGGAAAGTGATACGGTGGCTCTTATATTCTTTTCATCCTTCTTGATGTAGCGAACCGTCAATTCTTTCCAGCCACAATGGCGAGAGACCTTTCCTTCCCGAAGCATATCCAGGAGTTTTACCTTCTCCTGAATGGCGCTGGCGCTTAGGCTCACTACTATCAGAAGGCTTAGAAGATGCAGGACGCTTGGGAGCCGTCGTAGGGCTTAAAACAAAACGAAAACAATCGGACCACAAGCAAAATACGCGATACGCAGAGAACTGTGACGCGTCGGGGAAAAATCCGCGATATAGCTGGGGCGCGGTGGTTGAACCGCGATATAGCGGGGGATCACTGTAGTGCATATTGTTGTGCAGTTAATGTTCTATGTACAGTTTGCATTTATTTGGTGTGTTACAATGCTGGGGACCCCTGAGCCCAGACTTTCACTAACTAGTGCACACGTTCTACTGATGTAACAATAATAGTGATTTGATTTGATTTTGTTTTTAAGTGTATCACTATAAGACCAACGATCGAACCAAAATATAGTTATTTGAATAAAACTGCACTACAAACTTGTCACTAGTATTAATAGAATAGGTGAGGATGACATCAAAGTTGGTGATTGGTGGAAAGTGGAGTATGATGGTGAATTCTTCCCTGGGGAGGTTACACAGATCAGAGATGGGAACTTTGAAGTGACACTCATGTATAAGAAAGGCAATGACACCTGGAAGTGGCCAGATGGAACACATGAAGATAAAATCTTCTATGTGAGAGAAAAGATGATAAAGAGACTCCAGCAACCAACCATGGTAAATAAAAGAGATTATTGGGCTGCTCAGTTTCTCGACTTTGATTGATTGACCCACATGAACTGAACTGAACTCACCAAGTGGATGCCTCAACACTGTTTCACTAATTTTATGGTCTGAGTAGTTGCCCAAGTTTTGGCACATTTCATTATTTGCAGATTTAAAGTGTTCAAAGACATAGAATCTGATGTAATTTGAGTTTAAAATGTTTAGAAGCATTTGCAGTTTGAATTTGAACAACTTGAAGGTTTTCAGAACAATATCAAAATTATTTCTTTGTACAGGTCAATTGTAAGATAAACTTCAGGGCAAATTTTGATTTCCCAGTTTAGAACACGAAAAAGTAACCATTTATCACATCACAGGACACAGTGAACGGAGGTAACATCCGTCACGTAACGTCCGTCACACACAATTTGGAACAAATTTGGTAGTGCTTCCTAAGGGACTCTGATTAGAAACAATATCATTGCTTGTATATAGGAAGGATAAGTCACTCTATAATCCTAGGGTAAACATCAATTTGTACCTGTACTGAATTCAGAGAATTCTGATAATAAATATTAGTTGATTTTTTTCCATGTCTTTTTTGTTAACGTCCGTCACACCAGTAATTTTAGTTCTTTTGAAAATCACGGAAGTCACAAGATGACTTTTGTTCCCCCACCAAACAGGTTCAAGTCTTAACTATAACCACACATAGGGTTAGGTTCCTTGGGGTAGAACTTTAGCCTGGAGAGTGGTTAGTAGACCTCAATGTCCGTCTAAATGTAACGTCTGTCACGATGGAATTGCCCTGCTGTTATCTTACATCTTCGGTTTAGCAACTTAGTTTTAAATCTTTATAAAGGCGTAGGCGCCCCCTAGCGCTGATAATCTGCCAGGATGTCAGGTTCCGATTTGATATTTCTTATGTATATGAAGTGACAGCAAAACAGTCCCACAGATTTACGAATTTTAGAAGAATAAATAAAATCATTTGCTAATTTTAAGTCTGTGAACTTTTCTTGAAGTTTTGTCTTAGATTGCACCTAATTGTAGCAGTGTGTCATTCTATCCAAACACACTTATAAGTGTCTTTGATCTCCAGAGCTCCAGGTAATATAAAAGCTTGTCATCTCCAAGGTTGGGTCTTTGAATCTTAACACTGGCTATCTGTGTGTAGAGTTTCCATGTTCCTGCTGGTAGGGCTAACGCAGTGTGCGTCATCAGAAGGTCGCCGGTTTGAGACTTGGCCTCAGCAGAACAGTCACATGTCCAGGGGCCCTTGAACAAGGCCCTTAACCACCAACTCTGGAGCAGCTGCTTGTGGCTGACGTTATACTTCGACCTTGTATTTTGCACAACATAAATTTAAATATATATATTTGTGGATAGTTAAAAATTTGTGGATCATGGTACATATTTCTGGATTGTCAACTGTGGGTTATAAATAATAACATCCAATAAAACCTTCCAAACAAGTGCTACATCCCATGTGGTGGTGTGAAACACCACCGTCATCTAAATTATGAAATTTGGATGCAAACCGTCATCCAAATTATGAAAAAATGTTGGTGGGTAGAGGCTGCTGGGATTGCTGCACTGTGCGTGAGTGGTGTAGACGCTGTTCGCCTGTTAAAGTGGTTGGCTGAAATAATGAAAATATATTTGAGTGTTTGTGTGCCAATACGGTTACGTGGGTGGTTGTTGTTTAATTTATAACTTTTATTATTATTTTTTTTTCTCGGTCTGTGTGAGTACTTGTCTCTCCTTGTTAATTGATAGCGCGAGTGTTATCGAAGCTGCCGGTGTCGCGCTAGCGGTGTTTCTGTCCGCGTACCTTCGTATCAAACAAATAAATTTATAGACATTGTGGATAAGCTTAGAAGGAGAACATCCACGGTGGTATTCTCCGAAATACTTCACATGCCACGTGCAGGCCAGGCTAAGTTAGCTGAGATAAGGGGATTAAATGTGTGGCTAAAATTGTGGTGTAGGAAAGAAGGGTTTAGGTGTATGGGGCACTGAAAGACCTTCTGGAACAGGTGGTACCTGTTCAAGCCGGACGGGTTGCATCTGACCCAGACGGCAACCAGTGTACTGGGGAGGCGTATGTGTAGAGTAGTTGAAGAATGTTTAAACTAGGGACTGGGGGGGCAGGGTAGTTAGTTAAGAATTTAGGTGAGGAGAGATGGAAAGCACCAAGAAATATTAAGGGCTACCCTTTGTGGTCTGTATTTAAATGCTAGGAGTATTAGAAACAAAATTCATGATTTAGAGGCTTTAATTTCATCGGACGCTTACGACATTATAGGAATAACTGAAACATGGATGAGTGACAATGATGGAGACAAATATAATATGGATGGTTATATGTTGTTCTGTAGAAAACTGGATTTGCAAGAAGGGAGGTGGTGTTGCAGTATACATAAAAGAAAACTTGCACGCAAGGGAGCTCACTGATAAAAATAAAGTACAGAAGCTGTATGGATAAAACTATATGCTAAAAACCTAAATGGCCTAATTGTTGGGGTTTGTTATAGAGCACCTAATGTAGCTGCAGAAGAAATCAGAATATTATATGACGATATCAGGATTATGAGTAATAAAAATGATGTGGTGGTTATGGGTGATTTTAATTTACCTGGGATACAGTGGCACACAGTCTCTGGCTCTTCTGTAAATTAACTTGAGATGGTTGAATTAGTACAAGATTGTTTTTTTTCTCAGTTTGTTAATACCCCTACAAGGGGAGAAGTCCTTCTTAACCTTGTTTTCTCTAACAACCAGGATAGGATTGAAAAATTAGAGGCTTTAGAACCACTGAACGGTAGTGATCATAACATGGTTAAATTTGAGGTTAATTTTAGTGTCCAAAGAGCAAAGTCCAAAATAAAAGTATACAATGTTAGGAAGGGTAACTTTAATGGTATGAGACTGAAACTAGAAACTGTAAACTGGATGGAGTTAAACAGCAAAACAGTTGAAGAGGAATGGGAATTTTTTAAAAGCACATTGTTGGAAGTGCAAGAGGACTTCATGCTTGTTTCCAGCAAAACTAAATCTAGGAAACTACAACCAAGGTGGTTTACTAAGGAAAATAAGGAGAATAAATGATTAATGAATTACTAAGGAGAATAAAGTCAGGAGGAAAAGGGCTCTCTTCCACAAATGGAAATTAACTAATGATTTCAAAGTATCTAAGTCTACAAGTTGAGTTAAAAAATGTATAATGTACATGTAGAAAGAAATGTAGAAAGAAAAACTGCATTGGAGGCTCAGGATGACAATAAGTTTCTTCCAATATTTAAATTTTTTTTAAAAGAAGGCCTTTGATGTTGCCCCCCACAAACGGCTCTTGCTTAAGCTCAAAGCTGCAGGGATTTTAGGAACTGTATCAACTTGGATCAAAAACTGGTTAACATACAGGAAGCAACAGGTAGTTATTAGAGGCACAATGTAACAATGGGCCTGTGTTCATAGTGGGGTACCGCAGGGTTCAATTTTAGGACCACTACTGTTCCTGATTTACATTAATGATATTAACCATACATACAGTAAACTGGTTAAATTTGCAGAAGACACCAAGGTGGGTGGTGTAGCAGATACTGATCTAGCAGCACAGAGGCTACAACAGGATCTAGATTTAATTAGCGACTAGAGCCTGGCAGATGAAATTAAACATAGATAAATGTAAGGTAATCCATGCAGGGAGCAGAAATATAAAGTACAAATATTTTATGGGTTCCACTGAAGTAAAGGTAGCTGATTATGAGAAAGACCTTGGTGTGTATGTTGATGCTTCCATGTCCCACTCTCACCAGTGTGGGGAAGAAATAAAAAAAAGCCAATAGAATGTTGGGTTACATTTCTAGTGTCACCTTGTGCGTGCAGGCGAGCAGGCAAGCAGGCGATTGAGAGGGTAATACAGGTGAAGCAGGGTTTATTTTGGTTTGACAAGCAGACAGGGTAGCGCACAACATACGAACGGCAATGACAGACCTGGGGAAACAGACTTGAACGTGGACTAATATACACAGGACTACAAGCAGTAAATGCAAAACAGCAGGTAAACGGAAGGATTTCATACGGGGTTAACAAGGTAGGTGTGGTCCACATGAGGGCAGTACAGGCAGGGTGTGACATCTAGCTGTGTGGAGTTTATGTACTCATCAGTAACGCCACACGCCAGTCCCTACACACGTCAGTAATGCCACACACCAGTCCCTACGCACTCATCAGTAACTCCACTTATCAGTATGCACTTGTCAGTAATGCCACACACCAGTCCCTACGCACATGTCAGTAATGCCACACACCAGTCCCTACGCACTTGTCAGTAATGCCACACACCAGTCCCTATGCACTCCTCAGTAATGACGTGTGAGTCCCTATATGTGCTGTTTGCGCTTGTGACGCCTTGTCAAGTTTTTTGTTACCGCTAAAGTTTGTGCTCTATTCTACGCTTGATCATTTAACTGCTTTTTACTTAAAGTTTATGTGTGTGTGTGTGTGTGTGTGTGTGTGTGGTATGCGCATGGGGGCAGCAAGTAGCTTCATCAGATTGCAAAACCAGCCCATATTGGATTTCAGCTTTAGGGCACATGGATGTTTTTGGGGGTGGTGGGGGGTTGGTCATGTTGTGGTTGATGAATAAACATCAATACTCTGGCAGTGTTTTGGACCCAAGTGTACAAGAGGTCAGACGGAGAGCCATTTCTCCAAAAACTGTGGGCTGCAGCAGGTGTCTGCTTGCAGCCCCGCCAGAGGTGACCTCCTGATGCGTGGTCTCCTTCTCTCCACTGGTGCTGTAGGTCTTCCAGTGGTGCATATCACTCTCCACGTGACTCATTCCTTGTACGAGTCCCTACGCACTCCTCAGTGACGCCTCACTCCAGTCCCTACGCACTCCTCAGTGACGACTCACTCCAGTCCCTACGCACTCCTCAGTAATGCCACATGTCTCTCCTTACCCACCCGTTAATAACATCACATGCTAGTCCCTATGCATTCATCAGTAATGCTGCACGCCAATCCATATGCCCTCGTCAGTGACGCCTCTCTCTTGTCCCTAGCCCTCATCAGTGATGCCTAACACCAGTCCCTACGCATTCATCAGTGACACGTCACTCCAGTCCCTAAGAACAGTCCCTATGCACTTGGCATCCTCACACTGCCCTGCCTGATCTTGTGCCTCAGACTTTTAACCCAGTTGAAGTTTAATCCCTTGCAGTTCATTTTTGGGCTCCAGGGACCCATGGTACCAGAGTGACCCAATACTGTGCAACAAGTATCCATTCTTCCGAGAACATGTGAGTAACAGTGAAAGGTTTTACAGGCATTACAGAGCAATAGCCAGATAGGGCTGTTTATCACTCTGCCTCTGAGTGAGTCCTTTTGGCTGCTGATGAAACCTTCCAGTGTCTGAACCAGCTGAAGCCGTTAGAGAAAGCTAGACGTGGTGAACTTTGGCTGGGGTAGCTTTTAATGGCACGTCCAATGTGGAGGTGCTAAACTTTTAACAAATGGCTGCTGTCCGTGGTGCTGAACCAGGTCAGCAGCCACAAGGGGGCAGTATTTCCCTAGCTCTGCAGGCGGCATCATGGTCATTCTATTGTAATACTTATGTTTAATATTTATCCACAGTGCCATTTTTTCTAATACATTGTATGAAGTGAAAGATTTTGTTTTAGATAAAAGTAAAATAACTTAATGACATGTTTCCTTTTCAGCACTGAACATGTTTAGGGAGGAAAAGGCATATAGACCGCAGCAATGTCATCGAGCCCTGTGTTAGCCAGGTGACATCTTTCTAATTAAGGAATTCAAGGCAGCAACAGGACGGCATAGGGAAATCTCTGCAGTGTGCAATACAGTCACCAGCTTTAAAGTCTGAGATATTGGTATAATGAATAACGTATGCAATGTATCATTTTAAAGTCACAATAGTCTCTGAACACTCTATCTTGAGCCTGAGAAGATGTGTTACCTATTATATCAGATTTCCGTACATATCTGATCCTTGCGATAAACAGGGACGGATTATGGGTTGTGTGGGCCCCTGGGCAAAACGTTCGCGAGGGCCCCCCCCACCACCAGCACCGCCACCACAACCACCACAATTCAAGGGCCCTTAGCAGCCAAACGCCCTCCCTCCATGTTTCCATCAGAGGCCCTATAGGGTCAGGGGCCCTTGTAGGCAGAGGATCAAAAAATGTAGGCCCTCTAAAATAGACAAACGAAAATACATTGTTGATAAGCGTTGCAAATTGTTTTGGGCTAGGGGCCCCACGGGCCCCCTGCACTCCAAGGGCCCCTGGGCAGCAGCCCCGCTGGCCTGGTCCGTAATCCGTCCCTGGCGATAAAGCATTGTCACATCCGCAGTACAGAGGAGCGGGTAGACGGGGTTTATTCAGGGCTGACGAGGAAACACGGTACACAACATTAATGACTGATCTGAGGAAACAGACTTGAACGTGGACTTAAATACAAGCAGAAAATAACAGGCAACAGGTGATCACAATCCGGAATTAACACGAGGTAACGAGGGGGTCGTGGCACACAGGAGGATCAGACAAGCAGGTCATGACAGATATGAACTTTAGAAGTTTGTTTAAATTTTTCAGTTGTGATATTGGAAATTATAACACATATTGCAATCTCTATTTCTTTAAAATGTAAACAAGTCCAATTTAAAACAGTGCACCTGGATGCCGCTGTTTTTGATTACCGAGTCACCGTTTTTTTCTTGATGTTTGGCGTCAGAATATCCGATATTGTGGCTCCATAAAAATCGAGGAAAAAGCAGTGACTCGACAGCCAAAAACATTTCAGGTGACTTCACCATCATTGTCATCATACTGGATGTATTTCATTATCTGGTGTCCCAATCAGCTTCAACAGGGTCACAATGTTGTGACCACAAATGAAGGAAAACACGGTGACTCAGCAGTCAAAAATACGTCACGTTAATAGAAATTATAATTCTGGAAACATTTAATAACTGATATATACGGGTCAGGTCTGGCAAAGGGGTGACGAGTTTACACATATGACCTCAGATTAACCTGAGTTTGACTTCTGAAAAGAACAGAAAAACACCGTTCAATTTCTGACAATCACATCTACCGGGAAAATCAGTGTAGATTAGATAAATAAAATTTTACGAGTATTTTTTTAAAGACGTGGATTGTCAAAGTGAATACTACTACCACTAATAATAATAATACATTTCAGAAAATGGTTGGATGGATAATTGTCATTGTGTAAACGACATCCAACCTTGTGACAGCAATGTCATAGCCTAGGACCCAGACCCTAGCTGATGAGTATCCACGTTGTGCATGTCTGGCTGTGAGTATAATATGTCAGTCCTCTTTGAGGCCTGGACATAACGACATGCGGTTTGGCATAGACCGACTTTAAAATAATATATCAGTACTGTGTTCATTGTTCTGTTGGTGGTTGATCGTTTCCCTGACGCCTCATTAAGTTCCGCCCCCCAGCAGCAGCTGCGTTGCGTCAGCAGCGAACCGCCCGACAAGCGGCCGATGAATGGGGGCTCTGACGACACGGCCTGACGCTCGTCCTTCAGTCCAGCGGACAGCTCTGCGCACCGCGCTTCCCTTTCTCAATCCGGGAAGAAAGGCTGCGTCTCCGGTGCTGTGCACCAAAACAAAGGCATCCCAAGCGCATCATTACGGCTCTCCTTCATCAGCAGATTTTCTACGTTTGGGGAGTGAGGTGGGGGGGAGGCAGGGGAATGATCAGCCTCTACTCCCCGCATCCGAGTCCTAAGCCGTAAGGATGCTGTCCCCGAATAGCGCTGCCGAGAGACGGCCCCGACGGTCCTTCCTCCCGGGGCTTCTTCTCTGCGCCGCCCTGGTCGTCATTAGCGGTAGTATGCCAAGTAAGAACTATCCCTCTTTGTTTATTTGTTATGTTTATTAGTTTTGAAAATACATCTTAGTGCAAGGCAATGCTTTGGGTTTCGCAAAGTGCCATGCTGTTGTGGCAGAAGCTGCCGTGCCTTTAGGTATGAGACATTTTTAATTAAACTGTTTAAAACGTAAAATTTTGCGTGTGAATTAACTGATGCGTTACTTGTAAATAAATCAAGATAGGGCGCATGGATGCCAACTAGATTATTTTAAGTGTTTCATTAAATGTTTCTGCAGAGTCTTGGCGCGTAGAGTCGGAAGGTTTGATTTTAAAATATTGCTAGAACTGAAGTGACATGCTGAGGAACTGTGCAGTGGGCCTTTAAAGCGTTTATTCTATCTGAATAAGTTAATTTTATGAAATATCCTTAAGTCGTGTTTACAGGTAGGGTTATTGTATACCCTGGGCTAAATGCATATTACACAAGCAGCACATTCAGCACATTATAACATTATGAGGCTGCATCCCATTTAATGTTTTTTTTAGTGATTTTGCAAATTTTACTTTTTAATTGATTTGTAATGTTCATTATACTCGATCGCCACGATTTTGTTGTCCCGAAAAAAACTTCTATGTGTTTGAAAT
This sequence comes from Mormyrus lacerda, assembly GCA_015163995.2. Classification (NCBI taxonomy): domain Eukaryota; kingdom Metazoa; phylum Chordata; class Actinopteri; order Osteoglossiformes; family Mormyridae; genus Mormyrus; species Mormyrus lacerda. The sequence continues at coordinate 1,502,239 of JAABNX020000046.1, forward strand.
ATACCGATTTACTGCTTTTAGAGGCGACATATTTATGTTGGAAACTGTATATTGTGTAAATCTGCAAGTCTTATTATTAATATTATCCAGGCTTGATCTCGCCTCCCCGGGACACTTTAAAAAGCGTCATATTGCCACCCAGGAGCGTTATTAATGCCAAGAAGGCAATTATCGTAACTCATCTAAATTAGTCGTCTGTTCTTTCATGGGGTTAAGCATTAAGCGAACGGGCTGTCGGTGAAAAAGGGTCCCTGATTTGCGAACAAAACCTCCAGCTTGTGACGGCGGCGTCCAGCTCAGAATACTCTGATACCAGTCTGTGAGCCAGTACAGCACATGCATAACACCAGCACGCGCGGTTTGACGTCAGTACAGGTTCACTTTGTCCACCTCTAGATTGAGATTGAATTCGCGTGCTTTCAACTTTGCATCCTTGTATGATGTCCTTGTTTGATGTCCTTGTTTGATATCCTTGTTCCATTTTGGATGTTGTGTGGTGCAGTCCGTTTCTGTACTGCCTTTTTAAGCAATTTGAATTCATTGAAATGTTATGGTTTAGTTAAAATGGGAAGGATTTTATTGGCTTTGCTCTGCATACATAAGTGTCATTTCATTTTTAGTCTGTGCAGGACTCCAGGTGCATATGTAGGGTGCTGATGGTGAAGATGCAGGTGTATATGCAGTGTGCTCATGGTGAAGATCCAAGTGTATATGCAGTGTGCTGATGGTGAAGATGCAGGTGTATATACCGCTTGCTGATGGTGAAGATGCAGGTGTATATGCAGTGTGCTCATGGTGAAGGTGCAGGTGTATATGCAGCGTGCTGATGGCGAAGATCCAGGTGTATATGCAGCGTGCTGATGGCGAAGATCCAGGTGTATATGCAGCGTACTGATGGTGAAGATCCAGATGTATATGCAGCGTGCTAATGATGAAAATGCTGGTGTATATGCAGCATGCTGATAGTGAAATACAGATGTTTATGCAGCATGCTGATGGTGAAGATCCAGGTGTATATGCAGTGTGCTCATGGTGAAGATCCAGGTGTATATGCAGTGTGCTGATGGTGAAGATGCAGGTGTATATACCGCTTGCTGATGGTGAAGATGCAGATGTGTATGCATTGTGCTCATGGTGAAGGTGCAGGTGTATATACACTTGCTGATTGTTAAGATCCAGGGGTATTTCAGGGTGCTGATGGTGAAGATCCAGGTGTATATGCAGCGTGCTAATGATGAAAATGCTGGTGTATATGCAGCATGCTGATAGTGAAATACAGATGTTTATGCAGCATGCTGATGGTGAAGATCCAGGGGTATATACAGCGTGCTGATGGTTAAGATCCAGGTGTATATGCAGCATGCTGATGGTTAAGATCCAGGTGTATATGCAGCGTGCTGATGGTTAAGATCCAGGTGTATATGCAGCGTGCTGATGGTGAAGATCCAGGTGTATATGCAGCATACT
>JAABNX020000046.1:1507240-1527672 GCA_015163995.2 Mormyrus lacerda
TAAGATTCTAACAGGTCTGGATGCTGTTCAGCCAAATGGCTATTTCAATATTAGTTTAAATACTAGAACTTGTGGCCGTAAGTGGAAATTTGTGGGAGAACATTTTATAACAAATTTGAGGAAGCACTTCTTTACACAACGTATAGTTAGAGTATGGAATAGTCTTCCTGCTAGTGTAGCGGAAGCTAAACCCCTGGGTTCCTTTAAATCAAAGTTAGATAAGATTTTAACAACTCTGAGCTATTAGTTAAGTTCTCCCCAAACAAGCTTGATGGGCCAAACGGCCTCCTCTCGTTTGTAAATTTCTTATGTTCTTATATATTCCAGAAGCATGGATCTTACTGAGGCTAATCTGGTGTGTCTTTTCCTCATACTGTGGGACTCTTTCAATTGACATTGACTTTGGGATCTCAAACCCCTGGTATTGGCAGGGATTTTCCTGTACCCGACCAAATCCAGATGCATTAGGAGCTACATGCTTTCTCCCAGTAACAAAAACCTAGAAAACATATAGATGGCACTTTGGCTCAGGGAGCAGCGGCAAGTGGTCAGTCGACCGTGTGTGGCAAGGCTCAGGGACCAGCGGCAAGTGGTCAGTCAGCCGTGTGTGGTGAGGCCCAGGGAGCAGTGGCAAGTGGGCGGTTGGCTGTGTGTGGTGAGGCTCAGTGAGCAGCAACAAGTGAGCGGTCGTCCGTGTGTGGCGAGGCTCAGGGAGCAGCGGCAACTGGTCAGTCGGCCGTGTGTGGTGAGGTCCAGGGAGCAGTGGCAAGTGGTCAGTCAGCCGTGTGTGGTGAGGCCTAGGGAGCAGTGGCAAGTGGACGGTTGGCTGTGAGTGATGAGGCTCAGGGAGCAGCAACAAATGAGCGGTCGGCCATGTTTGTCAAGTGTCAGCTTGCTGCACGGATGCGTCTGAATGCTCTTGGCATTGACAGGGGCTTTCCAGAACATCGCTTGGTCGCACGGTGTGAGCCAAGTTGTTACAGCGTGTTTATATGTCCCATTGGTCCCCAGATGCTTTGTCACAGCCCAGAGCGTGAAGATGGCGCTGTGGCCGTCCCGGAAATGAGAACAGTTATTCGTGAAGGATGACAGAGTACCTACCAAACCTAGGCCGTAGCCCAGAGTACAGGAAACCAAAACTCACATCAGCTGCTTGTATCTGAAGTCATGTAAACAAGCAGTGAACTGAACTGAACTCAAACTTATGTAATTTAAATTTTACTTGCCATTTGCACAGATCCAATCAAGTGCAAGCTCTCAGAAATGTTTGTAGGTTCCCTTGGTCAAGAGAAAAATGATGTATAAAAATAGGGTTCTTAATTTTTGTGGGGGGTGGGCTTATTGAGGTGTCTCATTTTGGGTGTGTTATCTCTGAGTTAACTGCAGGATATGAGGCCAGGACAGCAGTACCACTTATCAGTGTGTATGAGTATGCTGGGGTTATCTGTATGTCAGGCGGGTGTTTTTTCCTACAGGCTGCAAGGGGGGTGGGGTGGGGGGGCTGTGTCATGTGCTATTTGCGTTAGTGCTGACAGTGGTGTTTCTCGTACCTTGGCCTTCCTGGGGGTGGGGGTGGAACACAAACCCAGGCTTCCAGACCTGGAGCTGGAGCACTGCAAGGCCCTGAAATGGCTGGTAGCATGGTAGCGTACTGGGTGAGTACGTTTTAAAAGTACAAAACATGGCTCTGGCTTCCTCTGCTTCCCCCTGGAGGATGGGCTCCCCCTTTGGGTCTGGTTAGTGTTAGGGATTCCTCTGCTGCCCCCTGGAGGACGGGCTCCCCCTTTGGGTCTGGTTAGTGTTAGGGATTCCTCTGCTGCCCCCTGGTCCCTCCCAAGGTTTTTTCCTTCTAGGGAGTTTATCCAATCCCACTGTCTCCCTTGCTTGCTCCCTGGGGGCTTTGGGTGAGGATAATGTAAAGTGCTTTGAGACAATGTAATGTTGTGAAAATGCACTATACAAATAAAATTGAATTGAAATTGAATTGAATTGAAAAGGGCTTCCATCGAATGTATACATATAGCCATGAGGCTGAGTCAGAAAACAGCAAAGCTACACAGTGTCCTTTAAAGCATAAGAGTCCTTTACATGATCTAAACTCTCAAAGAGTAGTTTTATAGTGAATTTTGGCTTGGCCATATGAGCCTTACTCAGAGGCCTCTGTGCTGACATCCAGATGCAGCCCGGCAGCTTCTGGGGAGCCTTTAAGCAGCCAGAGGGAGCAGAGAGAGCATGATGGTTTTCCTTTCCTGTCGATCACAGCTCTCTGCCAGGCATGTGCTGTAAGATAACATGTGATGGAGCTTAGCTGCCAGGGCTGCCTGATTGCTAATTCATTGCTAGAGATGGGTACTGAGACCCAGTATTAAATGGGACCCAGGGCAAAATTGTTTAAGAATGTCATATTGCTAAGTTCTGATGTTATCGGTTCTGTTCTTTCGGTACTGGAGAAATTAAGAAAATTGATTTAAAAATGATTTTTTACTGCTACATAAAAGTTGGTCCTCTAAATTGTGACCGTCCGTTCATTTCTCTGGGAAAAACCCTAATCCCAATCATGACACCCTTAACCCCTACCCATCCCTAACCTTAACCATAAGTAACTAACCCAAATACAAGACTTTTGGCATTTGTGTGTTATACATGCTAGCAGTCTGCAGCCCACACACAGAGTATAGTAAATTATGTGAATATGTGAATATGGATTAAAAGTAACTATTAGCCAGCTGATCATTATGGCTGCATTTATACATTCAATCTGAAAGGGTCAGAGCATCATCTGTTTGAATTTTACAGCTGCAGTTTCAGATGACAGATTTGGAAAAACTGATGTCACCACACAGTAAATTTACTATGAAAGAAAAAGTCACCACAAAATCAGTCTGTAATGGTGAATTGTTCAAAACATTGCAGTTTGTTTAGCTATGAAAAAATATTGTAATGACCGGATTTAAGAAATAAGGTCTTCGAGGGTTTGCTGCAGAATGTGGATTTATTAACGATCCGCGGCTGCGGTTATGTTCACAGACTCTTACTCCAATGGAGCAAAAACTAAAACTCTACACCCCGAGACCGAAATCAGACTTCCCTCACCCTTCCGTCACACGCAATTTCATAACCACACCCTCATAAGTACGGAACCTAAACTTAACAGAATAACATGGAACACATAATACTTGAAGGTATTACATTATTTTACATCTCAGTAATCACATCATAATCTATAATGCTAAATTGTCAAATATAGGTGCCTTAGGAATGAAAATGGCTTCTGTTGAGGGGAAGCTGAAACAGAAACAGGGCAAATTCCAACCATGGGGGGGGTGAAACAGGAGGGTGGAGATCGGACAGGGTTGAAGCATGAGATCAACATCAATGACTAGACTGGGGAGCACAAGACTGGGAGGCACTTTATACACCACTGATGAAGGAGCAGATGAGAGGCAGCTGGAGTGAGTCACATGAGGGCTGAGACGAGGGGGTGCCATGTCTTTCCTTGTTTTTACTAAGCAGTACTTTACCTGCTGTGACTCCTTTACTGACCACGCCTCTACATTATCTCCCCATCACTCCTTATTTTCTGTAAATCCGATAGAATCTTCTACAGCAAATGGCTGTGGCTCCCAAAGGAGAGGTGAACAACCTGGCTGAATGCGAGTCAGCCATCTGATGGGGTGTCCCTCAGCCCAAACGGTGAGATGAGTCAGGCCTGGAACCCAGGCATGCGGGGAGGGGGGGCATCAGCCTGGGTCCTTGGAATAGAACCATAAAGCTTTTGGAGCGGGACTTCAGGCAGACATACTGCCGAGATCAGAGCCTGCAGTGGAGACTAGGCCTCAGGATGAAAGGGACAAAATTTTATGCAAAGCACTCTGGGTAAAAGTGCCTGACATGTAAATTATGGCCTGGTGCTTTTCTCTTAATGAGTCAACTAACAGGATAGCTGGCAGCGGCTAACCTTCCTAAAAGCACAAGTACACTGCAGACAGAAGTAACAGCAAAGCAATACATTTCACTACGGAATTTTATTTCAAATGCATGTCATTTAGCTGACATGCATTTGAAAGAAAAAGGGGGAGCTGAAAGAACAGAGAGTCACAGAGAGGTGAAGAGAGGAGCTCAGTGATGATGTCGCTGAAGGGCAGAGGTTCCTTAAATGTCGCTTGGAGAGACACAGGCTGCGGCTCATTTTCAGCTTGGGAGTTTTATGCCCAAGACCAGCCCTTTTTGTCTTTGCTCCGGGGGAACTTTGATAAGTGATGCCACAGTTCAAGTATTATTATCCTGATAAATTTATTACTGACGTTTCAAGAAGAAACTAAATAATAAACAGCATACTGAAGAGTCTCAGCCGTGCCTGGTCTCTGTCTAACATCCATCATTCGAGAAACTTCCAGTGATTAGCAATAGCAAGCGATTAGCTGTGGCGCCTCTGCAACTGCACACTGCGTTGACTCAGCTCTAAATGACGAGTGATCACACTTTTTCTTTATGGTCTTTTGTGTGTGCTTGAGAAAACGTACTTTACATTATGAAGCATTTTGAAATGTTGTGGAATTTTACACTTATTACAGATTATTTTCTTTCTGACCGGCCCACCGAGAATTCTCCCGAGTCTCCTGGTTGGCCACTGTGGGCTGGGCCTCAGCTGTACCAGAAGTATGGGTTATGCCAGACGATTGGTCTTCTTCCTGAGGTACCGAGGTTTTTAAATAAAAGGTAAACTGCTGTAACATTGCCCAGAACGAAGCAATGTCTCCTTTACCAGAAACAGAACATTACACTTACAGCCACACTCAGAGAGACCAGGTTGAAACACAAGAAACACAGAAAAACACAGAAAAAAAACAAATTGGTGTTACACTCACTCATATGCCCTGAAAGACAACCAAGCAGCTTAAAAGCAAATCTCTCAAAGACTTAAACTACATCTTCTTTCTAGTGTAAATGAGATGCCTGTCCTGTGCCTATGAATATTACAGGGCAGAATCTGCAGGCTCCTCGCTCCCTAAACCTCCATCCACTGCTATTCATTTGAGCACTTGTCACGTCATCCATCATGGCAGACATCAGTGAACAACTCTGGCTGTTCAAAAACAATTGCATATTATCAAATTACATAAACATAATTACCTGTCATTTTTCTTAAGGCAGAATGGGTGTTCCACAAAGCAGGATTTCCCAGTTAGCTGGGTTAACTTAAGCTAGAAGTCATGACTATCCAATAAGAGTTTAGGTAAAGAGCATTCCTATTGGGCAATTATGACTATCTTAAGTTAACCTAGCTACCTGAGAGAACCTGCTTTGTGGAACTCCCCCTGGTCTAGTTAAAGCCTGACAGAATATCTCATTAGGTAAATATACTGCCTGTAAGCATGCAAATCACAGACCCCAGCTGAAGGGGGCTGTTCATTGACAGCCACTTACTTTGCTTTTGCTTTTCCTGTCAGTGCCGGTGGATTATTTAAGATAAGCACACAGTCTGAAGCTCATTGTTTATAAAGAACACTGTCACTTCACTGTAGTTAAACGTAAACTATTACATTATCTTAACAGCATTTAGCCTCCTATCTTGGGCTGCGTTTCCCTAAAGCTCCTGTTAGCTGCTTACATGGTTGGACTCATTCAGTTATATGGTTCCAGTCATGTAAGTTGCTAAAGTACTGTAGTTAGCAGTTATGCTTCTGGGAAACACACCCCAAGATGACCGAGGCAATCCCAGCGCCACTCTTAAGCAGCACAGGACAGAAAGCAGAGGGCAGTCAGAATGGAATGCCGGTCCATCGCCAGGCACACACACAACCTGGAGCTGAATCTCCAACCCAACATGATTATCAGTGTCACCCCACCTCCTCAAATGAGGAATACCCCCCCCCCCTCCACGTTTCTGCAGATTATAATAGCTGTTGTTCTCTGTGAACTTCCCCAATTCATTCCAGTCATCGTTGCCATGCAGTTCAGCTCCGCCTATCCTTGTACGACGGTTGCCTAGCAACCACTCTCCACAGCATCCAAAGGTGACAGAATGACGTCCCATGGGACTCAGCTTTCTCAGACGTTCCTCCACCTGCACTTCTTCATCCACGTTCTGACCGACTCGTTCAGTTCGATGCCTGTTGCTGTAGCGCGTGTCCAATGTTGGCTAATCTCTTCACTGCCCACCACTGCATACTGTAGTACAGTCCTCCCCATGTACTGGGTGATACTCATTCCTCTGCGGTCTTTTTCCTGAGACGTTGAATTCTGGTGCTGTGCAAGAACCCAGGTAGATCATAGTCCTATTTTGTTGCTGGTGATCTGTGGTCCACAGAAGCGGTCCGCATGTGGCCCTCCGGCATATGGGCGGGTTGTGAGCGAGAGCTCCTGCTGAGTGGCACATCTACTCCCTGGAGGCTTGGGGGGGGGCAAAGCTATTCCGCTTTCAATATTCATTCCAGCCATGACATGGTAAATCATTTTAAATAGATAATGGTAAGGAGCACATGTTACACATGCACTCAGCTACTGTAGGTGGGTGGTTAGGGCAAAGTGTGGAAACCTGTGCACAGAGCTGCTATTAATCAATACTCAAAGGACTGCTGCAGATCTGATCAGAATCCTACAGGTGGCAAAGGGATGCTTTATAGGTGAGTGATGTTAATTAATGGTATTGATTTGACGAGGAATGTATATTGTTTATTATACATCCTGTTAGGTGGAAAATATCTCGTCCCACTGCCAGAAATGTGACTTTTGATGCTTACATTTTTCTCCTTTTGGATTTATCAGTTTAACTAACTTGGAGCATTGATTTTCATTTTCATTGGAAATGATTTCTATGTTTAACTGAAGCTGAGATTGAAAGAGGGCTGGTCCATATTGTGATGAAAGTGATCGATAAATTGCTGTACATATTTTCCTAAATCAATACTGAACTTCCATAATTAAGGGTATGCCAAAAATAGATCATTTTATGACCATTTTCCAGAATAGCTTGTCCTAAGGCATGGTTGAGCCTGCAGACTGTCACAGGACACTGCACATGGCACAAGGCAGTTAAATGGGAGGCCAGTCCGTGAAACTATAATTAATTTTGAGACATGTCTCAGGTGAGAGTAAGATGGAATTTGTTAAAAGAAGCATTCCAATGATCCTGTACTTGTGCAAATGGCAAATAAATGTTCATTTCACAGGACTTGCTTTTATTAGAAGATGGTGTAATAGTGCACCACCAGCATGCAGGTGCAGTGGTTGTCACTGTCGCCTCACACCTCTGGGATCTGGGTTCGGGCCTCCGCCATGGCTCTATGTGTGCTCTCCCCATGTCATCATGGGGTTTCCTTCAGGTACTCCCCCTCAGGTTTTCCCGCACGGTCCAGAAACATGCAGAGGTTAATCGTGCATGGTGTGTGCATGGTGTGTGCGTGTGCGTGTGCCTTGTGATGGGTTGGCGTCCAGTGATGGGTTGGCGCCCTGTGATGGGTTGGCGCCCCATCCTGGGTTGTTCCCTGTCTTGTGCCCATAGGCTCCTGACCCCCCTGCATCTCTGATTAGGAAAAGCAGTTACAGAAAATGCATGGGAGGATGGATTTTGTGTAGCCCCGGTCCCAGTAATGCGTACATTTCTACCTGGGAATTCAGTGAAAGCTACCTGTAATTACAACCCCTTGACAATATGTATGTTTATAAAGTGCTATTTGCTTCACTTGCTCATTGTTTTGGACAAAAGCATCTGCCAAATAATGTTAATGTAAATGAATATTATGCATCCAGGACAAGGACAGATCTTCAGTCTATTGACTTTGAATCTACACTGACACTCTCCATAATGTTATGACTGCAATACAGAATGTTTACTGATATCTGCACCCCCCATCTCTGACTGTGAGGAGGTTGCATCTCTTCTCTGTGTCGTGTAAGTTTCCAGCAGATACTGCCATACCAAATACACGCATTCAGCCTAATCACCATCTCTAAATTGTGAGAATGTATGTGATAGCATGTCCCTGGGGATGGACGGCCATCGACTCCGGAAGAGCAGCTGGAAGATAGATGGCGCAGGGTCGTGCTTACAGGCGTGGCTGTGGGATTACTTTCTCCTGCAGCTTTAGTGTGAGCATAAGCAGGGCTGGATGATCAAGCCTGTTCTCCATCGCACGCCTTCTTAGGAGAGCTTGCAGGAGCCAGTCTTGCTCCCTGCCGAAAAGAGGCTGACAACAGCCTCCTCCTCTAAGGCCATCGCGGCCACAGAGCCCAAAGCATCTCTTGGGTTTTTTTCTGGGGGTTCCAGGTCTGGAGTGGCCTTGCTGTCAGGGGTGTGTAATTAAAAGCAATCAGACGGCGATTAGTCAAAGCCAGGAACAAGAGTCAGAATTCTCCTTGGTCTTTGTGTCATTATGAGCCAAGTGAGGAAAAACAGGCTGATTTGCCATCTGTCCACACAATCTCCTGTATTAGCTGGACCACAGTGACAGCAGATCCAGCTCCCCTCTAGCCTACAGTGTTTAGAGCACATTACCAACCCCCTATTCCTTGCTGTTACAGTACATTGGCCACATTTTGTGTATTATATGACAAATGCAGAACGATCAAAGATTCAACGTTCTGTGTTAATATTTGCCTTCTGATGCTCTGTCTCTCGAGAACTTCACAGTGACACTGCTGAACTGCTGCATCATGACTCTCCATGCTGGTGTGACGGTGGGTTGCGAGTGTTTGGTCTGTCCCCATTTGGCCACTGGGTTTTCATTAAGGTGCATGAGCTGAGTCATCAGAGGAATCCCGCTTGCTGAGTAACAGTGATGTCACTAAAATCTTATCACCACAGCGCAGAAATGCGGGTAGGCGATGTCTGTGTTAGCGACAAGAGATTGTTGAAGTTCAGTCACCAGTTCCTTTGCCAGGGCAGTCGTCATGGCAATAGGACCTGTGACATCTGCAGCTGATCAGCGCAAGTGCAGATGAGAAGAGACAGATGGAGATCAGTGTTTTTGATGAGGCTAAGCAGGAGTTTTTCATGATGTTTTGAGTGAACATTGAAAATGAAAACTTGCTTTCAGCTTGTGAAGAGTTTCAGCAGTTTTCAGTCAGTGAATACCTGTAAGTAGCCGTGTTTTCAGATTGTGCTCAGTTGAGATTTTAGTCTAAAACCCAGATCCCCTCAGCTGCATGTCCCCCCCAGTGACAAGGCAGTGTAGGGACGGTGGTGACGGTAAACAAAGGAAGTCATTACACCGATAAGGCTAAATACATGAACCAGATTTAGTGCGTATTTTTATCCACTTAAAAAACAGTTAATGTCAAGCCTTTTAAATATGCTGCTGGTTACCATTTATGTAACATTTCCTTTATAAGGGATGACCTGTCTGTCCGTATTCTCCATCCTGGCAATGAGGATTACTGTGGCTGTCATTAAACAACAATATGCTCTCCAGCACCGTCTTCTTACCTATGCAGAAGAGAGTTGCAACATAATGGATTACAAATTATTCATCATAAAGTTATATCTGAAGTGACATACATTTTTGAGAAAGCAGGCTGGACTAGTCCCTGGAGAGGCAAAGGGCCTCACTCTGGGACCTAGCAGTGACATCACTCTGCTGACATTGGGATTTGAACCAGTGACCACCTGGCGATAGCCATACAGCAGCTAACTGGCGGGGCCAGTGATGAAGTCCCAGTGAATTCAGGTGGAAATAAAAAGCACATTTGGTTATTTATTAACTGGTTTAATAAAATAATTAAACACATTGAAATACTGTTTATTAGAGCAAAGCGCGGATGGTGCTGATCCCAGGCAAGGCTGATAGGCTCTACCTGGGCCCACTGTCGCTGTCTTACTTTCCTTATTAACCACATATGGTGCTTTGTTTTGTTTGCAAAAAAATGACTTAGATAACCACCTGCTGTTGTGCAAGGTGGGTGCTGTCGGTATTTCCCTGGCAATTCCCTCAGGGGTGAGCAGACCCATGTGACATGCGGATGGAATGAGGTAATAATAATTGATACTTTGTTGATCCCCATGGGGAAATTGTCTTTACACCTCCCTCAACTTGCTCTTTGTAGAGTAAGCTGTCTGTGAAGGGCAGCCACCCATAGCAGTGCCCAGGGAGCTGGGGGTTAAGGGCCTTGCTGAAGGACCCACAGATGTGCTGAGGCTGGGTTTGAACAGGCGACCTTGAACCGGCGATTCTAATCACAGATGCATTTACTTACTTATTTAGTAATCATTTTTATCCAAAGCAATGCACAATTCAGGATAAGCTATAGGATTAGAAAAACGACAACAGGGTCAGCAAAGCTGATGATTGGTGGGGACTGGAAAGTAAACGAAAGACCCCGCTGCAGAAATTATGGAGGGTAGACTCCAAGCTCAATAGGATTAGGATCACTAAGAGGAAGAAATTAAATAATAATAACTTATGAGAGAGAGCCTGCTCACCTTCTGAGATACCATCCTGTAATCTCTCCTCATTACACCTCCAACAAAGTTGCGCCAAATGCTGCTATCTAGTGTGGCAGTAAATCAGATTCTCCATTTTCGAAACAGGCCAGTCGCTTGTCTAAAACTGCTGCAATTAACTCTTATTGATGTTATGGCTTCATCTGGGAGAGGGGACATAATCATTGGGTAATAACTGGAGTGTAGCCACAGAACGGAAGGGTAGCGTGTGTTATTGCTGCTCTGGAGGGGCCCGAAGATCTGTGCTAGGTGGGTTTACTGTGTGTCAAGCCTGGCGATACGGCAACAGGGTCTCATAATGCTTTGCTTCTCTTCATTGTCTGCAGTGAACAAATGTCCTCGCAGCCTGGACTGTGCCAGAGAGGGGCGTCATTTCTGCCAACCTGGCTCCTCCCACTGTGGCCCATGCCTCGCCCCATTGGTGGAGAACGAGGAGAGACGGTGTGTGGTTAAGAAGAGGCACACCAATTTTGGTATGTACCCCACTCCTATGCTGTTAACTCTCCCCCCCCAGTACACTTGCTTGGCACTGTGTTGTGTTTGGAAGGTTTGGGTTAGCAGCCTTTGTTGTGCTGCAAGGGATGCTAGAAGACTGTAGTATGTAGTTTTTTTATAGTATGTGGTATGTGTAGTTTGCAAGATTAGAATAGAATAGAATAGAATAGCAACTTTTATTGTCATTCAGAACATACACTGGTTAGTGCACATCAGAGGGAAATTATGTTGCATTGGCTCACCATTGTTTTTGTGTGAACGATGAATTACATCATTTGCTTTAAGAACAAATTTTAGCTTAATATTTTAAAGCTTTTGCTGAAAAAAATTCGTATACACATATTATGTCAATTGTGTGTAGATTGTAAAATGAGAGCTAACTATAAGTTTGCCATACATCCGGGTTTCCCTGGATGCAAATTTTCTTTTTACAGGGCAATTAGGGAAGACTTATTAATATTCATGAGAGAAGCATCTGATTGGTCGGAGAACGTGAAAGTCATTAATATTCTGATCCCCAGACATGTCCTCTTTTTCATCTCACCAAATATGGTAACCCTAGGGGTGTATGCCAACATAAGAGAAATGGGGCTCATCTTCTCACTATCCATGACACAAATCTGATTAGGCTCATCATGTTGCGGAGGTGCCCTATACAACAGCCCCCTGCGTGTACCAGCAGGCGTTTGTGCTAACAGAGGTGTGAATGCTGCGGGCGCTGTGCTGATTACTGAGGTACAACATCGCAGAGCGGAGGAAGCCCTACCTTTCTTAAGTGTTAAAGGAGATCGACTTGATGAAAGAATATATTTGTAACGAGCCCAAGCTGACATTCAATAAAGGTGCAAGATTGCAACAGGATCTGCTGTATCAGCGTCAGATGTGACATAGATGCATCTCTATCAGTAGGTGGCCTATCGCTGCCTTTTTTGACATGCAAGCAGAACGAGTAACACGCAGACTCGCTAAATAATGGGCTTAGCTAATAGCATGACATAGCTATTAGTGTAGTAGCAGCTAGGTATTACCCCATAGCTTTGACAGCAGCGTGACTTCAAGCTAACTGCATACCACAGGCATCTGAAGGGCCAACCTACATTTCTCATGGCACGCTCACAACGTGGCACACAGGGCACAAGGCCTAGACTCCTGCTGGCCGAAGGAGCCGCGTGTCAGTCAGGCACGTGTCCGCATTAGCACCTGCTTGCAGAGGGATGGGACAGAGGGTGAGTCAGCCAGGTGGCATATGGCCCAGAACCATCCTCCACGTGCCCGTCGGCTGCCAGTGCAATGTGAGGCTCCCTGGATACCCCTCTGTTTGAGCCATGTGCCGCTTCGCTAAGATGACATTTAGCGTTGCCCATGCCTTCCCAGACAGAGAACCTTACGCTTGTTTTTGAATACAGTATGTGTTTTTTTTTTCTTACTGCACTTTATCTCAAATGCCCTAGGTAACATACCGTTATGAACTTTCAGTCGAATGATTCATTTGTACGTTTGTTCTTTTGATATCTTAGCTGAAGCAATTTAACATTCTACTTGGCATTGTTATGCAAGGCACGTAATGGGGAGCGGCGTCAGTGGTCAATGAAGACTGACTCAAGAAAAGGTCTCAAGTCTGTTTCTACTCCATGGTGGTTCATTCCTCCTGGTAGTGACAGTCAGTGACATTTATCAAGGGCTATGATGATGCTGTCACAGCTAACACTGAAACAAGTCTGCTGGGTCTCTGCATTCTAATCGCAGACGCATTTACTTATTTATTTAGTAATCATTTTTATTCAAAGCAATGTACAATTCAGAGTACAGGGTCAGCCAGTTCCTGGAGAGACTGCAGTTAAGGGTCTCGCTGAGGAACACACAGTAACATGATCACTCTGTTGGCACTGGGATTTGAACTGGCACCCTTCTGATTACAGGCTGCACACTACACACTGCATCATATATATCCAGCAGCTGTCAAAAGTCTGGGCACACCTGCTTTTAATGCATTTGTCTCTGTTTTACCTGCTATTCACCTTATAGTAAAAAGCCACAAGAATAACAACCTAGAGAACTGGTCAACATATCAAATATTAGACTCTTCAAAAAGCCCCTTTTACTTTGATGACAAGGTTGCAGACTCTTGGCATTCTTTCGGCCAGCTTCCAGATGTAGCCACCTGGAATGCATCTCCAAGAGTCCTGAAGGAGTTTCCAAAAGTTCTGGCCATAAGTTGGGTACTTTGCTCTTACTCTGCGATCTAAATCATCCCAAACCAACTGTATATGGTTCAGGTTAGAAGATTGTGGGGGCCAGGTCTTCAGTCATAGAACTCCCTCTCTTTTCTTCTTCACAAGATAATACTTACTTTATAACCTTGAGGTGTTCTTACATTTTGGAGTCCTTGTTGAAGACAAATGATTTTCAGTAGGTGAGTCCAGACTTTTTACTGGTACTGTACTGCGTTTAATGATTCTCCTGGGAGCTGCTTTTGCATTGGTTGATTAAAGGGTTTAGCTGTTTATCAAATAAAATCCTGAGAGGGCCATCGTGCCAGAGCAGCAGATACAACTTATGTGATCAGATTTCCTTTTTATAGTTCCTCGCTGCCTTGGCGTCTCCCTATAGCCTCAGACCTCATGCCCTCAGAGTGGAGGCCCCGGGTGGTTGGGCCCTGGAGATTGGCCCCTTCTGGCAGCTAGAATGCGACTTGTGGCCCAGCGTCATTAACAGCAGTGGGTACAGCAGGCACAGTCACACGCTCTCTGAGACGCCCGTTTCACCCGCTAAGAGACAGATGATATCCAAAGTAACTCTGCTTGCATCTTGGAGTAGTACACCTTGTCTTTTCGCAGATTTCAGGTAGAATGAGAGTGATAGCTCTTTCTCAGGAGTTGCATGTGTGTGTGTGTGTGTGAGAGAGACTGAGCAGGCCAGGCTTGACAACGCAGGGAGGTTTTTGTCAAAAGAGATTTATTTGTTCCAAAATATTTACAAAAATAACACAACAAAATTAAAGTTCCAACAAACCCAAACTATTAAAAATAAGCTTAAGCCAGCACAAAGAACACAAACACCTAACAAGCTACGAACAATTCACTACTATATGGCTATAAAAAAAACAAAACAAATGTGGCCAACGGACTCGTTAGAAAGATGGTGTGCCAGGTGAAAAGTAACTTCTGTACAACCACTCATTCAGCTGAGAATGTTTGTTGCAGGATATTATGTTTGTTTGGTTTGCTTGGTTAATTAAACATCTGTGTCAGCAATTGGTCACTCTAATTAAAAGGGTGTCTAGATAGTTTTGGCTATATGAGGGGAAGGAGAACTAACATCACATTCCTGCTAACTGTTCAAACCCCACCCCTAGCGCTAAATATATTATAGCTCACCAATAGCTTCTACATCTCAAAGGTGTGGGACGGCAGATCCAAGCTTAATAATGAGTGACACTTTTAATGACCAGTCAGCAGCATTATTAATGTTCAGCTTGTCCTCCTGACAGATCACTGCCACCTCTGTTGTGTAGGCCGAACTGAATCCAGCCAAAACTCAAATTTGGATCAGCACCAGCAAGAGAGGTTGGCACTGCGGGTGATTTTGTGGTCATGGTTTAAGCAAGACTGAAGCCGTTCTTAAGGGACACCGGTGAAATGATCACTTGGCCAACCACAGGATTCAAACTGGCAGAGATTCGTAACGGGCCTTGGGTGTTGGCGTCCCAGCTGTTTGCACTCTGGCTTTGGGTCACTGCTTATGGTCGCTTGTAGACTCTCTGGCTCCCCTCCTCCCAGTTGCCTTGGTTACTGGCAGCTCTGAAGGAGCGCTGCCTCTGACTTGCCAGCCGAGTTCCTTCTTGCCCCCGCACTCCGCATCACGGGCACACTGACCGGCCCGCCCACTCCAATTACAGTCATGCTGCTGCTGCTTACTTGCTCACACGCACGCAGGCGGGCAGGCAGGCGGGCAGGCAGGCACTCTGCAGCAAGCTCTATGGTACTGCAGCAAATACACCGACATGCACACTGACCATCGTGTCTTCGTACACACACACACACACACACACAGGCTTGTATATCTTTGTGGGGACTCCATTTAATTCTATGGGGAAAATTCTAATCCCATCTTGACAACCTTAATCCCTACCCAGCCTTAACCTTAACCATAAGCAACCAAATAAAATATGAGACTTTTGGCATTCTTAGTTTTTTTTATTGTAGTCACAGATCTTTGTGGGGACCTGAAAAATGGTCCCCACAATGTCAAAATAAGTTTTTTTTATTACATTGTGGGTGACATTTGGGCCCCAAAATGTAATATAAACATAATCCACACACACACACACACACACAGCAGCTTCATCCACATTCATGGCCAAATTTAGCAGTGATGTCTGCACATTAATGCGCCAACAGCAGGCGACATAGAGGTTCCTGATGTAGAGCAGTTACGACGGTGTGCCCTTTGTAGACTGCGTTCTTCAATGTTCAAACAGAACAATGTTGTCAAATCAGATGATCTGGCTGTCTCCAGCTGCTCCTGCCCTTACCCTTGAGTCACGAAGCACTGCTCCTCTCACCAAGCTGGGACACACCCACTTTACCACTACGCAGTGAATCTTGGGATATGTTGGGCTACAAAGGATCCATCAGGTGGATCCTCTGCCTTTGAAGAAGCCCTCAAAATGGGACAGCCTTGTTGCTCCACTGTGATGCCTGCCTTAGAAAGGTGCAGCCCTGGAATTTGGACACTGCCTTAGACTCAGAATTAGTCATGGATGTGTATGGGGAGTAACATGCTATAAACCAAACAGTGTTGCAGTCTTGCATTCCCTGTGAATTCCAGGTGTGTTTGCACCTTGAGGCATTGCTAGTATCATGATCTTATCATGTCAAGTGGTTTGAATGACAATAAAGCTGATTCTGATTCTGAACAGCAGTTTTGCTAGGTAGTAGAAAAGAATATATTTATATTTAAATATATTTAGCTTTATAGGTTGCCTGTTTCACAGATATGCTGTATTAGATGTCCTTACTTGTGAACAAGACCCCGAGATACTTAAACTCCTCCACTTGGGAAAGGACTCCCTCCCCAACCCGGAGAGAGCACTCCACCCGTTTCTGGCTGTGCACCATGGTCTCTGATTTGGAGGTGCTGATTTTCATCCCAACTGCTTCACACTCGGCTGTGAACTGCTGCAGTGAGAGCTAAGGGTCACGGTCTGATAAAGCCAACAGAACCACATAATCTGCAAAAAGCAGAGACCTAATCCTGAGGTCACCAAACCGTACACCCTCAATGCCTTGGCTGCGCCTAGAAATTTTGTCCATAAAAGTTATGAACAGAATCGGTGACAAAGGGCAGCCCTGGCGGAGTCCAACCCTCACTGGATATGAATCCCACTTACTGCCGACAATGCAGATCAAGCTCTGACACTGGTCCTACAGGGACCGAAAACCCTTATAAGGAAGCCCAGCACTCCCCACTGGACACTTTGAGGGACATGGTGGAATGCCTTCTCCAAGTCCACAAAGCACATTTAGACTGGTTGGGCAAACTCCCATGCACCCTCCAGGACTCTGCTGAGAGTTTAGAGCTGGTCCATTGTTCCATAGCCAGGGCAAAAACCACACTGCTCCTCCTGAATCCAAGGTTTGACAGCCCAGTGGACCCTCCTCTCCAGGACCACCGAATAGACCTTACCAGGGAGGCTGAGGAGTGTGATCCCCCTACAGTTGGAACACACCCTCCGCCCTTCTTGAAGAGGGGGACCACCATCCTGGTCTGCCAGTCCAGAGGCTTTGCCCCCGATGTCCATGCGATGCTACAGATGCATGTCAACCAGGACAGCCCTGCAACATCCAGAGCCTTGAGGAACTCTGGGTGGATCTCATCCAGCCCCGGGGCTCAGCCACTAAGGAGCTTTTTAAACACCTTAGCGACCTCCACCCCAAAGATAGGGGATTCCACCCCAAAGTCCCCAGACTCTGCTTCCTCATTGGAAGGCGTGTCGGTGGGATTGAGGAGGTCTTCGAAGTACTCCCTCCACCGACCCACAATGTCCCGAGCTGAGGTCAGCAGCACCCCATCCCCACCATAAACAGTGTTGATGCTGCACCGCTTTCCTGCCCTGACCCTCTGGATGGTGGACCAGAATCTCCTTGAAGCCATCCGGAAGTCGTTCTCCATGGCCTCGCTAAACTCCTCTCACACCCGAGTTATTGCCTCAGCGACTGCCGAAGCCGCATTCAGCTGCCTCTGGAGTCCCACAGGCTAAAAAGGCCTGATAAGACTCCTTCTTCAGCTTGACGGCATCTCTCACTGCCTGTGCCCACCAGCTAATTTGGAGATTGCCTACCGCGACAGGCACCGGCCACCTTACAACCGCAGCTCCGGTCAGCTGCCTCCACAATGGAAGCATGGAACATGGCTCATTCGGACTGGCTATGATTGCCCGTTCCCCCCAATTACACCCCACCAGGTCTCACTGTCATTGCCCACGTGAGCATTGAAGTCCCCTCTCCAACACCCCTTCCAAGGACTCCAGAAAGTGTGGGTATTCTGAACTGCCATTTAGTGCATAAGTGCAAACAATAGTCAGGACCCATCCCCCCACCCAAAGGCGAAGAGAGGCTACCCTCTTGTCCACTGTGGTAAACACCAATGTGCAGGTGTACAGCAGGGGGTGAATAAGTATGCCCATCCCTGCTTGGCGCCTCTCCCCACAAGCAACTCCAGAGTGGAAGAAGGTCCAACTCCTTGAGGAGACTGGTTCCAAAACCTCGTGCACCAGCTCAGGCTCCTTCCCCACCATTGAGGTGCAGCCTACCTTTCATGGGTGTGTGTGTCAGATATAAGCACATGGAAGGGTCACAGGAGTGTTTTTTCTCTTTTCCCAAAGCTCTTCTATTGCCCGTGGCCTAGGTCACCTGTATGGACAAGCTCTCGACTTTTTTCAGAATGTGTCTATAAAAATATATGGTGCTTCGGCATGAGTTTAGCCACAACTTCTGGTCATGTAGGAAGTCCTGTTCCATATGGGCTTTGTTGTGTTACAGGGCTATAAAGCTATGCTGTGTTGTTCGGCATCACTTTGCTGTGCCAATGAGCTGCAGGGCATGATGTCGCTGAACAACAGTGCAATGCTATAGGGCTGTGATGTAATTGATGTAGGACTGTGACCTTTGAGCATCCCCGTCTGAAGTCACACCATGAATTCATGGCAGATGTACTGGGGGAGGAAGGATCTTGCAGTGCATCTCACATTCTGTTTGTGTACAAACAATCACTGCACGCATGGTGCAGGGGATGATGGGTAATTGCAAGTTTCATGAGCCGTCCTGTAATCAGCCAGATGGTTGGTTGCTTCGACACTCTTGCACGATCATTTGCACATAAGCATACCCCCTGTCTCCAGTAGTGTGTTCAGTACTGTGTCTAGTCTTTGGTTTCACTTTCGTGGGTCTGGGCATTTCGAGCAACTGAATTCAATTAGCTGCTTCTTCAGTTTATGCCACAGAAATGTCTTGGCATGAAAGGAGCTTCTGGACATTGTATTAGGATGCATTTTCGGACGACTATGTTGCCTAGAATTAATCATCGTACATTCATATGAGGTGATTGAAGTATTGATTGATTCTGATCGTGTGTGGACTGATCATCCTGAGATTCAAATACGTCGTCCATGATTCACCTATAATATTATTGTATTAAGGTTAGAGTGTAAAAGCACGTTTTTCCCTTTCTGATCACTTATATTACTTGTTTTTCACAAATGACTTGTTTCTTGTGAAAGAAGTATCCTGGTTCTTATGTGAAAGAATCCTCGTTCTGGGATGCTTACCCTATTCAAGGACGTTTCCCTAAGCTCTGGAGAGGCTTGCTGAAGACAGGGAAAGGTGTTGCTCAATATGTTCTGTACACCATGGGTCAGTGTATGAGACACCTTCATGGGAAGGGAAAGCATTGCTCAAGGATAGTTGTCTAATTATTTTGAGAACTGCACCTAGTTAGTCAGTGTGTGTAGATCACTTACCCCCATCCTTAGGAGGAGGGGATACATTGATTATAGAAACTTTCCAATTGAAACTGCGGGTGGCATTGCTCGGAAAAAATTGGAAATTTGAGAACATATTGCCTGGGGGAGGGGGGTGAGCCTGGCCAGCTCGTCCCCTGCCCACATGTAATACCTAAAATTAAGTATAAAGGAAGGGGGAGATCTTGGTACTGGTTGGAGCTCAGGCGTGGGATAGAGCACGCATCACCCGGCACTTTCTCGGGACTCGTGTTGGTCTCCTGCCAGGACTGAAATGGGCTCCCCAGTCAAGAGTGAGGGTAGGTGATGATGGCACGTCCGAACGTGAATAGCTTTGCAGTGTCAATGTGTTGATTTAATCAGTTATCACAATAACTATACTATCCATTTGCACTTTCTATTTTATGCATGTTTCATTGTCATTGTTTATGCATGTTTTTATATATACGTATAATGTCTTGCTTTTTCAATTTTTTCTTGTTACTGATATATAGCCACAATTATTGGATAGCACTTGTGATACAGTATTATTTTGCATTACCTTTGATCCAATGTCTTGGTATTGATTTTAATGCAAAGTTATTTTGTATATCTTATAATAAATAGTTTTAGAAGCGAACCTAAGTGTGCCTGTTTGTTCCTTCGAGAGCCCTATATCCCCCTCACATCATCTTAAAACAGACACAGAGCAGGCCGCCATGTTCTGCTTAAGGCAGTGTGGTGAATTTAAGGAGGCTGCCATTACGAGATTATCCTGGTGTGGCTTACAGATAACAAGGAAACTTTATTACAAAATGAATACAAATGGTACTTGAAGCAAAAGGACCATGTGAAGTCAGAACAAAGGCAGGAAGACAGAATCAGAAATTACAATGATTGATCGGGCACAGGGAAGTACTGAGGAAAACACAATCAAAACCATAAAGAAGCAGGTATTGTATTGTTCAGACGACTATGTTGCCTAGAATTAATCATCGTACATTCATATGAGGTGATTGAAGTATTGATTGATTCTGATCATGTGTGGACTGATCATCCTGAGATTCAAATACGTCGTCCATGATTCACCTATAATAGTATTGTATTAAGGTTAGATTGTAAAAGCATGTTTTTTATTACTTATAATAAATAGTTTTAGAAGAGAACCTAAGTGTGCCTGTTTGTTCCTTCGAGAGCCCTATATCCCCCTCACATCATTAACTTTCTGGGGTCTAGGGGTAGGGAACACTGGGTCACTGACTGGGGCATGATCACACATTTCTTTAAATATCATAAACTTAATTCATGGCAAATAAATTATTTCTTATATATTTGTTTTGGCATTAGACTCATCTTAATTTTAATGTATATCGTAAATATGTCAGATTTATGTTAAGTTTGTAATTTGACATCAAAGTATAAATGCAGTGTGGAACACTTGCAGAAACATTATAAAAGTACATAGTAAACAATGGTGCCAGTTTGTTTTGATCCCAG
>JAABNX020000046.1:1578054-1588278 GCA_015163995.2 Mormyrus lacerda
AATGTCATTTGTTTTCGTTTTTCGTTTTTGTTCCTTGAACCGGTTCAGAGCCCTGCCACAAAGTGCTTTACAGTATATAAAGCATAAACAGCAAGAATGAAAAAGAACAGACATACAGAATAATCCCTCCGAGATATCAGGGAAATGGCAAAAAGGCAACGTCAAATGATGACATAATGAAGGAGAAAACAGTCATACAAGGCAAAAGTAATGAGGTGAAAAAACTAAAAAGGATAAACAGATTAGAGTACAATAAAAGAAATAAAGCTATAAGAAGGAAAAATATATATTTAAATTGTACAAGAAAATTTAAAGCTTAAAAAAAAAAAATAATAAAAATACAGGACATTAAAAAAAAAAATTTAAAACTCTTGGGTAAAAAGTTGTGTCTTTAATAGTTTTTTAAAACAAGGAAGTGATTCAGCGGCTCTAGTTGTTACCGGAAGTGTATTCCAGAGTCTGGGGGCATGAGTGTTGTGCAGAGTGGAGGGAGAACTTTTGTGTTCTTCCAGGTTCTCCATGGGTGTGTTCTTGCTCTTACTCTGTTCATTGCTTGTATGGACTCGGTGTTGGGCAGAGTCATGGGGTCCTGCAGCGGTACCCAAGGATTCTCCTAAAAGACACAGTACCAAAGGAGTCTAGTCTTCATCTCAGCTCACTGGATAGCGTCCAAGTCTCTCAGCGATACAGCAAGTCACGCAGCACCAGGACTCTAAAGACTTGGACCTTCGACCTCTTGCAGTGATATTGGGAATACCATACACCCCTTCCAGCGACCTCATGACCCCTCATGCTCTTCCAATACGTCTGCTAACTTCATAGGAAGAGTCACCAGAGACATGAATGTCACTGCCGAGGTAATTAAATCTCTCGACGAGGTCGGCGTTTTCTCCACAGACAGACGCACTACTGATGGCTGTGCCCAAGAAGTTATTAAATGCCTGGAACTTGGTCTTTACTCAGGACACCCGCAATCCCAGACACTCAGACGCTGCACTCAGTCTCTCAAGAGCCCTGATGAGAGCCTCCATTGACTCCGCTAAGATCACAGCATCGTTGGCAAAGTCAAGATCAGTAAATCTTTCTTCACCAACAGATGCCCCACAGCTGCTGGATCCCATGACTCTGCCCAACACTTAGTCCATACAAGCATTGAACAGAGTAGGAGCAAAAACACACCCCTGGAGAACCTAGAAGAACGCGGAAGTTCTTCCTCCACTCTGCACAGCACTCACAGTACCAGTGTACAGGCCGGCCATGATGTCCAGCATCTTTGGGGGATCCCGCAAAGTCTCAGGATGTCCCACGGGGCAACTCAATCAACTGAGTCGATGCTTTACGAAAATGAACCTCTGCCAATATTCATGCTCAATGAGAATGGGGTCCTGTAATAATCAACTCTGTTTTTTGTTCATTGACTTTTGGAAACTTATTGAACATCCACTCATTTTTAGCCAGTAAACAGGTATATTAAATGTTCGTTACGTCCAGAGCATCTGGTTTTCTTACTAAATCCCACTGTCATCAGCATAGTAATGAAAACCAACGGCGTATTTTCTGAAGATGTCGCCAAGGGGAAGCAGAAAGAGAGAGAGGAGCGGTGGCCCAAGGATGCTATAAGCTAATTTTAACCTTATTCCCATGGACCTCTATTAAATGGTATAATGTTATTTTAAAAAGGTTTGGGTGTACCAGGAACACCGTTCTGAGATGCTGAGATCCTCCCATAGAGGTTATTCCAGGATGCAAATAAAACAACAATTAAATAAGTGAATAAGAGAAATGTACCTGCAGTCACATAGAGGCACAGCTAACAAGGCAGTCAGTCAGTCAACTGCACTTCGTCAGTAAGAATCAAAGGGCAGCTACTGAGGGCACCTCAGTCAAATCAGTTTTTGATTTAGTCCAAATGTACTCATGGACGTTAAAAGTAATATTTATGGACAATGATATTCATTTCAATTTATCGTGTTACTTTAGTATCGTGCCGTGCGCCATAGAGTCACCCCAAGGAGCCAGAGGGGAGCGTCTGCCAATTTATTGCCTCCTTTCAATAAAATTACTTTGTTTTTAGCTTTAATGCTTTAAACAGACTTTCAAAAACATAGGAAATTGTACTAAAGAATTAAGATTATGAACACAGACACATTCAGTGTATTTTAATTGGTGCTGCTGCTGCACATTGCACTCATGAAACGCCTTTGGTTGTTGTAGCAGTAGTGATACAGAGGGTCACATGACGGGACACATGTCTCAGTACTGCACTGCAACATTGCCATCAGTTTAATCGGGCAGCTCATAAGGTACTTTTGTGCACCTTTATGCAACTGAAGACTTGCCACAATAAAAGGGTTTAAATACTCATGCAAGTGGAATATAGAGTATATAACACACACACACACACACATATATATATATATATAACATATAGTCTGTGTAGTAAAAATTCATGTTGACTTAATTCAGCAATTATTGTTTTGAATTAAAATATCATATGGTGTACTCTGACGGTCCACAGGGAATCTGCCACGCAGGCCAGGCTCGGTTTTGAACACAAAGAACACAATAGTGCAAAACCATTATAAAAGAATCATTTTAGGATCAGTTTCAGGAGTGAACTGGTGTGACTGGTTCTGCTAGTTAATATTTATAGGCATAATATTTACGTGAGAAGTGGTGGTTGGTAATGGGAAAGGGGGTAATGTAACACTAAGGTATCACCTGATGGTTCATTAGTAATTGTAGCATTTTACTTACATAACAGTCATAGTTTGAGAAGACCAACACAAGAAAGTTGTCAAGAAATGAGAGACGGTGAGAAACCACAGGACAGACTGTTAACCATCTGCCACAGCTAACTTGCGTTGAGATGCCCATCTCCTGTCTGAAAATACATAACACCCAGCAACTGTACAAAGGAGTGCTTACCTGGGGCAGCGGAGTCTGGGAATCATCGGCAGAAAGGGGCAATTCCAGGTGGGTACACTGGGAGACCAGATTACACACCTTTTTATCCAGTTTGGACTCTATGAAGTACTTGGTCATTTACGTAGCTATGGAGATAGTACCAACATGTAATGTTTGAGGTGGGTTTATTATTAAAGAAATATGAATTATGGCTTACAAATAATTAACTACACTGTAACTTTTTTGAATTGCCTCTATTCTTCTGCAGTCTATTTGCAGTGTTCCAATGTTGATACATTCCCAGAGACTGTCCCTGACACTGTGCCACAACTTGGCTACCTCGACAACACCTTTCCACAGATTTGGACTGGCCGATGTGGCAGCATTGACTGGCCACCACTTTCACGCCACCTGACACTCATGGACATTTTTTAGGGGGAACTGTGAAGGAGAAGGATTTTGAGAGGAATCCACACGCAGTGGATGGATTGAAGGAATTCATCTTGCAAGCATTTATGGACATTAATGTTAACCAGGATTTGTGTGCTAAAATGTGTCACAGGGTTGGGGACAGCCTCAAGGAATGTCACTATTTTTTGTAATCTTTATTTACTCAATCTAAACTTATATAAGTATCCGATCTTTTTAGTTTAAAAAAAACATTTAATTAAATTTAAAATATTTCATAGACCTGCATCACATTAAAAGTTTCACATAAGGTCTATTGGTTTAAATTTGACTTTAAAAATCATAGACATAGACACCATCTCCTATACTCTGTGTTTCTCTGGCTCTTTAGAATGAGCAGGCTTTGTTTAAGATTAGCTCTGCAGACAGGCTTTGTTTAAGATAAGCTCTGCAGACAGACTTTGCCATCATCCATTATGAAAACCGCTAGAGTTTCACCTTAATTCCAACAACGCATTTACCAGAAATATATATTCTTTTTATATTTTGTGTTTCCCTACAACTTAAACCACCAGCATATCCTGAGGTAAGTCCCAAACCTGTATCACATACAATATGTGGTCATTGTGTAAAGGAATCTTAATTATATGACAATACTCTTGACCTATATTTCAATTTGTTCATATGCTCTTGTGAACTTGGTCTATAATAAACATGAAGAAAGTATTTCAAATTATTTTTTAAAATAAGATGCTGTACATGTCTTAAGGAAGTTTTAATATAAAAGTTTGAAGTTTTGAAATGCTCTTGTCTACAGCATTGAAGAAACTATTGTGTGATCCTTAGAACTTGATAGCATAAGCCAAGATTGTGCGAAGACCACAACTCAGGGCTCCAACAAGACCCAACGGGATCCCTCAGTCTTTTCTATGCAGGATCAACCATGGCTGCAGGGAGAAGCAGAAAGATGATATTTCTGACCCTCACCCTGACCTTTATCCTCAGCAAATATGTTATATATCAGTGGTTTATGAAATGGCTGAATGACAGATCAAGGTTTGGTATTGAGCATGGGGATATCAGAGTCCTGATGTGGCACTGGCCATTTGAACAAAACCAGATCCTGCAGGAGGACATTTGCAGGACAAAATACCATGTTCCTGGCTGCCACCTTGTGGACAACCACAGTCTGTACCACCAAGCTGATGTGGTGGTCTTTCACAACCGTGAGCTGCAAAATGGTATCTCCAGGCTGCCCTTTAACCAGCCTCATCCGACAGCCCAAAAGTGGGTGTGGCTCTCCCTGGAGTCTCCATCCCATAATGGGGACCTGAGACCTTATGGGGGCCTCTTCAACTGGACCTTGACATACCGAAGTGATGCAGATATCTTCACACCATATGGGGAGCTGGTTCCCAGGACCACTGAAGATGATTATACTATCCCTGCTAAGCATAAGCTGGCCTGCTGGGTGGTCAGCAACTACCAACCGACCCACAAGAGAACTGAAGTGTACCGGAATCTGAAGAAGCTGATCCCTGTGGAGGTTTATGGACACTGGGCTAAGAAGCCACTAAAATCTGACCAGCTGTTACCCACTATTTCTCGGTGCTACTTCTACCTGGCCTTTGAGAACTCGGTGTATAGAGACTACATAACAGAGAAGCTGTGGTACAACGCCTTGCTGGCTGGCAGTGTGCCGGTTGTGCTGGGCCCACCCCGAGCTAACTACGAGGCCTTCATTCCCAAAGACTCCTTCATTCATGTGGATGACTTCAACTCCATTAAAGAACTGGCTGATTTCCTGACCCAGCTGGCCTCAGACAAATAGCGTTATGAGTCATACTTCCGTTGGAGGCGTGACTATGATGTTCAAAGATGGCCTGGCTGGAGGGACGTACTCTGTAGAATTTGTGGTCTCTATGAGCACCTGCCTTCCACCAAGGTCTACCACAACCTGAAGGCCTGGGCCAACAGAGAGTCATGATAATACGGTTTACCAGGTGAAAACTCCTCTGACTGAAGACTGCATTCCTACAAGCACAGAAATATTTTAAAGAATAAATTACTTTTATTAGTCATTATATCTCATACATGATTTTCTCTCATTAGAAAATGTTAATGATTTACAGATACTGTTATTCTCTAGAGATATAGAGAGATGGCACGAGAATGAGAGAGAGAGAGCGCCCTCAGGGAGATGCTCTCTGCACCTTGAGTACGTTTATTCTGCTGCCTGAGCACAGTTTCTATTTCAGGGTGTCATTTTCATCACTGTTTTACATTTTTAAATAGTGAATACATGAGCCCATCTGAGCGCCCGTGACCGTGTCATCCTTAAAGTGAAGAGCCGCCAGGTCTATTGCTGTTTCCAAGGCAGTGGAAAATGACCAACAAAAACCTGGAGGGTATTCTGCGTACGTGGATTAACAATTTATCTGGATTTAAATGTTCATGACTTGACAATGTTCCTGATTTTTCAGTTCTTTGAAATTCTTGATGAACTGGTCACTGTAACCGATCCGTAAACTGAAACAGATAATTAGCAGCCACTTTTTTTTACTTTGCTGGATTTAAGCTAGAAAGGTAATTAAACTGTGCTGTGTCCCCTCAGGAAAGCCATCCAGCCATGGCCGCGCCTTTCTTATGGAACCCAGTGTAATCGGGGTCAACACATTAGGAATTTAGAGCACTTCTTTTCAGTATGGATACAGAAGCCACTAAGAGGTCAGGGTGGGAAAATATTTTTTGAAATTTGTAATATGTAAATTTAGTAACAAAAAATTAAGTACAAAAGATAGAATTAATGGACTAATTAGTATAAACCTAAATGACACAGACATGCCCTGTAAAGTGTGCTTTAAGCATTAAACTAATAGGGAACAGTGAACACCATGTAACTTTCATATGTTTATTTTATGCGTATTTATTAATAATTACACTGTGTCCATTCACTGTCAGTGACTGTAAACGAGACACCTGGGCCATTGAAGGTGATGCGGACAAACACAAACATTGAAATATTAATTAAAACTCACCTATAAAGAAAACCAAGGGGTGTTGCTTGAATATAAAGCTAACTGTACTAAGGTGTCATAGTTAAGGATTTAACCCGAAATGTGGATCTATGCTGAAATATTCAAGAAATTGGATTCAAGTTCGAACTTTAACTATGACGCCACAGTAAAGTTAGTTTTCTATGCAGTTTATAGCTGTAATATCTTTATTTGTAATATATTTCAGTGGTTGTATGTGTGCACTTCACATTCAATAGCCAGCTGTTTTACTTAAAGTCAGTGACAGTGATTGGACACAGTGAAGTTATTAATAAATGCGCATAAAAACACTAATATTAAAGTTACACAGTGTACACTGTCCCCAATAGTGTAATGCTTAAAGCACACTTTACAGGGCATGTCTATTATTAAGTGGGCGAGTGCAGTCAGATTGCAACACTTATGAAATATGAAACTATTGGGTGGGAACGGAAAACTACTTCAAAAACTATTTTCCCACGCTGACCTCCTACGGGCTCCATGCTTAAGGGCTGCGTAGTATTTCATGCTATTAGAGTACAAATACAAACAATTTAATAGCAGGGGCACATGAACAAGAAAAAAAAATGTAATATAAGGAAACACCAAAGTCCACTAAACATTAATCCTTGGATGAAATAAAAGTGTTACACATGAATTGTTTTTTCCAAATGAAAACCGTCATGAAGTAACCATTTAAGTATCTACACTTCATCAATGTCAATTATTATTTGTATATCACAATTATGATTAGTAGTAATACACATTGCTTTTAGCAAGCAAGTCCATTCTTTCAGTAATGTCAGTATGCCCAGGGGGGGATGGGGGTTTGGCAGCCACAGTCAGTAGGCCTTGGACCCCCAGAGGTTTTTTTTCCTCCATACCTGGGAGTTTTTGATTCCTCTCCTCCATTGTCTTCTTTCTTTCTGTATTTGACTGGTCCCTGTTATTGTTGTGTTCTGTCTTAATTATGTTGTCATGTATCACAATACACCCATTTAAAGTGCCATGGGGTGACTGTATTGTGAAAGGCGCTATATAAAAATAAATTGAATAGAATAGAATAATACTATTATCTGAAATAGCAGCAGCCGCCATTTCAAGCTCATTTTAAATGAAACTGACTTCAGCTTGGACATTTTTTACTTTTGTCCTTGATGTCAAATTTATAAATGCTATTTAAAAAACAAATCATTTCATGATATTCATATTGCAATTTTTCCATAATTTTTCACGAGTTGAACCATCGAGCATAGATACTGTGTAAAAGGTTTAAAACAGAATTATGGCACATTAAATTTAATTTGTTTACTTACTCAAATACCAATTGTAATAGTTTTCTTACTCTGCTCATTTGTTTGGATGCACCATTTGACATTTTTGGACCGGAAACTATAATGTTTGAAAGTTTTGAAAATATATTCCCATTAAAGATGTTTCGTATAATAATTCTGGGCATGCCGTATTCATTTATTCTCTGGTTCACATGTTCATTCGTTCTTTCATTCATGTGTGTCGATATTATTGATAATGAATTGATAATGGAAATCAGATATTGGCCCAGTGCTACCCGGCAATATTTTCTGTGCAGCATTATGGTTGGTGTATGGAGTTTGGTAGAAAGAATATAGTTCCTAAATGAAGCTCACTACAAGATCTGTGGATTACCTTGAGTAACCGGGTCATGAGTTCTGGTAAGAGACATTGCGGTTTTTGATGCTTCCATCACTACAAAAAGAATTATATTCACTCCCACTGTATTTCTGATATTTCTGTTTCTCCAAAACTAGACTCATCACCACAATCTAAAAGGATAAATTACACTACAGCAAAAAAAAATATCAAATCACAGCAAAGATTCCTATTAGTAGCAAACTGTCAACGGACATTCCTAGATCCAACTATGTACAATTACACAATTTCTAAGTCAACTGGAAATTTGCTCTACGTGCTAAAATGACACTCAGTAGTGGTTGCCATGTGTCTGTGTTCCTCCTCTTGCTCCCCTCTTATCGGCAGCCCTGCCCACTAGTAACTGCCCTGCTACAAATGTCCCCACAATGTGATAAAACCCCTTACTCTGATATTGTGGGGTCAGTGGACAGGAAAGAGCTGAACCCCTGTATGCAGAACCTGGGTTTATTGGGATTGCACGGTACAACAGAAGCCAATAGGGAAATCCAAAGGGGAAGTCGAGTCCGGGTCCAAGGGTCGGTTGCCAGGTGGGTCAGTCCTACACGGAGGGACAAGATGGGTAGACGATAGGAGAGGGAAGACGAGGCAAGCGGGTCCAGGAGGCACGAAGAGGAAGGCAGGACAGACAGGCAAGCACGCGGGGAGAAGCAGGGTCGGCAAGGCAGGTGAGACGGCAGGGCAGGTGAGACAGCAAGGCAGGGCAAACGGGTGAGACAAGAGACAAAATAACGCTCAGTAGTGCATGCAAGCATGGAAACAATACTTCGCGTCGGTCCACTGGGTGATCTAGGTTAAATAGTTGGAACGCAAATTGCTTATTGCTTGTGGCGATGTGTCATGATCCGCTCCATTCGATCCTCCCGTGTGCCACGCCCACCTCATTTCCTCGATTGTGATCACCTGTGTCCTGTTAATCCCTGCTTAGCTGTGTATTTAGTCTGCGTCTCCGTGACAGAATGACAGATCTCCCGCAAAGCACGAAGCAGCAGTCCGAGCATCGCCGGCTCGGACTGCTGCAGGAGTTTGTGTACTGGAGCGCCCAGCCAGAAGTGGCGGAGGACCCGGTCGCCCTGGAATTGGCGAATCGGGGCATGGACCTCCTCGCAAGGGAGCGCCCAACAGGTCAGGAATATCCGCTTACAAGGGCGAGAGGGAAAATTGCGGAGCTATGGGACGAGCGTGTTGCCAGGAGCTTAAACAACGTCCTCGAGCCGGCTCCACCCTCTACCCAAAGCTGCGGGCAAACGCAGCACGAAGAGGGGTACACACTCTTCGCGGGAGCCTGCTCCCTACTCCCTACCTGGGAGGACGCCGCGCTCGCCTACCCGGTCAGCCCCGCCGATGAGCTGCCGCCTCCGCTGGAGGCTTATCCCTATCGGCTGGCGCGCCTGGGACAAGGGGGAATATGGGCGGTGCGAGACGCCATTCCCCGAATCCCCGTGGCGCTTAAAGGGCCAGTCCGACTAGTCCCTGCTCCAGACCTACCGGTTCCGTACGTGTCAGCAGTGCCGTCTGCTGCTGCTGGAGGCAGGTGCAAGTCTGACTCTCCCGTCCAGCCCAGCTCGCCTGACTCTCCCATCCAGCCCAGCTCGCCTGACTCTCCTGTCCAGCCCCGCGCGCCCGAGGAACCCCGTGGGGTGCGCCCTGAGTGTGCACCTTTGGGGGGGGGTTCCTCCCCTGCGAAGGATGTGTCGGTGGCACCCGCCAAGGCGCCCCCTGCTGGCCACGTGTTGGTGGCGCCTGCTGCCGCCACGCCCTCCGAGGTGCCCCCTGCTGGCCGCACGCTCGCCGCTGCTGCCGCGCTCTCCGAGGCACCTCCTGCTGGCTGCACGCCTGAGGTGCCTGCCACGGTCCAGCCCATCCTTCCCTGCTCGCCGGTCCAGCCCGTCCTTCCCTGCTCTCCGGTCCAGCCCTGCACGCCTGACCAGCCCGTCCAGCCCACGCCTTGGACTATAGGCCCCGAGGAGGTCCCGGACCATGGGACTACGGCTCCTTCCTCTGGGGAAGAGGAGGAGCTCAAGTGGGACCCCTCGGGGACCTCCCTCGGGACTCCTGGCCCCTGGCCCATCCGGGACCAACGCCCAGTGGGACCCCGGCTATCAGTGTCCCGTAAGGGACGGGGACACAGGCGTCGGGCTCGGGTCCCGCCCGCCCTGCCCCCTGGCTCGCCCTCGCGCGC
>JAABNX020000046.1:1618184-1632457 GCA_015163995.2 Mormyrus lacerda
TCTCCCTACACACGTCCCCCTGCAGTTTGTAGGTGTGTCCAAAGGGCCAGTGCCACAGCAGAATGGTGATGTTGCTATGTCCAGCATCCCGCCTTCTGCTACTTCCCAAGCAGTGGTATATCACACTGGTACTGATGGCAAAGATCAAAACGAGAACCAAAAAGACAGATGTTGTGCTCCTTCTCATAAGAACCATTGGTCACACCAAGGACCTGCAAGACACAGGAGAAGAGCTGCAGCTTGGTCTTTGTAGTCGGCTTCAAAGAACTTATGCTGTAGGCAAGAGCAGTTCACATTAAAATTGTTAGTTTTTCCTCCAAATAACGCTAAAATATACAAAAGCTAACTTCATTTATTGACAATTTTCCAATCATGTGAGTGATTGTAAAAAATAGGATATAAGACTCATTCCTGATTAGTAAACTTCTGACACATTACTCACTCATGTTAACGGAGTATCTATACAATAAAGAAACAGAATACAATACAACCAGGGCAAGTTCAGATAAAATCCCATGACTGTTAAAGTAACTCTATTGATTGAATTAATGTATGCATTTTACCCATGACTTTCACTGAATTTTACTTGCATCAGTCCTCTTATGATATAGATGGGGCTACTTTCTTGCTCACCTATAGGAGGGTTGCAATAGAATTGCACAATCACCTCGCACTGCCATCTGAGTGCATTGTCAGTCATGGTAACAGGCTCCGAGAATTTTAATGCAAGCAAGTCAAGGCAAGTAGGGCTTTATTCTCACACGTATCATTTTCAGTACACTGCTTACAGTGATGCAAAATAAATAAAACAAGGTACAAGCAAACAATGTAAAGAGAAAATGGATATTATTGGATTATTTCTTTTTTCAAACCTTGTTCAAATGAAAAAGTGCCTAAAGTCTGCAATTGTATTAAATTATAGTATATTAAATGTATAATTTATTTCTGGGTGGGTACAAGAAATGCAGAGGGAAAAGTGTGGATGAATTATTTCAGTGTGTTCACTGGTCACTTGCAATGCCAGCTACAATGCTGTGTCTGTTGTTATTTTAACAGTAGATCTGGATTGATCACACATTAGTGAAAGTGTCTTAAATGTAGATTGAATATAGTTGCAATGGAATGCAATCGGGCACTTCTGATTCAAATTCTGAGGTCAAGACTGATTCCCTGCTAAACAAAAGCAGGAACAACCTGTATGTTCCTCAAATAAATATTCAAATTTACATGTGAGATTTAGCCTTGCCAGTTGTTATTTTCAGGTATTCTTTTCAGTCAGAAGTCATTTTTTTCTGTTATGAACAGGTTGGTTTTGTTTTTAAGGAACTATAACCATATGTTCCACAAATAAGATTTTGCTGCTCAGGCCTTTGACCTTTTCTTTAGTGATTTTCACAGTTTGTTTCTAGTGACTCTGTATTTGTAAATTTGTGTTTCATTTAGAGATTTTTGGACATTTGGAAATACGGAAAGCTGCTATATATATTATTTCATATCATATCATGTCGGTTTGATATTGAAAGGGATTGAATTGTATCGTTAGCTTGTGAATCGGAATTAAATGGAATTGGGGCATCTGTTCCAATACCGAGCCTTATCAATAAGCACAAATGTTGAGGTTAAAAAAAAAAAAATTGAAGTTAAAATGCAAGCCTTGGAAAGGCAGCAATGGAATATATTCTTCTTTGTGCTTTTTAACATGTGTAACATGAATTGAATGACAGTGAGTGAAATTCAGTGAGTATCGGTGAGCATACATTCTGTGACATTGACATACCTCTGTTCCCACACTGATTTAAATTTTGAATATGAGAAAACTTGATCTTAGGAAAAAATTAGGTATGTCACTTTGCATGCTGTCTGTTTACCCACATTCATTAAGCAATGATGCCTACATTAAATTAGTCTTTCCAATAATATTTCAACACCAAGTAAGAGGAACACATTTACAAGATGAATTATACAGTTACATATAACACTTAAAATGAAATTATTTGCAAACGTTTAGCAGAAGATTAAATGGTTAAAATTTCAAACAAATGACTCAAAAAGGGAAAGGAGAGGGAAGATGACTTGGTGACTGACTGACTGCACAATGAGGCGATTCTCACTTGCCTGTGATATCTGTGCTTTCCTGGGTTTATGGGCTGCAAGCAAGCAATGACGTCTCATCACAGTCCTTTTTCAGTTCGGTGTTCAAGTGTTTTCTGTCAGTGCCTCTTCTGTCTCTTTCTCTGTCCCTCTGCTACCCATTTTTTCTCTTTCTTTCTCTCTCTGCCCTCCCCCTCTACCCTCAGCCCTCACTCACACTGTCACGTCGCTTTACTCATTTGACTGTTCTGCCTGCCACCAGGGAAATTACCTTAAACATCATGACTCTATTGCACCGCACATATAGCCTGAACGTTCCCTGATGCAGGTACTGTTGGGCCGCTGTAGGTTAAACTGCAAAATCTGTATCATTCATGGAGAGCAAAGGTCTGAATATGACATCGCCATGTGGACTATCCACCCATATTGGCACTTTATTGTCAGTCAAAGAACAGCCAGCTATCACACCGCAGCATGGCACCCTGTCAATCTTCATCACATCCTGTTTTTCCTGCGCCTCAGTCGGTAAGCTCTCCGAGCAAAGAGATTTGTTGTGTTTCCCCTTTTTCCAACAAACTTACTGTTAACATTTGCATAGATTTAATAAGTAAAAGATGTTTTTGATAGCGCAGTGGCCTTGAACTATTAAGGGTCTGATATCTGTGGCTGTACCATCAGAATACCAGCTAACCCTCCATGTTATTGACATTCTGATTCTCCTTTTTTTTGTCTTGAAAGACATCTTAAGCTTTATTTTTTCGGGCTGGATCCAGTCATGTGACTGCGCGGGCCCTGGTTCCTCCTCACACTACCTCAGATTACTTCCTTCACCACTGTTCCTGTTTGTCGCATCTATCGACAAACAAATGTCATGTGGACGGAGCTGATATAGTTGAGCGCTGTGCCCCCACCGGAACACAAAGGAGCCCACAACTCCCACACAAACACCTGGCACTAGCGGAGCTCATAGTGCAGATGATACAAGACAGCTCAGGTTCTCTTTGTGCTCTTTGAGAGCTGTGTGTGTGTGAGGTATTGCTGAGGCCTCACATCATCAAACTGCTAGGTCAGCAGTGATGACAAAGATGAATGTTGTGAGCATTTCAGTCTAAGACCATGACAGAATAAACGTGTAACATTTCATACTGAAGTTTTTTCCTAGTGAAATTTGTAAACTCGTAGTGAGTTGTGATTCACTGCCGTTCAAGGTGCTCAATAGGTGAGTGTTCTTGTGTCATCACAGGGACATATGCTGCTTAGTAAACTGTTTAAGGTCTTTCCTAACTGTTCCCCGTCCTACTGGGTGGTTCTGGCATGTTCGGCACAGAATATTACAGCTGATCGTGAGTCAAAACCAGATTCATGAGATGTGAGACCTCCCTGGTATCACACACATCATTTACCCCAATACCTTGTTGTTCCTCTCTAGGGTAACATGATGATGAAAATGTAAGACCCTTTCACTGGGGCCTTATAATGTGGTAGACCACAAGGTTCTTCATGAGAAGGTTTACTCCGAAGCTTAGCTCAACTTGATGAGCATAGGTGTAGCTTAAAGCTTGTTAGTCATGTCACGGGTCATCATGGGTGGTTGTCATGACCCCAAAACAAAGAAAGAAGGAATAACAACATGATGCGGGGTGGAGAATTAATCCATTCGGCTATTTTCATCATCGCCAGGTCAATGACATTTACCACTGCCACTCTCTTCTGTCAAGAAGTTTCACTGCCCCCCCCCAGTCAACAGGTTAAAGGTGCCCCACCCCCATTTTCAAAAGCTTACTGTTTTCACAAAATGTGACATTGTTTCCCCTCTGATTGATTTCACTGCAGCTAGGTTTGCAAATATGGAAAAGTATCTCACAATAAACAAGAAATAAACTCCACCCAGAATGAAGCATAAATCTGGCACACAAGGTTTAACCACAGCCAGCAGGGAAGGGTGAGGTCTGCAGGGGAATCACTGGTATATATTATCTATAGCAGAGGAAGTTTGTGTTTTCACTTTCATGTAGCCTGTCGGGCAGGCTAGGAAAGTGTAAGTAAAACTAAAATGTTGCTTTTAATTTAATTTGGATTACACTGAACAGCTTCCATCAGTGTTGAGCTTATTTCAGGCTTTTTTTTTTTCATTCTTTCAGCATGACTCCAGCATAAGGGTGGCTTCTTTGACTCTAAGGCTGTTGTTACACCACGGAAGACAACCCCATTTTACTTACCATAGGATGTGTCACAAATGAGAAGATTTTGCCATTCTGAATAAAAATCCATCACCCATTTGCTAACTGCTTATCCCAGTTAGGGTACAATTAAAATGTAAACAAAAAGTATTTAAAAAGGTCCATTTATTATAGCATCTGCAATTTATAACTAAATGAAGGCTTGAAGTATGCACTTTACAACAACATTTGTCTGCTAATGTAAAATAAGTCAAGTAAAACAAGCATTTTAAAAAC
The DNA here is from genome assembly GCA_015163995.2 of Mormyrus lacerda. NCBI lineage: Eukaryota > Metazoa > Chordata > Actinopteri > Osteoglossiformes > Mormyridae > Mormyrus > Mormyrus lacerda. The sequence continues at coordinate 1,622,732 of JAABNX020000046.1, forward strand.
TTTATGATATGCTAGAAGATGGAGCTCAAAAAAAGAAAGACTATATAAATGGTGTGACTAAAATAATGTGCAGCCTGCTGAGTTCTGAAATCCCGTGCTTTCTGAACAGGTAAGAAAGACTTTAATGCAGAATGAAGCCAAAGGGCATCTGTCATCTGCACACTTCCTGTAAGGCGCTTCCTCTGCTGAGCAGCTCCGAAAGCAGCTGTTTCCATCACTCAATCTGCAGTCTGAAGTTGTGTTGTTAGCAGTTATTGTTCTGTTATTCATTAATTTCTGAGATCACAGCCAGAACCCATGCCAGGAGACTGAGAGAGGTACTGTACACACTATACAGACAAAAGAATAGAGACACCTGGCCTTTACACCTACAGGAACCTTCATGACATCCCATTCTTAACCCATAGGCATCAAAATGGAGTTTTGATACCGCCCTTTCCACAAGATTTTAAAGTGTGTCTGTGGGATTTTTTGCCCATTCAGTGAGGTCAGGCACTGATATTGGACATGAAGGCCTGGCTCACAGTCTCCATTCTAGTTCATCCCAAAGGTATTTGAGGGGGTTGAGGACAGGGCTCTTTGAGGGCCAGTTAAGTTCCTCCACACCAAACTTAACCAACGATGTCTTTATAGACCTTGCTTTGTGCACTGGGGCACAGTCATGCTGGAACAGAAAAGCGCCTTCCCCAAACAGTTGGAAGCATAGAATTATCTGAAATGTCTTGGTATGCTGAAGCATTAAGAGTTCCCTTCACTGGAACTAAGGGGCTTAGCCCAAGCCCTGAAAAACAACCCCATATCTATTCTATCTCTCTATTTTGGACTCATCCGATAGACTGTCAAGTACAGAAGCGTGATTAGTCACTCCACAGGACACATTTCCACTGCACCAAAGTCCAGTGTTACAAGCTCCAGTTTAGGGTTGGAGCCCAAGAGAAAAGAAAGAGAACACCACACGGACACTTAACAAATCACCTGCTGCAACAAGACTTCAGGAGTGACCACGGCCAAAACTACAAACAAAATTCACCTACTGAATGCGGCCCAAAGCTAACGTACCCTAAGTGCAAACAAGGTGGAAACAAAAAAACAATCCCTGCACCTGACACCCTAACCCAACAAACAATAAACCAACATGCACTTTGCAGAAACAAAAATGGCAGTCACTCCCTACACACTGATCTACTCATACACGCAAACATACTCACAGTCCGAAATCACAGTGTCTGAGGGGGAGAGCAAAAGAATAAACCAGTACCGGGTGAAAGATCTAAAACAAAAAAGCAATTAAACCAAAGCAAAAGTACATTGAGCGGCAAAGTGAAAAATCAGAAATCCAATAACCAAAACTGTCACACACAATAAGTCAAACCAATAAAGCAAACCAGTTAAACCAAAGCAAATTAGCCGAGCTGCAAGGGTTGGTGACCAGTGGCTTTTTCACTTCAGGATCCGGAAGTCAGGAAAGCAGGAATGACGCAGAGTCCTGGAGAAGGCGAGGCCAGAATCCGGGAGGTGGAGCGCAGGGTGGAGCTGAACAGTTAGCAAGTGAAGAACTGAAGGCAGAATTGAGGCCACCCACAGACACAGCCACAGGAATCCCTTATGGCACGTAACATCGTGAATGCAGCTGCTTATCAATTGAAGACCATTCCATGAAGCTCCTGGTGCACAATTTTTGCCCATCCATCCATCCATTACCATCCGATAGTCTGGGTCTAGGTCGCGGAGAGATACCCAGACCTCCCTCTCCCCGCCACCTCTACCAGCTCTACAGTAGGGATGCTGAGGCGTTCTTTGGCCAGCCGAGAGATATAATCCCTCCAGTGTGTCCTGGGTTTGCCCTGGGGCCTCCTCCCTGTAAGACATGCACGGAAAATTTCTCCAGGTAGCCACCCAGGAGGCATCTGTGCCAGGTGTCCAAACCACCTCAACTGGCTCCTTTCGATGTGGAGAAGCGGTGGTTCTACTCTGATACTCTTCTGAATATCTGAACTTCTCATCTTATCTCTAAGGGAGAGCCCAGACACCATGCAGAGAAACCTCATTTTGGCCGCCTGTATCCCCAATCTCATTCTTTTGGTCACTACCCATAGCTCATGACCAAAAGTGAGGGTAGGGACGAAGCTGGACTAATAGATCAAGAGCTTTGCTTTCCAACTCAATTCCTTCTTGGCCACGATGAAGCAGTTAAGCGCCTGCAGAACTGCAAATGCCACTCCAATCCATCTGTCCAGCTCTCAATCTCGTCTACCTTCACTCATGAACGAGACCCTGAGATACTTCAACTCCTCCATTGGGGCAGTACCTCCTCCCTGACCTGAAGAGGGCAATCCACCCATTTCCGGCTGAGAACCATTGTCTCGGACTTGAAGGTGCTAATCCTCATCCCCGCTGCTTTGCACTGGGCTGTGAATCACCCCAGGGCACGCTGGACATCCCCAGCAGATGAAGCCAACAGGACGACATCATCTGCAAAAATCAGTGACCAAACTGGACACCCTCAACACCCTGGCAGCGCTTATAAATCCTGTCCATAAATATTATAAACAGGACCGATGACAAAGGGCAGCCCTGCTGGAAGTCAACATGCATTGGGAACACGTCCGACTTATTATCAGCAATACGGACCAAGCTTCTGCTCCGTTCATACAGGGATCAAATCACCTGCAATAGTGGGCCCCGAACCCCATACTCCCGAAGCATCTCCCACAGAGCACCTCAGGGAACCCGGTTGTAAGCCTTGTCCAAGTTCACAAGACACATGTAGACTGGATGGGCAAACTCCCAGGCTCCCTCCAGTACACTTGCATGGGTATAAAGCTGGTCCAGTGTTCCATAGCCAGGACGAAAACCACATTGGTCCTCCTGAATCCAGGATTCAACTTTCAATCTTACCCTGCTCTCCAGTACCCCAGAATAGACTTTCCCAGGAAGGGTGTTGAGAAGGCGTGTCTGCCATGACAGCCCCACAACATCCAGAGCCTTTAGGTAAATCTCATCCACCCCCAGGGCCCAGTTACCACGAATTTCTTTAACCAGTCTGGCCACCTCAGCCCCAGTGATGGGTAAAGTCCACACCAGTCGCCTCTGGCCCCATGCCCTCTGATGTCTTGAAAGCGGTGCATGTATATATATTTGAGGCAGGCTTGAGGACGTCCTCAAAGTATTCCTTCCTGGATGATGTCCCCAGGTGAGGTCAACAGCACCCCCTCCCCACCGTAATCAGTAGGAACTAGGAGTTGCTTCCCCTTCCTGATATTCTGTATGGATTCCCAGAACCTTTTTGATGCCAACTGAAAGTCACTTTCCATGGCCTCACCAAACTCATCCCTCACCAGGGTTTTTGGTTCCACAACTGCCTGAGCCGCATTCCGCCTGGATTGGTGGTACCTGTCAGCTGCCTCCGAAGACCCCAGGCTAATAATTCCTGGTAGTTCTTTTTCTTCTGCCTGACAGCCCCCCTCACCTCTGGTGTCCACCGGGTACAGTGGTTTCTGCCAAGACTGGCACCTTAGGTGCAGTGGTTACTGCTGCTAGATCACAGCAAGAAGGTCCTGGATTTGGTCCCTGAGTCAGGCATAGGGCCTTTCTGTGTGGAGTTCATATGCTCTTCCTGTGTTTACATGGGTTTCTGCCAGGGGCTCTGATTTCCTTTTACAGTCCAAAAGTGTGCGTTAATTGGTGACTATAAGTTCGCCCTGTGGTGTGTTGGTTCCTGCCTGTGCCCATTGTTCCTGGGATAGGCACTGGTCATCACTTCCCTGCCCCCTGCTTTGTGTCTCAAATGTTAAGACTGGGAAAATGTGAATTGGGACTTTGACTTTCCCTGCCAGTTCCAGGAGGATGGGCTCCCCCTTTGGGTCTGGTTAGGGTTAGGGCTTCCTCTGCTGAACCCTGGAGGATGGGCTCCCCCTTTGAGTCTGAATTTTCTGGAATTTAGTCACAGTTTCTTGGCATAGTAGCATTTCTGCGTTTCATGACTAGCCGCCAGTGATTGGCACTCATGATCGTATGCATCTTGCAAAACAGTAGACAGCTCAGTTTTGTACATCTCTCCTATCTCTGGGAGAGGTTTCAACTCAGGTTGCAACCACAGGTCCAATCAGATTTTTAGGTGCCTGTAGTATAAAAGAATGGCAGGTGAATCATCCGTGCTCAGATGAGGTGCTGTTCTCAAGGCAAGTCAAGTCAAGTAGGTCTTTAATGTTGCAGAAGCTTTTGTGACAGATGATGGCAGTCTCGGGGCAGGATTCAGGGGCCCTGGATACTTCCCAGTACCACTGAACGAGGTCCAGAATTGAGCTATACGTTTCCTGAGATTTAATGTCCAGTGACTTGTCCACCCTAGGAAGAGGGTATGAATCCTTTACTGTGGCCTTGCTCACTTTTCTCTAGTCCACAAAAAAGTATGGCTCAGTGCTTTCTAGCCTCAGCCTGTTTGAAGGAAATACATTTATTTTTTTTATATTTATTCACAGACACGTTTACAAAAACAAGGTGCAACAAACTTCGGGAGTGACCCAGGCCAAAACAACAACCAAAACAGCTAACGAACACGTCCCAGACTAAGGTAACTCTAAATGTAACGAAAACAGAAGACAACGAAATGACAAAGTCTAAATCTAACTCCCTAACCAAAACCACAGTAAACACCACGTTCGCATAAACAAAAAGGCAGTCACTCCTTACGCACCTAACAGACATGTACAGAAAACACACAGGACGAAACACGGTATCCGAAGGGGCAAGGCAAAGAGAGAAGTCAGGAGCTAAGCAGAAGACAAACCGAAGGCAAAGGTACCAAAAGGGGCTAAGCAGAAAATCAGAAACCGGGAAACCAAACAGTCATATACAAGAGTCACTCAGAAAATAGCGAACCAACACAACAAGAGCAGAAGACAGAGGTTGAGCAAGAGCTTGAGCTAGATGTAATCTAGGGTGACCAGATAATCCATGTCAGGGAGGACACTCTGAGCTAGGACAGGATTTGTAAATTACCATTTCAATTAAAAGAAACTGGATTTCACTCCGGGTACCCCAGTATCCCCCCACCCAACAGTCCAAAAACATGCTAAGGGTAACTGGAGTTACCAAACTGCCCATAGGTGTGCATGTGTGAGTGGTGTGAAGTTGGTGAGTGGGCCCTGCGATGGGTTGGCGGCCCATCTTGGCCCTGGTTGTTCCGTGCCTTGCGCCCTTAGCCTCCAGGATAGGTTCCAGACCCCCACGACCCTGAATAAGATATGCGGGGTCAGAAAATGGATGAATGGATGGACGGATGGATTTAGTTCACTGTTACACTTTTAAAATAAACCTGCCATGGGTGTGAGACAATGTTTTACCACTAGGGGGAGATGATGGAACAGTTATTCAACCCAAAGGTTTGCATTTATATGATGTCGTTCTTCAAACCATTACTTGTATTTTTATTCATTGGCCTCTCAAGTGCTTAAAGAACAAGGTGTAACCTCAAAGTATCCAGATCAAACACAGGGAGATACTCTCTGATGTTTATACTTATTGCAGGAAGGGGCCTGTATTTAGAATCACTATTAGTTCATTAGTTGTTAATATCTTGATCTTATTACTTGTGTGATGTGAAGTTCAAGGACCATTATTAATGGCAATTCATGTATACCTCAAGAAACAACAGCAAAAGAGTCAAGGAAGCTGAAAAAATGAACCGCTTAGGACTGACAGGCTGGGTGACACAGAGCCTTCCAGGAAGACAGCTCTCCTGTCTGTGACAGACTAACATAGTGGTGCAAATGTCTCATAACCATTGTTATTCTTTTAAAAAATCACACACGTTTCAGCACAGCTATGGCCTAAAGCTGTTCATCCAAAAGCCAGTTCGGCCCGGTACAACGACAGGGTGAGGCTATGCCCTTCTTTTTCTCCCTGACAGTTATCTATTTTTTTTTCTAAGACTGTAAAATTGAAGATTGGCCCATCTCTGCAGGGAATGTGCTCAGATGCTGCTTCTGAAGGGGTCCTAATCCAATGAGATGTGAGGCTCAGTGGGTTAGGGTGCTGTGCCTTTGATCTAAAAGTTGCTGGTTCCAATCCCAGGCTCAGCAGAGTGATGTCACCATTGGGTCTTTGAGTAAGGACCCTAACCCCCAATCGCCCCAGAGACTGGCTGATGCTGCTTTCTCAAAGTAAGGTGCTTGAAACTTGAATTCCTCAGATTAGTGTCACAGATTTCCATGTGACAGCTGCACCTTTATGATGCAAATCTCCTATTCCACCACATCCCACAGGTGCTCTGTTGGGCTGAGGTCTGGTGACTGTGGAGGCCATGAAATACTCATACCTGTCTGTCTGGAACTAATAACCAAGCCAGGTTCAAAGTCACTTGAATTGTCTTTCTCCCTCCATCCTGGTGTTTGATGTGAACATTAACTGAAGCTCCAGACCCGTATCTGCATGATTTTATATATTGTGCTGCTCTGTGTTTGTGTGCATACATGTGCGAGTCCGTACGTGTGTCTGTATGTGTGTGTATCTGTGCATGTATACATGCATGTGTGTCTGTCTGTGTGTGTGTGCATGCATATGTCTGTCTGTTATACTTAATAAATAACATTTCACAGGAATGCCTTGCAAGTCACTGCAAAGCTGAGATGAGATACACTTTTTTGCTGTTGCTACATGGAAAGTTTCACCTGTACTGTATATGTATTTGTTATACCATTATCGCGAGGCAGCTACCTACTGAAATGCCTTGCTCATGGGTTAAGTTTAAAAGACCAAGATCAAGAAACGAATTTAAACACACACCTACACATTTTCATTGTGCATTATGGATTACTTAAACGTTTTATAAACAAAACCAAACGGATCTACGTGAAGATATATCGATGTATCAAGGGGACAAATTTAAGGATACATTATTTGCGCTACAGTTATTTGGATGTTTCCGTTTGGAATATAACCATGCATTTATCTTGTAAAGGAAGTGCAACTGATGAAAACAAAGTAGAAGACAAAACAGTTTAACAGGTTATCGTCCTTCTTGGGGCACTATAATGAAAGTACTAAGAAAAACTGTGCGTTTCTAGAAGAATGAACATTTATAGTATAATTCAATTTGTTGATAGCAGCGTCAGCACAGAGTTATTGCACCTACAGCCTGGCTCTATATTTAACGCTGTATGATCGATACATTTATTGGCAGTGACTAAGTGAAACGTTTTTGGAAGGGGTATTTTGCATATCCCCGCACATATTCTTGGTTACTATGTTAAAAATACCGTCGGGGGCGGAATTAGGAAATTAGATCCAAACAGGCAGTTTTGCAACTATGTCTCCGCCCTCCAAGTGCGCTACATGTTCCTGGTCGCTGCCTCGTTGGTGATTTTTTTGTTTGTTTGTAATATGTAGCCATTTAATTGTAACTCACAGACAATCTGTATCTTACCGCTACTCGTAGCGAACCGTAGCCCAGTTCCTAATGGACCGCCTTATACGTATGCCGCAAAAGGCTGTTGCGTGGTGTGGGGCTGGGAGACTTTAGCGATCCGCTTTTTATTTCTCCGATAGTCGCTGTGTGTGTGTGCCGGCTTTAGATGTACATTTAGGGACATTGCGCCGTGGCACCATGGATTCATGCTGCATTAACACCGGACCGTGCGAACGCCGTAATGAGTGAAATCCTCATCTGAGCCGAATTGGGGGCAGGAATAAAAAAGGACGCAAGCGGACAAAAAACAAAAATGGGATTCCTCCACCAGCTCCATCTCCTGCTGTGGAAGAATGTGTCCCTGAAGCGAAGAGGGCCGGTAAGCAAGCATTTGGTGTTCCTGTTGGAAAACGGTTTTATACGCTCGCAGAGATCCGGTTGTCGGCGGCGCCGGGCCTTCGCACGCCGAGCGATCCGGAGGGGACGAGCGACTGCCGGCGGAGCTGAAGGAGACGGGCGTCGGTGGGGGGCTCCTGTAGCTGCATTGCATTTTCTCCCAGTGCAGCTGTGTTTATAGATCCCACAACATGATTTCCGTTTTTCTGTGTTTACAACGATTCCCGAAGAGGCAACTTCGACCTATTTATTATAATGTGTGGTGTATACGCCGGCTCAATAACAACACTTTCCCTGAATTAAAATACAGATGGTGACAGCGGTGGCCTAACAACTGTCAATTTTATAAGGAAAAACGCGTGTTTATTACGAGCTGTACAGCGAACGTCTTGCTTAAACACGTAGCGCTGCTTCCACCGTCAGTTGTGGGTCCGCTGCACTTATTCTCAGTATTATGAAAGGCGAGCGAAAGTGACATTACTGGAAGTGTCAAAATACCAATCCGCATGAGTGGGCTTCTGTGGCTGTGTAGCGAGAAAAGTGCTGAAATAGCGAAGTATTTCTTTTTGATACATCTAGATTAGCAGAGATGTCAGGGATCATATACTAACGGAGGTTTCTAAAACAAAATAATAGAAATTATTTACTGTAAAACCAAATAATGCTCTTGGGTTAATTTGGATCTGGTACCTTTGCAGCGTAATTTAATACGCCGTCAATGCACAACATTTAAATGTGTCCCTTAATTGTAAGTCCCTGCCGTTTTTGACCGAGGTCTTGGGGTATAGACTGAACACATTCGTGGGGGTAGTCTGGGTATCTGTAGTTCTGCTCTGATCCTTTGTAGGATGGAGGTTTGAGCGATTGCATGAGGGCTTATTTTTCCTGGTTATTTATCCCTCATTTTTACATGTCATTGAGGTTTTTACTTTTCGTATTTAATTCAGATTGTAGCAGCACGATCTCCTGTCCTGCAGGGCTGGGGGTTCGATTCCTGTCACCTGGCCGGTATGTGTGGGCCTTGTGTGTTTCCTTCCACAGAAAAACTGGTGTCTCCAAAATTGTGTATACCTATGGTGGACTGGCTGACCAGTGCTGTGCTTCTTGGGACGGGCTCTGGCCTCTGTGTGTCCCGATCCTGGAGAAGCAGTCTGCCAGATGGATGGATGAGATAAAGAAGTCATGGCATTAGTACCTGAGGCAGCTCTGTAAAATGCAGCTGAGTTGTCCTCTTTCAGCTGGCATCACTTTTTAAACAAGTTTTTCTTAACTACTGGCTGCTGGTTGGGAGTGTAGTGATTGAAGAATGAGGCGGATTGTGACTCGTGTGATTTCAGGCCTGCATCAGGTGGCTGTAGGTCCTGTCCTGGTGAATAACAGTAGCTAGTTCAAGAATAACGATTTTTGCTAGTTTTCAGGTAAAATCATTTTTAGTTTGTCTGCTGATGTTCTTACAGAAGATGTATGTATGTATGTATATATGTATGTATGTTTTTCCTAACAATCGGTGTCCTCTCTACATTCCTCTTGTATTGTCTTACTCAGTGGAGAAGTGGGGAATCTCTCATGCCCTCCATGGGCCCCCTGCACACTGAATATAGCACGTCAGCCTCCAATGGCAATGTGAGGTCCTGTTTCTTATAGTCTAAATATGTTCTTCATTCATAAAAAATAGATCATAGCTCAGCTTTCATCGCAAAGCCAGACTGAGTCTCTGCTTCGGTGGGGGGGGGTGTTTATCTCCGGTTGTTTGTCTCGAGAGGTAACGAGTCCTGACGTGGTGTCTGCTGTACAGTCCTGCTCTGCTTGTCTTGCTGTGGTGAAATGAGCCAGAGTATCAGCCTCCATTTACAGTACAATAAACAATGATATATGTTTCCCCTTTCTTCTAATTAGCTTTGCAATCCGGATAGTTTTTCTTT
>JAABNX020000046.1:1632557-1647693 GCA_015163995.2 Mormyrus lacerda
CCCCCCCCCCCCCCCCCCCCCCCCCCCCACTCACTTTGGCCCTCATTTGCCATAGTTGTCTTCCGCCGCCCCTTTTATATTCAGCTCCCTGCTTCCACGCTTGTTTTCCGGTCCCTTCCGCATGCTATTTTTATCAACGCCGACCTCGTAAATCACCCGTACCGTGTTCACTGGGGACCCCGGAGGAGAGGATCGCCGCTCTAAAAATAGTCGCGGCGATCGACCGCGTCATCCCTCGGCTCCGTACTGGGGGGCTGATGATTTGTGCAAAGTGAGCAGTCAGCAGATTGTGGCCAGACCCTGCCCCCCCGCGCGGCTATGGCGATAAAGCTGATTGACCTGCCGCTCGAACACCCCTAGCCTGCGTGCCAGATGTCCTCTCTCTCTGTCCAGGTGAAATGGCAGCACTACACTGGTAGCAGACAGCAGCTAATAAAAGTCTGGTGAAGAGCAGTGATGGGCAGTGTGGATGATTTATAAATGTGTGCTGTGGGTATTACGCCAGTCTGAATGGTGAGGCCTTCCCAAACATACACGTGGAACCACAGGGGCAGCATCTTAAAGCACAAGCCCTCAGCCGGCCACTGAGCTCATGCAGACGTCCTCTTAGCGCACTCTGCTGAGTGGGGGGGAGGCCGTGCCACCTCCTGGAGCGATGTGGGGCGGTGGGGGCCGTGTTCCTCTCTGTCCTCCTCTGCTGAGTGGGACACTCAAATGGCATCAGCTGCATGCCCCCAGCCATGGAAAGCATCTTCTTTTTCCCCCACAGGGACCGGGCCACTGTGTGTACAGTTGCGTACAGTTGTCATGACAACCTGCGGGTCTTTCTTGTGGTGAAACAGGTCTGAATGTGTCAGTGTAGCTCCTTGACCAGTGCCGGGCCGCCTGACCACCTGCTGCAGCTGACCTGGTTCTCCTGGGGCTGCAGTATCTCTGCATGACGGGCTCTTGGGCTTAACCATCTGGTTATTGCAGGAAGCATTCTGGGTGTTATCTGTCCAGTCATCTGATGGGAAAGAGGGAAGCTATGGGGTGGGACTTCAGGTAGTCACATGGCATGTCCATGTGGCCAGGTCGCTTCTGATCCCCCCTCTCTGCTGATCTGGACGTGATGGGAGATTAAGAGGCTTTATGATACCTGATGTCTGCCTGTGGGGAAAGTGGGGAGATGGAATATCACGTTTGGGAATGGGGTCAACAAGATGCACGAAAAATAGGAGCTGTTTTGGCTTGTAGATGGTAATGAGCACTGTACCGGGGAGCTGAGACCCAGGGGTCAGAGGTCAGCTTCTGGTCAGCTTTACTGAGGTGAGGCTGGGGCCAAAAGAGAGCATGAACCTGACTACAAGACAGACTGGACTCCCTACACTGGATAACCTGTGATGGGAGGATGGGTGGAAATGTAATAGGATTTGCTATTTACACCTTATCACATTAGATAGACAAGACAAATTTAATTCATCCCAGGGGCTAATTTCTGTACGTGTGTTAGTGCATGTCATTTCTAGTGTGATTGCCTGGTTTTAATATCAATATTTTTAATCAGTTTAATCATTATAGTTTGTCTTGAACCAAGTTAACAAAGAGCTAAACAATTATGAGTATTGTAAGCTGTTCCGTTGCTGTCCACAAAGGCCTCTGAGGCAAACAATGCTGAGATATTAACCTTCTTCTCATGTGGGAAGTGTGTCTCTTTGATTTAAGAATATATATCCAGACACGTTGGTATGATTGATTACTTTTCCACAAAGTTAGTTAACCAAATGAAGCACACAAGAAACAATTTAATATGCCAAGATGCATACAAGGTAATTAAATCATGCTACAAATAGAACTATATTACTCTGTCTATTGCAAGATGTGCAAACAAAAAGATCCCCCAGACAGAATGTTACTGTTTGTCATCAGAACTGCAGCATGACTGGACCATGGAAACGAAAAAGAAGGTGTCGCCTGTTTCTACCACCACAATTAGTCAGTGACTGTTTCTGCTGATATATAAACCGACTTTATTCCCACTTAGGCAATAATGAATATTCACATTAAACAATCCAAACAGTCCATACTAAATTCCATTATAAATTCAACTTAACTGTAGAATAATAAAAAAAACAACATAATTCTTTTAGGCTTTAATTTAAGCCAACATAAATTATTTTACATCAAAATGAATTAATGGCCCCTACTATAATGATATAATATTGAATTAATTTTTTTGATGAAATGTATAGATTATAATTATAATTTACCCTGGTAAATTCCATTCCGGGAAGCATGTGTGAAGCACATCATGTCCAGCAAAAACTGCTTCCAAATTTTGCAAAAGCAGCATTGAGACCAGAAATTGGGGGCAGTGTGTATTTCTGGGGGGCAGTGTATATTCTACATGTTATTCTGCCAGAAGGTCACTGGTTCAGATCCCATCTCCCTGTTTTGCACCTCCCCCCCCAATTGCTTGTGGTTTCACCTTGTTTTATCAATTGCACGTCACTTTGGATAAAAGTGTTTGATGAATACAATGATAATATGTAACAAAGTGTAAAAAATTTGCTTGTGTTAAAAAGTATGGACAGCACTGTTCAACAGTTAGGTGGCTAATTATCAGGGAGGACACAAGCGATTAGCGGCCTTCTGCCCTTTGGCTCTCTCACCATTTTTGAGCACGGCGTGTTCAACCGGCCACTGTGATTGCGAGAGGGCGCCATTAGGACAACATGAGAATACAGTATGTGTGCAGAGGCCGGCCCCTGCTGAGCCAACGCGCACTGTTTAGGCCAGACAAGCAATTTGGGGGCTTTATGGGTCATGGGAAATACTGTCAGAAAGAAAGCCATAATTACAGTAGTTAATTTCCTATTGTGAAGGAGTGAATTAGACAGAAGTACAGGATTGGGGGTGTCCTGGCATGAGCAGGGGCGAGTCTGACTTGCTGGAAATCTCACATTGCACGTATTTTTTGCATTTCTTGTGGTTTCGGTAACAGGAAAAAGACAAGGAGACAGAACCCTCCTCCCCCTTTGCAGAAAGCCTAAGGAATTTGTTTTGGTCAGCTGGATATAATCAAAATGCATACCATGCAGAGTACAGTGAGTACAGAGTATTATAATGGAAGACCATGTACAGAAAGTCCACGTGTACAGTAATAACAGTCATTAGTGTCCAGGAGAGTGCAAATCAATAGCAGTTATACATTTGGGCAGAAGATGTTTGAGTGACCTGAGTCCTTAAGCTCCAGCCCTAACCCTGTCCAGAGAGGAGATGGAACAGGAGGTGTCTGTGAAGGAAGATGAGCTGTATGTTTCCCCGCATGCCTCCTGGCCCTGGATTCATACAGGTTGTGGGCTGAGGCGCTTCTGCAGCTCGCTGGTGATGTTCTCACCCTGCTTCAGCTTCCTGTGCAGCGTGTTGGACCTGCAGAGGTGGCTGTCTCTGTCCATAATCACCTCCTTTGTCTTTGTGCTGTCAAGGTCCCATGACTGCACAGGATGACTCTGGCTACGCTGCCTGTCGCCTGTGTACAGACTGTCGGGGTGATGTCATCGACAGTTTGAGAGCTTGGTCTCCAGAGATGTTGTCATTAGTGCAATAATTAGACATTTATTATTTTCACCACAGTACTGTACTTATTTTCATGCTCACCCACTTATTTATTACCATTCTCATACGTTTACTTATTTTTATATAGAAATTGTTGCAGCATCGTGTATTGTATATTTTTGTATTTTATGTAGCGCTGAACTGTGATGTTTAACTACGAATAATTAATTCCTGGATAATAAAAGTATTCTGATTATGATTCTTTAAAACGATGATGTTAAAGATAGAGCTTAAGTCTCCAGAGAGGACCTCAGTGTGTCTTACTGCTGGTACTGCAGATCCACGCCAACTGCATCATCCACTGAACAGTCAGCCCCCAATCGAATCTGCAGGAGCTCGAGAAGAACTTAGGGATCTCCCTTAAGGTTTGATGCAATGAGGGGCTGACTTGTCTTCTTTCACTCTTTTGTACGTTTTCACTCTTCTCTGACCCCGAATTAATCACCTGCAGCTCTAGCAGAAACACCTTATTATGTAGGGACCTTTTCGGCTGTAGATTTGAATTAAGGACACCGACCGACGCACCAAGTGAGACTTTTCATTATTTATTTTTACTTTTTGAGGCCTTGATGGGCATTACTGAATAAGGCCCAAAATAACTTAAGCTGGTTTGCGTCTGCTGGACGCCGTGCCGCGGTGTAATTATACCTCGAGAGGAAGATCGTGAACAGCGCAGAAACGGCAGGGAATATGCAGCGTGCAGCCCGCCGTCTGTTGGCACGCACAGCTTATATGTATACATCCAAAAAAGCCGTTTTTGTGTCCCCGGCGCGTCCGCCACACGGTACCGGCGCCCCCCTTTTCTAATTTAATTTCGGGTGGACAGCGTGCTAATTTACAAGTCGTCCTTGGGTAGTTATATAGGCAGTCGGAGCCAGGTGGTTAACTGAATCTTACATAAAGTAAGAAGTTTACATAATTCGCTCTGTGTCTCGTTTAGCAACCAAATTATGGAGATTAAAAGTCTTTTTTAATTAAAGAGAAAATGTTAATAATTAAATGGATATGTCCATCCCTCTTATAACCCATCTCAAAAGCATAACCCAGCTCAAAAGGTCACGGTGATTAAAATGAATGATTAGTTTGAATAGTCCCAGAGGTGGTGTAATAGCTGAATAGAGACTAAGTTGCAGTCATTTAACTGCACAGGGCTGTTTTATCTGACCCTGCCTACAGGAAAATGGAAATTTCAGCCAGCTGAAGTCCAGCGAGGACAGCATGCTCCTGCAGGGACCAGCCGGCAGAAAACCACTCATGTTCCATTTCGTATAAAGTTTACATTTCATTTCCTAGCAGCGACCCCCTGTACTTGGCAATGTGAGGCTGCTGATCTGCCGTTCGGGGCATTTTGGAGCATGTTTCACACCCTTAGCAGTGACAGTAGGGAATGTCTTTATGTCTGTTCGGTGGGAATTTATAACATTGAATCACTTACAACGTAGATGTGATGTAACATAAGGCTTGGGTTTATTTGAATGTACAGTATATGAAAAATATGGAAATATCATATGTGCTTCAAATGCTTTGAACCTGATGTAGAATAGTCACCTGTAGCTATTTAATTACCATACCATACCAACTTTATTTATAAAGCCCTTTAAAACAGGCCCAAAGTGCTGTTCAGAGAATAATGAAACTAGAATTAGGTAAATAAAAGTTCATAAAATAATACAAATTAGACGATATACCAACAAATAAAAATAAACTAAAATCAACATCTCATAAGGAATGAAAGCCAAAAAAAGAGATGGGTTTTCAGGCGAAATTTTAAAAATAGACAGAGAAGAAGCCTGTCTAACACGCAAGGGCACTGCAGCAGCGAAATCACGGTCCCCTCTAAGCTTACGCTTAGTTGTAGGTACACTCAGGAGCAATTGGCCAGTTGACCTGAGAGACCGGGAGGGTGTGTAAGGGTGTAACAGCTCCAAGAGGTAGGGAGGGGCAAGACCATTAAGAGCCTTAAAAGCAAATAAAAGAATTTTAAATTGAATCCTAAAATGTACAGGTAACCAATGGAGCATTAATTAATTACATAAACCATGCCTTCAGCTGCATGTACTGCCCGTTTTACCTGATATTGTAAAGCATAAAGCCTTATGCTTTGTATGACTGTGTTTTCTCCTTCCCTCTGTTACATTTTGGGTAGACAACCAGCAGAGAGTAGCCCTGTAATAACATGGGTGTCTTACTTTTTTTTTTTTTTTTTAGAATTTAGTGATTAATTGTCATTGTTGACACACCACAACAAAATGTGTTGTCTGCATTTAACCCATATGTGCCAATGTGACATAGCAGGGGGCAGCTAAGTCAGCGCCCGGGGAGCAGTGCTTGGGGGTGTTACCTTGATCAAGGTACCTCAGTGGTGCCTTGCTGGTCAGGGATTCAAACCCATAATCTTTCAGTTATGAGTGCGCTTCACTATACAGCAAGCCACCACCACCCACTTGGGTATTTGTTAATGCCTGTAGAATATTCAAATGTGACACCAAGAGCATCTCTGCAGCGGGTCCTGAATGAGGTGGCCTGTCTTGTCGTGTGCCTGCGGGTACCGGCCTCTCACTGGCACCAAGCAAGTTTGAGCTTGTCAGTTTCAGACACTTTGACCTTGCGATTCTCCCTGTGACACCGGATCGTTACGCAAGGCGAGCTGGATCTTCTAGGAGGAAAAGATGGCTTACAAACCCAAGATGTGACAGATCCCGGATGTTTCCCGGATAGGCTGTCAGGCTCCCTGGGGCTCACAGCTGGGCTGCTGGGCCATTCCTGTGTGGGGGTGGGCTGTCCCTGAAATGTGCATGTGGGGAGGGGGTAAATTATTGATTGCCCTTCTGACGTTGAGGAATTACAACACTCAAGGAAGGCCAGATGATATTTACCTGAACATTGGGGGTATTAATAAAGCAGGTGGAAAATGAATGCTAGGGGCTGAACCCCCCCCCCCCCCATGGGTTGTCTGGAGGTGAAGTCAGAAGATGGGAGAGACTGTAATGGGGGTGTGGATAGGACTGAGGGGGAAATAACGGGTGCAGAAATGGTGAGAGCAGGAGGAGGAGAGTAGCCCCTGGTGCTGTAATTAGACTTCACCACTGGGGGGCCCCATCCAGCTCCCAATAGCCTGCTGGCATATCTGACTGATGGGCCCCCACATAGCCCCCACACAATAATCACTGCGGTAGAAGGGATCTCATGAAGCCATCCAGTAACCAGGGGGTGGCCACCAGTCTGCTAAGGTTTGGGGGTGGGTGTACAGCATCGCTCCGTGTCCATAATCCCCTTCCACCACCCGCCTCCGAGATCCGGCCTCCATGCTGCCCAGTAATCCCAGTGCAGATTCCGGCCTTGCCGCTTAATGCGGATTGCATGGTGATCCTTGCCGTAGGGGAACTGGCACATTCAGACCCAGGTGTCTGTGCTGAGAGCAAAAAAACTTCTGGACTTTGCGTGAGATTAATGCACACTGTCAGCTAATGCAGTGTTGGACTACATCTCATTGGTCACTTTAAACTGAGTGACACCCTAACTGATAGCTTGCGGTACTGCTGCACGTACGCCACGGGTTTATGAATCGAATTTTACTGATTACCATTAAAAAGGAAAAAAAAAATACACAAGGCTTTAATGACTCATGGCTTGAACCGTAGAATAATTTATTGCTGATGTGCACCTCCTACAGGAGAGGCTGTGAACTGCCAGGTGTGTCGTTAATGCTGTGAGTGTGAAGGAAGTGCTTGCATAGTTTTCCTGTTTGGGACCCTGGAGGTCATGGGAGGTGTGTTAAACCAGTGGGATGCCATCACAGCTCCCAGAATCCTTTGCTGATTACCTTTAGTGACAAATGTGTAAAAGTGTGAGCAAACAAATAAATAAAAATGTGACCCCTCCTTCAAATCGAAATGCCACTTTTTGGAGTCGTCTGTGTGTGTGGACCAAATGTCTCCCACAATGTGATAAAAACCTGTTATTTTTGCTTTGCAGGGTGCATTTTTCAGGTGCTGACAAAGATCTGTGAATGCAATCAAAAACCTAAAAATGCCAAAGTCTCATATTTGGTTTGGTTACTTATGGTTAATGGTTGAGGTTAGGACTGGTTAGGGGTTAAGGTTGCATGTTGGGATTAGAGTTTTTCCCATAGAAATCAGTGGAAAATCCCTACAAAGATATAATTACAAATCTGTGTGTGTGTGTCTTTGCATGTGGGTGTCTGTGTTTGTGTGTGAGAGAGCACGCAGATGCAGCTACTGCCTTTCAGTCAATTCCAGCCCCCCCGCCACTGAGGCTGGTGCCATCCGTCCCGCCCCCACTGCGAGAGCCACCTGTTAGTCATGTCAGATCGGCAGCCAGAGCCGCCACCTGCCTACCATCGCACCCCAGTGCCTATCGTGTGTGTTTTAGTGTGTGTGTGTGAGAGCAGGTATACCTATCCTTGTGGGGACACAATGTACCCATAATGTGTTAAATATCCATTTTTTTTTCATTATGGAGACCAGTTTCACCAGAATTTTATAAAAATCAGTGACAATTTTTGCATTTTTAGTTTCTTCATAACAATCTTGTTTGGTTACTTATGGTTATGGTTAGAGCTGGGTAGGGGTTAAACTTAAGTTAGCGTTAACATTTTTCCCATAAGGTTAGCTATACCTAACATCTGCGTGCGTGCGTGCGTGCGTGCGTGCGTGTGTGTGGGTGTGTGTGTGTGTGTGTGTGTGTGTGTGTGTGTGTGTGTGACTTAGCATACCCGAGCTTTAAGCTCCATGGTGAGGCACCGTGTCCCCTTGAGTGCAGCAGTGTGTGTGTATGTTTGTGTGTGTGTGTGCGCACGCCCCTTCACCTCATTTGAAACCACCCTGCTGGCTGAATCTTTTTCTTTTCTTTTTTTCTTGTTTATCCCAGAGTATTTCTATTGGTTGAAAGCTATCACCCCTCCCCCCACCCCCCCAGTGCAGCACAGTCATCACATGGCAGTGGCCCTTAAGTGTCTTCTCGGAAATGTAGACCATAAATGTCACATGCGTCTAATTTCCGTAAAAACAACTTGAAATGGAAAAATGTCTTTTTAGTCTTCTAAGCAATGTACTCAAAGGTCTTTATTTCTATCACTGATGGCTAATATTTTGGAAATTCTAACTTTTTTTTTTTTTTTTTTTTAATAATAATTCAGTTTTTAGTTTTTGCCTTTACTTAACCCTGGCTATTTTCCAGCATGTGTTTTGTTTGCATTTTCTTGCCTCACTTGTCAGTATTGCCCTTACAGTTTTTTTCCCATGCAGTTTTGTAAATCATTAGCACTTTTTACAATTTTTTATCCTGGTTTTTATCTCAGACCAATTCTGGCAGAGTTCTGTGATACTGAATTCAGTCCGTTACCTTTGCCACACCTGTTCAATATTTGTCTGGCTGTACATTTAGTTGTACAGCAGATGTTTCATATCTAAATAAAACTATTTGTATTGTGCAATATCCTGTCTATATACAACTGTAAGCATTAAGATTCCTCAACTGGATAGTTTTCCCCCTAGACTTTAACTGTTGCCGGTTGTGATAATGATGCTAATTGGTTGTTGCTAATCATCATAAACTTTTGGAAAAAATGTCCAAGCCTGAGTATTTCAGACCCCAGCTCCATGTAGAAGGCATGCTGAAGACTCATTGGGATAACAAATTATTATCCAACCAGTAAATTAGTCAGTAAGAGAAAACAAGGTGGTGTGAAGCATCATGGGAGAAAACGTTGAAGGAAAGACAAACAAGCCTTTGAGTTGCATCAGTGTTGAGACCAACATCCCAAAGGTATTGGTTCAAGCAACATGCGTCCTATTGTGTGGCTGTGGGCTTGCTTGATTAGTCATCTGAGACGAGCAGCCTCCCAGTCAGGTGGGTTGGATCCCCCATGGTGTTCCATAGCGACCCCCACTGGCATTCTGAGGGGGCTATGGATGGAATTTAGTCAGGATTGCTGCTCCCTAAAGGGTGCACCACCCACGGACAAATTAAATATTCTAGATTAAGAGGAAATTGTAGAAAAAAAGGAATAGTACTGATATTTGGCTGTCGCTGCTACTCAAAAGCTGTTGAATGAAATTGAAGGTTTATCCCCAACTCTGCATGCCACAGGCACCTGACTCGAGTTTATTTCTGGTGTGTTTGCATAGTCATCAAAGCAGTGCCTGCGTTCATTTGCGATTGTTCAATGAGACTGTCATGTGTTATTCAAATCCTACAAGCAAAGTGCCTGTTGGGAAACGGTTTTCTATGATTTGTGTGGCACTTAGTCCACAAGAATCCTTTGGTGGGGAATTGCCAGTGAGATTTTGGGCATTAAAATGAATTCTGGTTCCCATGTAACATCAAGCTGAGAAGTCTAAATATAGACTGTTTCACGTCAGTGCTATTGATGAAGTACCTTAATTACATGATTTATTTAATAATTTTTACAATGACTCTGGAGACATTTCAGATGGGATTTCGACAGCTCATACAACGGTTTATTAATTCTGAGAAATAGATGTTCCTGTTGATGCTGAACAGACTGTTTGTCACTCATAGGTACAGCAGCAGGGTCTTGGGTTTTGACTTGCTGTGTATTTGGAGGATTTGCATAGTTTGTTGCTTTAGCCTTTGGCTGCTCGATGAGCCTGGAAGCCCTACTGAGCAAGAATCTTAGGCAGTCAAAGACTCAAATGTTCAAATGTTGGTGCAAAACTATGCTTTTGTCTGTCAAGGTGTATCAGTTTTTCCATTTTATCAGTTTGCCATTTCAGAAGCACTCTTACAGTCACCCCAGCCTTTGCAGAGATCATAGGGCACATGCCTGCATTTCTTGCACTCGGTACACCATGCCTTGCTAATCAATACCTCCTCGAGATATATAAAGATTCAAGTTCATTAAGTGAGCTGGTGTTGAAATATAACAAAATCATGGAATGGCTGAGGTGCCCCTGAGGAGAGCTTTGGGGACTGAAGCTAGCCATCCAACAAAGTATCAGTAGCCTTTTGGAGAACAGAAGAAGTCTGTGTTGTGTTTTATTGTGTTACAGTTCATTTGCATATATTCCAAACTTAAATTTGGAGTTTGCATGTTTTCTGCATGGAGCTTCCGCTGGGCTCCCTGGTTCCAAACATGCTGAGTTTAACTGCAGTTACTAAATTGCCCATAAGTGTGCATGTGAGTGCATGGTGTGTGAGTGTGCCCTATGATGGGTTGGTGCCTCATCCTGGGTTGTTTTAGGCACCCACCCCCCCACCGCGACCCTTCTTCCTGGGAACTGGAGCTGGCTGGTTCCATCTTCCCACACAGTCATGTTGCAGTTATGTTTGCTTGCTTCGGTCCATAGAGTCGTGCTGACTGCATTTGCTGAGATAAAGCGTTTACCTCTTTCCAAAGGAGAAAAGACCAAGCTTTATGTTTACATTTTCCAAGGTTATTGATCAATTTAATTTCTCCTCAGACATAGAGGTTTACACAGTTTGCACAGATGAAACTGCTGCATATTGGCTCGGTAAATCTGTACGAATCGTTATTTTTCCTTGTGTGATGAAACGCAGGTCATGAGGTACAGTCATTAATCGTTATTCTGCCTGCTAACTGACGATAGTGCGTCACCCCATGATGAACCTGCTTTGAAATGTGCTGATACAGTAAAGGTTAAATATAGCTTACAAAAATTAAAGATATGCCGTGACAATGGATTCAGTGTAGTCAGCAGAGGGGGGAGAGTCACTGGTTGAGAAATTAATGCTGCTGAAATGGATCTTCTGGTAAATATGGCAAATATAGGATGAAACAGCGACAATTAGAATTAGTTTAATTTGTATGAGCTACACAATCGGCTTTGTATGAGAGTGTATTAATGCTATGATCTCACTTAGGATCCATCTCTGGGGGGGGGGGAGCCTTTGCCAGGCAGCATATAGCACTCTGACTGGATGCCAGTCCTTCGCAGGCCACAAAGCAGGGTTGGCAACTTTGGTCAGCTGGTCGAAATGAGACTTTCAGTTCTAGACAAGTGTGCACACGCATGCACACTCATTTCCATGCATGTAGCAGTTGTATTACCTTGTAGGGTTTGCAAACTACCCCAACACTTTTGATGTAGCTAATTTTAGGTTCATAATGGAATAATATAGATTTGCCATAAGATTTCTTGCTTGAGAGTCTGAGGGCCTGAGTTTCACACCAGAAGTGGGAGAGTTGGCAAACCCTAAAACATGCTAAGTGTGCCGTCCATCCTCCAGCATTAGTCTGATGAGATCTCCGTTTTTCCCTTGTTAATTCATACTGCTCACATGTGGTGTGGAACGTTCTATTGCAATAGCTAACTAGTGGAATGGAGGTTGTAAATCAACTTTAAGTCTGTTGACTGTATCACTGCGTCAAAGAAGTTTCACTATAACAAGTCAGTGTGTGGTTTTTATATCGCCTATTCTTATTTTATGCAAATAATTCTATGTTGTTCTTCTTTTTTTTTTTTTTTTTTTTTTAATTGTTTATGTTCTGTTTTGAAATCCCCAATGACATACTGGCGAAGCTGCTAATGTTAAGTGGATTTTTAGGATTCTGAAATCAGTTCAATGCACTCTGAAGGCACATAACTCAGGCTTTCTAACTGATCTGTGAGCCTGTGGGCCCCCCCCCCACCCCACCCCCCCAGCATTTATGGTAAAATCGATTCAGCCTCTGGCCAAATGACTCTGGGAATGTTTAGCTTTAAAAGCTCACTGCATTCCGTATTTTGCCATGGAACTGCAGCGCTTCAGCTGGGAAGGTGTTTGTGAGAGACAGGGCACAGCTGATGGGCTGAGCGTACTCACAGCTCTGCACCTTCCCGGCCCCGGGACCCCCACGGCCTCTGGGCCGTCACACTATTGCCCTTTCTTTGGGCCTGATCGACACAATCATTTTAGATTCAGTACTTTCACTCAAGGCGATGTCCAAATCCGTCCTTGCGATATACCCTGATAGTCCGCCATTTTGCTGATTGGGTCCAGAAAGTGTTAAGGGATGTTTTTTTAGAGATGTGGGTAGGATGAATCCTGTCTCAGATCTTTACCTCCTTCTTGCAATCTACCAATGACAGTCACATCAGCCTGTGGTGACTGTATGTTGGATATTTCTTGTATTTAAACCGTTTGCAAACCGTGCACTGGTTTGTTAAATCTCACATATCGATGTCTTTTGTAGTATGTGATGAAGTGTGACCCCGATGAGCAGTTGTTGAGCTCGGTGGAGCCCCCTGTAGGCCAGCTGTCTTCATCACAGCCGCATGTGGTTTTCTGATGACACACAGAGGGAGGGACTTGAAATTTTCAAAAACAACTCTTTGTGGGTATTTCTTCTGCTGGTGTTTCAGAGACATACAGTTGTTTCAAATGGTAAGATTTGAGGTTTCACGGTGTATAAGTGGCATCAGCGGTGGTTCAGGAGCGTATTTGTCTTTGTTGTTTGTAGAACAGTGGGGGAGTTAAGCGTTTTCATGTCCTGAGGCTATGCTTCAGCCAGTGCCACACCCCCCCCCCTACCACATTCATACTGAAGGGCAAGAAAGGAGGTCTGGGGAGGTACCCGAATTGGTGGCAGGTGCGATGGGCGGAAGGTCATTAATGATTAATTAGCATAATGATGCAGCTTTCCATTTAGAGGTGTTTGCTGGGAAGCTGATACTGCCGATGGAGTCTGGTCCCTCAGACCCACACCCCCAGCGAACATGTGACCATGGGGATTAGGCAGGAAATTGCATCAACTGCCACCTGCCTGCTTGAGTTTGTGTGACCACTGTGGCCCTCTGCCCCCTGGTTGTTCTGGTGATTTTATATCATTTATTCTTTTTCCATTAGCTGTGTCCCCTCCCTGCCTGGCACTGGTAGTGATCCCTCCCTCTGCCATTAATGTTAGTGCCCCAATGGGTCCTCTGATCACACATATCATCTCTCTTACTTACGGCCTTAGTGTCTTGGACTGTGGCATCACATTGTGGAACATGTGCCGGAGGCTGTCACTGTGGGGACCGTCACTGCGGGGACTGTCACGGTCGCGGTTTGTAAATGGCCACTCAGCAACGTCGCCCATCGTCGTGACTGAGACGCCGTGGTGCCTTTGGCAGCTCAAGAGCCCGGCTTGGCTCTCTGCCACCGCCGGAGATCCAGGCTGCGACAGAAGGGCCGTGCTACCGCCGGCTTGCTGGGCATCGGCCAGTCGTGCGCGGCCTGCCTGCTCGTCCCAGCCGGCGTGGGGTGAGGGGCGTGGCTGTCTGCCCCCCACCCATGCTCCTCTGTGGGGTAATGACCCACTCTCTGTTTGTTACTCTGCTTCCCTGTCTGTCTGTCTGTCTCTATCTAGTTACTGTGTCAGGAATTTGCTCAGACAGTATGCTGAGTAATACTAGATGTTCTCCACAGAAAGATGATGTCTCAGTTCTGTCAGATCTTCTCTAACGTCATGTATGATCTTTCCTGATGTATCACATTTCTTTTAATTTGACTTTCTCTCTTTTTGTTTTACCCTTACTTAGCAATTCCCAATTTCTGCTTTTCTACTGTTGAAGCCCCCCCCCCCTCCAGCTACCTCAGGACATCTACTGACCTGGGAGTGTGTGTCACGCTTTTCCATGTATGTGTGTGTTCATTTGCCCAAAAGATGCTTTTAAACAAAGTGAGCAGCAAACACCAAACACAACACAGACAGAGGCCTTCTGTGCAAAGCAGTATCTGTATCCATACAGAACTGCAGCTCTGGAAAAAATCACTGTAGTATTTTTTTTTAGAAAATCTGCATTTTTAAATCCTGGTTTCATCCTGGTTCTATTGGCTGAAGGATACACGGCCTAAAATTCTCAGACAGCAATACAGAAGAACAAGGTGAAGCAGGAGACACTGGGAATGACCAGAAACCAGCCAGATAGAGGGCGGAAGCAGTTTTCTAATGCCAGAGATGACCGTTTCTCATGAGTCGTGGGATGACATCAAGGGACCTTCAAAAGGAATGGGAAGCATTACAGTAAGTGCAGGTGTGAAGTGCACTGCTAGGACAGTTCGTATCAGGCTCCTAGAAGCAGGACTGAAGTCTTATAAAGCAAGGAAGAAGCCTTTCATTATTGAGAAACAGAGAAGGGCCAGGATGGAATTTACAAAAAACATGTATACTGTACACAGACACATACCCATAAATTGTGCAATGAATGAAACTAAAAAATGTGCTGTGGTGTCTTAATTATGTATGTATGATCTGTATGTATGATCACAAAATAACTTCAAAAGAGGCATACAAATATGCAAAGTTTTGTAAGATCTGTAAAATACAGGAAGGTGTTCTGATTATTGAAGAATAATGAGATGAGATCTTCTCGAGCCACATTTTCAGTGATTCTCCTCCACTGCAGACACTTCAGAGTCACAGGGCCCTATTTTTTCAAGGTGACATTTTTTTTTCCCCCAGAACACCACTGTCATTGCATATGTCTGAAGTATAACAGAAATTTAATCCCTGGATATTTCAGGAGCCAGCAGACAGGATCTTCCGTGGTATAAAGAATTTGGGTGGGGGGGG
>JAABNX020000046.1:1683958-1700649 GCA_015163995.2 Mormyrus lacerda
GCCTCTGCTGGAGGGGCAGGGCAGCTTCAAGCTGGAGGGCTGGTGGCTGCGTCTGCGGCAGTTCCATGGCCTCATCGTCAAGCGCTTCCACTGCGCCAAGCGGAACACCAAGGGGCTCTTCTCACAGATCATGCTGCCTGCCTTCTTCGTCTGCGTGGCCATGACCGTCGCCCTGTCCGTGCCCGAGATAGGTGATGGGGGGGGGGGGGGGCACACTCCACGCTGCTGTTTGCTGGCCTTTATTCTCATTTCTGTCCTTCACGTGCTGCTCACTGACACGTGCTCCTTTTATCTGGGTCATCTTCATTCTGCAGGAGACCTGCCCCCCCTCATTCTATCTCCCTCCCAGTACCACAATTACACCCAGCCGAGGGGTAACTTCATCCCGTATGCCAACGAGGACCGCATCCAGTACAGGTCAGTCGGCAGCATTCGGCCTGTCCTTCGCATGACCAAAGCCTCATCTTTGTGTTTCCTAAAGACTACGGGTTCCTCCTGTGGCACAGAAACATGCATTTTGGCAAACTGATGTCTCTGAACTGCCCAGGTTAGTCTTGATAGTGTGAGCCCTGTGATGTACTGGCCTGTCTTCCCAGTGCATCCTGGGATGGGCTCCAGCATCAAGGTGACCCTGTAGTAGGTGCGTGGTTAGTTATGGGAGATGGATGGATGAACGTATTTTGACTCTCAGGAGCAAGCTCTCCCCTGACGCCAGCCCTCAGAAGATCATCAACACACTGCGCTTGCCCTCGGGTGTGGGGGCTACTTGCGTGCTCAAGACCCCCTTCAACAGCACGCTGGACCAACTGGCACAGACCCTCAACCCCAGCGCCAACAACGCCAAAATGCTGGCAGCACGCTACTTTGACTCAATGTGCCTGGACTCCTTCACTCAGGGCGTGCCCCTGTCCAACTTCGTGCCCCCTCCCCCATCCCCAGCCCCCTCCGATGACCCTGAGCCAGGCTATGAGGATGGTACCTGGAACTACACTGCCGCCCCCCCCACCACTGTTCACGGTACGTCGGCCTACCGACAGCCTCTCTGCTCTCCATAGGCTGTGAGCTAGTAGTATTGTGAAGAAATAGATATCGGCCTGCATCTCCATAAAAAGATGGTGGATTCCTGTAGACGCTCCAAGTGGCCTCTGCGTTGTCCCTAACCGCTGTGTGTTCTGTGTCCCCAGAGACAGTGACGTCGGCACCGTCCCTGCCACAGAGTATCCACGAGCCGGTGCGCTGCATCTGCTCCATGCAGGGCACGGGCTTCTCATGCCCCAGCGGTGTCGGGGGCAGGCCGCCACTCACTAAGGTGGTCACGGGGGACATCTTGGTAGACATAACCGGCCGCAACGTGTCTGAGTACCTGCTGTACACGTCGGACCGCCTCCGTCTGCACAGGTGATTGCATCCACGCTGATGGGGAAGGGTGAGGCAGGCCAATGGGCAGGGCTTGAATGGGAGATGGGCGGGGCTTGAATCAGAGAGGCGGGGCAGGTGATGCACCATCTTTGTTGCAGGTATGGGGGGATCACAGTGGGGAATATCCAGAAGTCCATCCCAGCTTCCTTTGGGAAGAATATCCCACCCATGGTGCGCAAAATCGCGGTGCGGCGTTCTGCCCAGGTTCGTGGTGCCAGTTGCTCTCATGCTCACCCATCGAACTGACACAACCAATCATTTGGTGACTGGGTTGTTCCTCCTGTCCCTTTGCAGGTGCTATACAACAACAAGGGATATCACAGCATGCCCACCTATCTCAACGTGCTGAACAATGCCATCCTGCGGGCCAACCTTCCCCCAAGCAAGGGAAACCCTGCTGCTTACGGTCAGGGAGGGTACCAGGGAGCGTCAGACGGCATCACTTTTACGGGGGTGGTATGGGGGGTGTGTTGCTCAGCAAGTTAGGACACTGGGTCTATGATTAGAGGTCAGCAGACTGATGTCATCGTTGGGCCCTTGAGTGAGACCTTTACCCCTTCCCAAAATACTCCAGGGGGATAAATGACTGACCCTCTACTCAGGCCTCGAGCTTCACTCTCACCTCTATGAGTCTATGCATGTCTCAAAAGAGAGCATGATGGGAGAAAACTGAAGCATTTCACTGTATCTCTACCCATACTCATACTTTACAAATGGCCTTGTTAGACGGCAGTGGTTCATTCTGGAGCTATAGCTTCAGTGTCTGACCTGTGACCTGCTTGTGTGTTTGCAGGCATAACAGTGACCAACCACCCCATGAACCGGACAAGCGCCAGTCTCTCCCTGGACTACCTGTACGCTCCCCGCCTTCCCGCCCTCTCTGTGCCTGTCACCCTGACCCTCGACTCCAACAGTCTTTTCTTTCCCTTTTACTTTGTTTTTTTTTGGTTCTTCTCCTCCATTGTTTTCTAACATTCTAATTTTTTCTGCTTCATTCACCATTTTGTATTTTGTATAGACTATGTAGTAATGGTTGTCAGAGACTCATACCTTGGGGTGACTTTTTTGTAATAAGTGCTGCATAAAAATACATTGCATTGAAATGGAATTGAACTGGGATTCCCCTACGGGCAGGAGCAACATGTCTAATCCTGGGGTATTCTGCTGTCTAAGAATCGGTGTCCTTCTTGTTAAAAGGTTGTGATGGGTGAGATGTGGGTCAGGGAACGTTCAGAGGACTCGGGAGAATGTGTGCTGTGTCACTGAACCTTGGAGAATTGATGTGCATGAACATTCGAAGCACACTTGAATGAACTTGTCTCTCCAGCCCTGTTAATGAACTAACTTTATCCCTTTGTTCGTCTAAATGGGAGCCAATGCACTCGTGCTTAACAGGCATTATTACCCCCCCCCCAGACTGCAGGGCACCGATGTGGTCATCGCCATCTTCATCATCGTGGCCATGTCCTTTGTGCCAGCCAGCTTTGTCGTCTTTCTTGTTGCCGAGAAGTCCACCAAGGCTAAGCACCTGCAGTTTGTCAGCGGCTGCGACCCTGTCATTTACTGGCTGGCTAACTATATCTGGGACATGGTGAGGGAGCAGACTGAGGGTGTGTGTGAGTGTGTGTGTCTTGGGGGGTAGTGACATACGCAGCAAGCTTGAGCTTTTTGAAACACTTGTCAGCTTTAAATTAATACCATCAAAGTGACAGAACGTTTATGTTTGCGATTGATTTTTCTCTGTCAGGGATTTGGTGGCTTGGCGACAGATCCTTAAGTACAGTGAGACTGTATCGCAAACGCAATGATACAGGAACTGCGACGTGCGTGTGTGTGTGTGTGTGTGTGTGCGCATGCCTGTGCCGCAACAGCGCCCGCTCTTGCCCGCTGTGTGACCTCACTGGTGCTTTCCCCCTCCAGCTGAATTACCTGGTCCCTGCCACCTGCTGCGTCCTCATTCTCTTTGTGTTCGACCTTCCTGCATATACCTCCCCCACCAACTTCCCAGCTGTCCTGTCACTCTTCCTGCTGTACGGGTGAGTCCCCTTAAATCACCGTTTAGATGCTCATCTTAAATCTGGAACAGAACTGGAAAGCTGCTTAAGAAAAAGAATAATAAAAATAGTGGTAATCCTTCTGGGTGTTGATTTCTAAAGGAGTTTATGTATGTTAGAATTTGGAGTGTTCCGATTGGCCCTACTGTTCCCGTAACGACAGTCTGATGGCCACATCCCACTCTCTGCAGTTGGTCCATCACTCCAATCATGTACCCGGCGTCTTTCTGGTTTGAGGTGCCCAGCACAGCCTACGTCTTCCTCATCGTCATCAACCTCTTTATCGGCATCACAGCCACGGTGGCCACCTTCCTGTTACAGCTGTTCGAGCATGACAAGGTGAAGCCCCACCCCTTTGCAACCTCCCACGCCTGCGTCACACCTCCTCAAGCTGGCACACTCTCAGAATCCCGATTCCCAGTGATGCTCCGGCAAGGCCTCCAATAACAAACCACAAAAGACAATATATGCTTCTTATCTTGTTTGTTTTCTGGGAATGTTTCCCATAAATCTGTTTATCAGAATCATTCCCTAAATTACTAACCACAAAACACAGATTCTGAACGGTAAACGTATGAAAAACACAGTACACATCTCACCTCACTGCTCCAGGCAGCACGGGGTGTGCGGGTACACATCTCACCTCACTGCTCCAGGCAGCACGGGGTGTGCGGGTACACATCTCACCTCACTGCTCTAGGCAGCACGGGGTGTGCGGGTACACTCCTCACCTCTCTGTGCCAGGCAGCACTGTGTGTGTGGGAGCACTCCTTATGTTTATGGAATTCTTGTTGCAAACATAAGTTTTGGATGCTGCAGCATATACACCTTCCTCTTTTGGGTTTTTTGGTATTAGGCTGTACCTTATATGTGTAATTTACTTCTTTTCAGGACCTGAAGGTGGTGAATAGCTACCTAAAGTCCTGTTTCCTAATCTTCCCCAACTACAACTTGGGACATGGACTGATGGAGATGGCCTACAACGAATACATCAATGAGTACTACGCCAAGATAGGTAATGTGGGCCTCAGGCCCAAGTGCAAGGAAGCCTGTCGCTGTGTTGCCCCTTCTGCTAAACCTCAGGGCTTCTGCTTCAGGTCAGTTTGATAAGATGAAGTCACCATTCGAGTGGGACATTGTGGCCAGGGGGCTGGTGGCCATGACCATCGAAGGCTTTGTGGGGTTCTTCATTACCATCATGTGCCAGTACAACTTCTTCCGGAAACCCCAGTGAGTCCGTCTGTCTCTCTGACTGTCTTCTGGATATCTTTATGACTGTGCCTGTCTGTCTGTCATCCTGATGTCCATCTGTCTGTAATCTGAACTTCTTTGTGACTGCCTGTTTGTCTGTCATCCTGACATCCATCTGTCTGTAATCTGGATGTCTTTATGATTCTGTCTGTCTGTCATCTGGACATCTTTGACTATGTCTGTCTGTCATCCTGATGGCTGTATGACTGACTGTCTGTAATCTGGCTGTCAGGCAAACATAATCATACAGACATGCAGATGACAGTCATCCAGATGTCTATGTGACTGTCTGACTAACTGTCTGTCATCCAGATGCCTGCCTGTCTGTCTGTCATCTGCAGGTCTTTATGGCTGTGTCTGTCTGTCATCTGGATGTCTGTATGACTGTACCTGTCTGTCTGTCATCCATTTGTCTGTTGATCTATGTGCATGTCTGTCACCTGGACATCATATGACCGTGTCTGTCTGTCTGTCTTCCAGATGTCTGTTTGACTGTGCCTACCTATCTGTGTCATCCAGACATCTGTGTGACTGACTGTCTATCTGTCATCCGGGCATCTGTCTGTATGTCATCTGTATGCTATGTATGACTATGTCTGTCTGTCATCATTTTGTCTGTCTGTGTGTGTCTCTGTCATCCAGGCATCATATAACTCTGTATGTCTTTCTATCAGTCATCTTGCATCATGTGGCTGTATGTGTCTATGTCTGTCTGTCAGTCAGTCAGTCATCTGAACGTGATGTGACTGTCTCTGTCTGTCTTTCTGCATGTCTGTCTGTCATCGGGACATATGAATGACTTATGTCTGTCTTATCGATGTCTGTCTAGCTGTATGACTGTGTCTGTCTATCAGTATGTCTCTTCCCTCTGAGGTCAGAGTGTTTGATTATTAATAATCTGGGGCTTCTTTGAAACAAAACAAGCTGTCAGACAAATTTTTATTTATTTTATTCATGATCAAAGAGTTACGAATAATTTCCCAGGAGGAGTAAAAAAGCATAAACTCAGCAGGAGAAAAACGGGGGGAAATGCTGGAATTTAACCTCCACAGAAGAATCAGGGAGCAGATCATTACATAATGATCATTTCCTAAGGAAAATTAATGAGGAGCCATGGCTTCAAAGACAACAAATAGAGGATCCATGGACTCATAAAAACCCAGTGTGTTCAAAGCAGTGGTGTTAAATCATCCCAGGAGGATCCCTGTAAACAGCCAACCAGCGGAGGATGACGATGTCGACGTGGCATGCGAGAGGCGGAGGGTGCTGAGAGGGGATGCTGATAACGACATGCTGAAGATAGAGAACCTCACTAAGGTGGGTGCCTGAGAGAGTGAGAGACAAACTCGTCAAGGTCTGCACTTGACTTTACCAGGGTTTTAGAAAGCAAACCTGTCCTATGCTGGAGTTAGCAGGTGGTTCCCGGGTGATACAGGCAGCTTCAGAAAAGTTTGTTTTGCAGTGAACTGGTGTTTCCAGGGAGTAGCACCTTCAGTCTTGAACATGACAAGAAGTTCTGAAATGTTTTTGTAGGTTTGTTCTGTGATTTAAACACTGTGTCTGCTGCTAGGTGTACAAGTCCAGGAAGATGGGCCGTATTCTGGCGGTGGACCAGCTCTGCCTGGGGGTCCGTCCAGGAGAGTGCTTTGGCCTGTTAGGGGTGAATGGTGCCGGGAAGACCACTACCTTTAAGATGCTGACAGGAGACGAGAGCACCACTGGAGGAGAGGCCTTCATCGGAGGTCACAGGTGGGAGAGCCGTGGGTCCGTGCAGACCCCCCGCCATCATCACACCACCTCCAATGTGGCTCTCCTAGACCAGGGTGTCATGACCAAAGAGCTCAGACAAAAATGCCTTTTGGCTTGTTTGGTGACAGGTAAAATGTTATATTCCTCAGAAAGTGCAGGTTATGCCATGAAATAGCTTAGTGGACAAGATGAATTACTTGAATGATTGGTTAACCCTCTGGGTGACACAGGCCATACACTTAAGCCTGACTCCAGGGGCTGCGAATCTGAATGTCGGTATGTGCTGGATGTTGGGAAGAATCTCTGCGCGAGAACTAAGCTTTGCACACAAGATGACTGAAGTCTCATCTGTGCGATGAAGGTGGCGTCCATCGGCTGATTGGCGGATGCTGGCCTGCCTCTTCCTCTTGGTTTTAAACGCAGCCATCTTTGCTGGCATGCTGCCAAAGCATTACAAGAACACATAAAAACTTTCAAAATAACTATTAAATCTGGCCTATATTTTGGCTACAAGTCTCTGTTATTTGTGTCCGTCCCCTATCAGCATATTCATATTGGAACTGCAGTGAGTCTTTCTTACAGAGGACTGGTCAGTTGCTGTCTTGTCTGCCAGAAAAAGTGCATGTTTATATATCTATAATTTTTAATACTCCTTTTTCACAGCAGCCACACACACTCCTGTCTTTGTTCTTCTTTTGGTTCATCTCCCTTTCTGTCTGTCTGTCTCTGTCCAGCATCCTGCGGGATCTGCTGAAGGTCCAGCAGAGCATTGGCTACTGTCCCCAGTTTGATGCTCTCTTTGAGGACCTCACCGCCAGAGAGCACCTCGAGCTCTACACTCGCCTCAGGGGCATTCCCTGGAAGGATGAGGAGAGGGTGAGCAGGACCACTGCACAGCCTGTAACTGCACACTTGTGCAGGACCCCCTATTGGCCACAAACAGTCACTACACTATATATTAAATAAATACATTCTTTGTTTCAGAGATTCTGAAGCAGCATGTTCCTGTACCCCGCAATGCGGGCAATAAAATAAGAGACGGCAGGGTGTGACAGCAGAGAATTCAAATGTACATCTCTGTTTATCATTGTGAACTTTCCAGTATAAAAAAATCAATTCTGGTCTTTTAGTTTAAAGGTTTAAAGGTTAACTGCTTCTGGTTATGTAAAACAGCATGTGTATGATTTTCTGTAAAGTACCATGTTTCTGTGACCCTCCTCCATGTCAGGTGGTCCAGTGGGCCCTGGAGAAGCTGGACCTGTCCAAGTATGCAGACAAGCCAGCAGGCACCTACAGCGCAGGCAACAAGCGCAAGCTGTCCACCGCCATCGCCCTCATCGGCTTCCCCTCCCTCATATTCCTGGTAAGGGCAGCTGCTGGCAGTAGGAACACTGCGTGTGAAGCCATGGCAATGCCTCACACGAGCTCAGATACATGCGACAGCTGGGCAGTGCAGCCAGAGCGTGAGTTACTTTTAAATACCTCACACTGGTGTTATAAGCTCAAATTCCCTCAGATCATGTTCAAAGGATTCAAGGATTCAAAAGCTTTATTGTCATTTGTGGAAGTACAAATACATTGAAATACTTGCTCGCTTACCTCACTACAGTCTTAAACAACATATTGTGAAGAACAATAGATAGCAAACTTCAGAATAACAGACAATATACATACAATATATACAATGTACAAGCAGCGTATAATATTCATACAATATACAATAACTTACAAGTAGGACAGGGTGCTGAGGCTTTAAGTGGAAGTGATTAATAATTAATGATCAAGTATAATAATATTAATATGTAAAACTGATGTTGAAAGTGTACTGTGAATAAGGCTTAAAAAGCTTAAACATTGTACTTTGTACTACCTAAATATCTGTCTGCAGGTTTCTCAGGTGCCTTCAGTGCAGTGTCACCCACTGTCTGCTGGGTGGAGCCCCTCTCCTGTCCTGCATCTCCCCAGGCGTGTCCCTTGGCCTTTGCCGTTGCCTTTCTGTCTTAGGTCCTCATGGCTGTGGCCCAGGTCGCTTGTCCCTGAATTGGAAATGCTTCATGGTTGCTGTTCACCTGAACCTTCGTTCCCCGCCCTGTCGCCCAGGACGAGCCCACCACAGGCATGGACCCTAAGGCACGCCGCTTCTTGTGGAACCTCATTCTGGACATCATCAAGACGGGCCGCTCAGTGGTGCTGACCTCTCACAGGTGAGGCGCCTCCCCCTTGTGAGTGTCTGAGCCCATGTGCTGTTGGGGTGGGGGGTCTTGACGGTGCACCCTTTCCTCCCCAGCATGGAGGAGTGCGAGGCTCTGTGCACCAGGCTAGGCATCATGGTCAACGGCAGGTTCAAGTGCTTGGGCAGCATCCAGCATCTGAAAAACAGGTCAGATGTGCGCCGCTACTGGTGCACTAAGGCATCATGCCTGAAAGCACGCTCTCCCACACCCATCTTTCTCCTTTGTTCTCCCTTGTTCTCCGCACTTTACTCTTTTGCATCCTTTTTTGCTGAAGGTTTGGGGATGGCTACATGATAACTGTGCGCACGCGGTCCACCGTCAGCGTCAAGGAAGTGGTGAGGTTCTTCAACAGGAACTTTCCAGAAGCTATATTAAAGGTACCCTCACTTCTCCTCAGGGTCTTTAAAAAGATAGCAGATACTTCAGCCTCCAAAAATTAGAGACAGACTGTTCTTATGTTTTGTATTTCTGTGAATACTGAGTATTAAACAAGCCTTAAAGGTCAGATGAATGCTTGTCTTTCTCATGCTCTGTGTCTTTTCTCCCCCCTCCCAGGAGCGACATCACACAAAAGTGCAGTACCAGCTGAAGTCCGACCACATCTCCCTAGCCCAGGTGTTCAGTAAGATGGAGCAGGTGGTGGAAGTGCTTGGTATGGAGGACTACTCCGTTAGCCAGACCACTTTGGACAATGTGAGTGTTTACTGCTTTTAGCATCAGAGCTAAAGGAGGTGTCGCAATGGAGCAGACACATCCTCCTTGGGCTAAGGGGGTGACTGCTTTTTAACTCCATGGCACTACTGTAGTTATTTTACTCTATTTTTTACTTGCATTCTGCAGTCTTTCTGACAGTGTAGATATATTTGCTAAGAGGGAAGTAGTTTTGTGATCAGTTATTTTTAGTACGTGTATTAAGAAAGAAATATTACTTTGCTGCATTTCTGAGGCCATTTATGGCTGTGCGTAATGCCAGCAGTTAACAATCCAATAAAGAGAGTGCTTTTAGACCTAACCAGAACCGAGTTTGATGCCACTGCCCGTAGGTGTTCGTGAACTTTGCCAAGAAACAGAGTGACAACCTGGAGCAGCAAGAGAGCACGCCCTCTGGTGGCGGGGGCCAGTCGCCTCTGCAGCGCATACTCAGTCTGATCCGACCCCGGGCCGCTAACACGGAGCTGAACGCGCTGGTCAGCGAGGAGCCCGAGGAGCTGGAGAGTGATGATGACGAGGGTCTGATCAGCTTTGAGGAAGAGAGGGTGAGAGGGAAGGAACAGGGGGGCCGAAAGCAGGAGCCGACTGCAGAATAACACCACGTTTAGCCTGAGTGACTTGCACTTCAAACAGAGGTTCATTTTTGGAACTTGTTTTCCTTTTTATTTTTCAGGTACAGCTTTCTTTTAACACAGACACGCTCTGTTGAACTTCAGAGACTGACCGACCGGACAGACGTGGAGTCCGACATCTTTAAAAATTGCTTTTGACTCCCGATCGTAATGAGAATGCGGAAGAGCGAACCTAAATTAAAGCAAGCCCAGAACGACAGCTCTTTTCTTTAATTTGCCTGGAGAGCAGCCAGGCTGGGGGCGTGCCGTCTCCTCCACGTGTGGAGAAACGGGGAGACGTGGCAGGAACCGGGAAGCGAGAGCCCCGGAGAGAAGGGAAGGAGACATGGATGCTGGGTGTGCCGTCTGCCTGCCACCCCCTGCTGCCCCCTCGCCCTTGGCCGGGACCGCGGCGGCTGCAGCTTCGGGGGACGGAGTACCACGACTGATATGTAGCTCGCCTACAGCTTTTCGCGAGAATGTCAGTCTGTGCTTTAACAGGAATGCTTCCCTACCACGTGTCTAGTTTTCAGCTTGCAAGACAAGCACTTGTACTCGAAGCCGGAATGAACCAAAAAACAGCGTTGAGGGACTGTGTTCAGGGCCCAGTTATTGCTCGCGTTGCGTTCCGGCTGCGCGATTGCAAATGCAGCCCAGTAACATATCAATCTCCTTACGGGTCCAGCCCGCTCGCCCCAGCATACCCTCTTATGAATGTAATTTTAGGACTGGTCTTATTCCTCTTCCCAGCCAAAGTCAGCACCAGTATATAGACATATTCTTTCTCCCCCTTGTACACGGACCCCTCCTGCATTTTAAGGTTTAACATCCTTTTGACTGTGTTTGCCTTTTCAGCATGCTGTAGGGTTTCTGAGACTCGGAGAGTCATGTCCTTTTCAGCATGCTGTAGGGTTTCTGAGACTCGGAGAGTCATGTCAAATGGTGTATTGTCATGTGTATTTCTTCTATGGAGAGAAACAAGTGATTTGTTTTACATGATGACATGTCAGATGTCTGTGGTTTTTAATTTAATAACCGACTGACGATAATTAGCAATGTGCGTCTTGTAATGAGCCTCTTGTGGACGCATGTTGGGCCTGATCGTACAGGCGACTTCCGGCTCTTTTCTTTATTTTGCTCGTGTGTAGTGTGCAGGAAATTGGCTCTACGGTTCCCCCTGTAGCAAGCTCATGTGAAACATGTCACTGCAGGGGGGTCACGGTGCGCAGCCCGCAGAGCGCCCCCGGCTGGACAGTTTGGTAGGACAGCGGAGTAGGAGGCAGGGGGATTTTCATCCTTGTGCTAAAGCCACAAAGAGAGATTTCTTACTTGCTAATACCTTCAAAATTATCTTCACAATACAGCAGAAACATATTTGGTAATTTCACAATTAAAATCAATGGCCAATACAAATGTCCTGAGTAAGACAGTCCCTTATACATGTGAAATGATCAGTCTGAAAGCAGGATGGACCATCTTATAGCCCATGAGGCGCAATGGGCTCCCGTTAAGCTCCACCTTAGGAATACAACTTGATTTGGGGTCAATTCCGAACACTTTAGGACCAATTAAAGGTCATTTTGTTTATATCATTTGTAAAATAATTACAACATGATGTAGTATTTTTTTTTTCTTCAAGAGAATGAAACAGAATAGAGGGCATGGAAAGGAGAGAAATGAAGCTTCTTTTTGTTTTGTTGTTAACCAAAGGCAAGGTCAGTGATGACTGAAAAACCTACACTGAGGGATGATTGAGACACTAACTTTTCTTCTACTTTAATAAGATCAGATGTGTCTGTAAAAGCAGAGATTTTCCTTTTGGTAATTTTGTGCAGTTGTTTAGTTGTTGTCTTTCTTGGCCTGAACTTAATACCTCGTTCTGTGTCCTATTACTGCGGTTTAATTCATGATGATTTTGCTCATTTTCCATCTGGTCTCAGTGGACCAGCATCTCTTCATCGGCGATTGACCTTTGACCTTTTGAACGTCCGGTCACCCCGTCCTTTGATCCTCTCACACCCTACCTTGGAGTGCTAATTCCAAAGGCCTTTGCTCTCAAATGCTGTAGAGCGCTTTGATCAAGTTACACGAACTTCAAAAGAAAAAAAAAAAAGAATATAACTTTCATAAATATTTGCTTCACAGCAGACTGTTTTGCCATGATCCGTGCATCAGATAAATGTTTTTAAAGAATGGACAGCAGATTGCTTGGGTGTGATCATGTGTGATTAGGGGGTGTGTAACTCGCATATCAGCCAAACGCTCCAGTTAATTTTGTGAATATGTAGTTTTCCTCTGGAGCAGAAGGCTCTAGAATGTATCCTATATATGTACATGAATATAAATATATATATATTTATATTTATATTTTACAAACATGTATGTCTGTTTAGATCTTTTTTGCTGTAAACGACCGTTGTTTGGATGTAACATTTTGACTTGAATTTGCCAGCTTGTTTCTGATTAAATCATTTGTGGTTGCCATGTTTCTGTGTCTCCATTGAAGTTACCTTATCGTTATATTAGTTCCACGCATTGCGCGTATGTGTGTGGCTGGACGGCTCCCTCCCACTCGGACAGTATCACCTGCCGCTTTGTTGACGTTGTGGGACGGTCTCTGCTTGCCATGCCCCACTGATGCCATTGTTACACTCGATGGCGGTGTGGCCAAGTGCCCCCCCGCTTCTCTCACACCCACTGTTTTTGAAGCACTTCTTTACCAGGCCAAGAAATCCGGTCGTACTCGTTTCCTGAACAGCGGCACCACGTACCATGTTTTGAAGGTGAATGAGGAAGAGGGCAGAGGCACAGAAACGCTTCGGCTTTCATTCTGCTGGGACGGCGAAAAAAACCCACAACGCTGCCTTGTCTCAGGGCGCAGTGCAGCGCATTTGCCACCAGGAGTGCACAGGCCATGGGAGTCATGGAAGCCAGGCATGGTTGTTCCTCCCGTATGGAAGAACATTCTGAAAGTTACAGAGAGGGGAATGGAAATTTGGAGAAGCTTCCAAAAAAAACATGACCTACATAACTGCCCAGCTGTGTGACACAGACCACTGTTGCCCTGCTGGCCCTGCCCCTCAATGTTTATAGGCTTCCATTGCCTCCGCATTACAGTGGTGGGGAAATATACTCTTTGGGATCCCCTACAAAAAGGACGACACCCTGCTTAAAACCCACTCACATGGAAACACACACACCGATGACTTTGACTCTTGTGTTTTAATGAGAAATGAGGAGAGGACCCAGAGCACAATGTGAAGGCTGTTATTCACATGCACACACACATACACACACACACTGAGAGAGTGAAAGACACCTAATCAAAACCGACACACTTGTAAACACGGCCTCACCCGGACATACAGGTATAACCGGTGAGATGTACAGGTGGGTGTGTGTGCGAGGAATGTGATGGGAGTGGTGAAAGGGACAGAAGGAGACACTGAAAATAAGAGAAGTGCCATAAGAGAGCAGCCAGAGAGCCTGGGAAGGAGAGTGACGGAGAAATGGCTGAAGCCCCAAAGATCGAGCTCTGCATCAAGGTAAGGGGCTCTGCGATGCCTGCGCTGTCTGGGGAAAATCAGTAGAATAGATATATAAAATAGATATTCAAGTTGTTAAATGCGCCAATCATATCTTACATCAGTCGCATTCTGATTGATGTTCATTACTACTGTTCATAGACTACAATATTACCCCGATTTTTATGACATTCTGCACATAAAGAAAGCTAAAGTCATTTGTTGATGCGGTAATTTTCATATTCATTGACCTGCCAGTAATAATTACAAATATAAACCATCTACTTACTGAATCTGAGATCTCAGTAATCGCTATCATAGGCTGTCGATGACATGTTTGGAATAAAGTATATGTTGTCTTGCATGGAGACGTTACACTGTTTGCTTAATGAAAAATGGCTTGAAACTTCTAGATGACTAGATCCTTCTGGCTAGGTGGCTCTGTGCACTCCTCCACGTGCCTCATCTGCATTTCGAGAAATGGGCGAAACAGTCCTACATATGTTCATAGCAGGTGTCAGGTCATTCTGCAGGAGTCCTTATTGCACAATTCTGGGCTCCGGCCTTTGAGGAAGGGGCTCGGACTGTGCCCAAGCGGCTTTGGGGACACGCGACCTTTCTGAACATGGCTGTGTGACACCTTCAGCCATTCATTGTGTCAACACACCCTGGCCAAATCTCTGAGATCAGGGTGAAAAGCTCATTGAGATAGAATCTTCCCACTGTCTTTTGTTCTCGGCCAGATAGTCTTATCCTCCTAACTTAGAGGTTACAAAGAAGACAGTGATGAGAATGCAAGAGAAAGTAAGCAAGGCAGAGGGAAAAAATGGCCCACAAAAGTCATTTTTTTAATCATAGACCAGACCTCCATTTGCTGTTTCTTTTAGAAAAGGGATCATTTCTGGATGTTTAACAAATGCTGTCATCGTAGCCCTCAGTGTAACAGCCTGTTCTGTTTGCAGGCGAGTAATGATGGCGAGAGCGTGGGTAACTGCCCCTTCTGCCAGCGCCTCTTCATGATCCTCTGGCTGAAAGGTGTGAATTTCACCCTCACTACTGTCGACATGAAGAGGTGAGTGGCAGGAGGTCCAGCAGAGGACTACTCCCCTCTGTGCCTGTGGGGGCACCCTCGCTCACACGTGCTGGTGCATTCCGGGGGGGCACCCTCGCTCACACGTGCTGGTGCATTCTGGGGCCACATTCCCCTCATTCCTCCATTCCAGGGCCCCGGAGGTTCTCAAAGACCTGGCCCCTGGATCACAGCCCCCATTTCTGCTTTACAACAATGATGTGCGCACAGACACCAACAAGATCGAGGAGTTCCTGGAGGAGACGCTGGCCCCCCCTCAGTGAGTAACCTCAGTCTAGTGTCAACGATTGCACCTTATATTCACCGTTTTATATCATATTTTGAACCTTCCTAATATATTCTTTTCAGCTAAGTTCAGAATAATCAGATTTGCACAACCAAGGCACAAGCCAATAAGAAACACCTACTCTCAACTTGTACGGATTAATTTAGGCATTTGACTGCATGATGGTTGTTGCACTACACTTGTGCTATATTTGCAGAAGTTGTTTGAGAATGGGAACTCCCTATGAGAGTGTAAACACACTGCACAGTGACCCAATATCTGCTGTGTGTCAGCGTGTTTTTAACATTGCAGGTACCCTAAGCTCTGCTGTCGCTATAAGGAATCCAATGGTGCTGGAGATGACATCTTCCACAAGTTCTCCGCCTATGTCAAGAATCCCAACCCTGGCCTGAATGACAGTGAGTTTGGGCCTCTACCCATGTAGCCCTTCACTGCACCTCAGTCTGTTTCCCCAGGCTGACTTTAGCAATGGCATGTTTGATGTTGCAGTGCTGGAAAAGAAGTTTCTGAAGAGCTTAATGAAGCTGGACCAGTACCTGCTGACCCCGCTTCCAAACGAACTGGACAAGAACCCCAATGTAACAGAATCTTCCAGGCTCTTCCTGGATGGGAACACACTGACATTGGCAGACTGCAACTTGCTGCCCAAGCTCAACATTGTGAAGGTACCAAGGAGCCCCTCAACATGTGTGCACA
Source organism: Mormyrus lacerda (assembly GCA_015163995.2). Lineage (NCBI taxonomy): Eukaryota > Metazoa > Chordata > Actinopteri > Osteoglossiformes > Mormyridae > Mormyrus > Mormyrus lacerda. The sequence goes on from JAABNX020000046.1 coordinate 1,699,584, forward strand.
GACACACACACACACACACACAGTCACACACACCTTAAAAATGACATTGCTGCCTTGGAAAAGGTGCAACATAGGGCTATGACAGGGGTGGGCAATCTTATCCGCAAGGGGCGCCGTGTATGCAGGTTTTTGGGATAACCTGTAGGTCAGCTGTTCAAACCCAGGTGTGAGGACTCTTCAGCCAATCTATCCTCTAATTAGTAATCTAATTAGGGAGTTGCAGTGAAAACCTGCACACACACCGGCCCTTTGCGGATAACATTGCCCACCCCTGGGCTATGAGAATGATTCCTGGTCTTAGAGGAATGTCTTATGAGGAGAGGCTAGCTGAGCCAAATCTGTTTCGCCTCGAGCAAAGGAGACTAAGGGCGACATGATCCAGGTATATAAGATTCTAACAGCTCTAGATACTGTTCAACCAAATAGTTACTTCAATATTAGTTTAAATACTAGAACTTGTAGCCATAAGTGGAAATTAGCAGGAGAACATTTTAAATTAATTTGAGAAAGCACTTCTTTACACATCGTGTAGTTAGAGTATGGAATAGTCTTCCTGCTAGTGTAGCGCAAGCTAAAACCCTGGGTGCCTCAAAATCAGAGCTAGATAAGATTTTAACGACTCTAACGGCTATTAGTTAATTTCCCCCCAAACCAGCTTGATGGGCCGAATGGCCTCTTGTCACTTGTAAATTCTTATGTTCTTATGTTCACACACAAACACAAACACACCTCTACTAATATCTTTGTGGGGACTATCCATTCATTTCTATGGGCATAACCCTAATCCCAACAATGACACCCTTAACCTCTATCCAGCCTTAACCTTAAGCAAAAGTAACCAAACAAAATTCAAGACCTGACATTTTTAGCTGTTTTATTGCACTCCAGATTTTTATAAAAATTGAGGTTATCCAAATGGGGACCTGAAGAAGTGTCCCCAAAAGTAAGGAAGTTTCAGGTTTTACCGCACAAATGTGATCTATGCAAACACAGACAGACAGACAGACAGACAGACAGACAGACAGACAGACAGACAGACAGACAGACAGACAGACAGACAGACAGA
>JAABNX020000046.1:1708647-1737275 GCA_015163995.2 Mormyrus lacerda
TGTGATGATTCTTCCCTCAAACGTAGCACCGGGAAGGAGGTTGGTTGACCTGACAAATTGGCCCCCCTCCCCCCAGCTATGATGAGCAGATGCTGCTGTGGGACGGGCGCAACATGAAGCGGCCCTTGGCTGAGACCCTGCTGGGTGGTGGTGTGTGGCGGCTCAAATGGCACCCGACTCAGGAGCACCTCCTGCTGGCTGCCTGCATGCATAATGACTTCCACATCTTACACTGCCAGCAGGCTCTGGGTGAGGCTGGTTGGCTGACAGAGGTCATGGGTGTGTCTCCTCTGGTTTATTTCAGTCTTTAATTAGGCTATGTGGTGTAGTTCTGGACCTAGAGAGAATTGTCCACCTTAAATAAAATCCAGTGCTGTTTTTCCCCATGTCTCTAGAGGGCAGTGGTGAGCCATGCTCAGTCCTAGCCTCCTACATCTTGCACAACTCCCTCGCCTACGGAGCAGATTGGTCACGCCTCCCACTTAGAGGAGCCCCTGCCTGTGACTCTCAGGAGACAGCAGAGGTAGAAAGAGCTACGCTGGAAATGGGAGTTCACCTGAGGATCCAGTACGAGTCGCCCACCGCCAGCTTTGACACGTCGCTGGAGGATGACATGGGCCGGTACATCCCTGAGGGAGCGCAGCCCCGTCCTGTGTGTGCTGAGGAGGCCACACCCCCTGTCCCTGCTGGCCACGCCCCCACTCTGTCCTGCCTGATGGCCACCTGTTCCTTCTATGACCACATGTTACACGTGTGGCGCTGGGACTGGAGCCACGAGGAGAGTGGAGAGGCTACTACTGCTGAGGGCCAAGGGGGCGTGGACGGTGGCCATGGAGGACCCGCAGAGGGAGGAGATTAGCTGCGCAAGCTAACTGGTGCCACATGCAGCAGTTTATAATCTGGTGTGGGGCGGAGATGGCTGTGAGGCCTCGGACAGCAAGCATCCATGACCATGGGCAGGGTGGCAATTGACAGCATGTGGCTGGCGGTCCAAGCATTTCACCTACCCCAGTCAGAACAAGGTCTCAACGTGGAAAATCTCGATGGCAGTTGTATCTGAACCTAGATAACCAGATACAGCCAGAAGCTTGACGACTTTGTAACTTATTTTGGTCATGAATGGTTTAAACCCCCCCCCCCCCCATGTAGAGTCAAAGACTATAATCACACAAAAGACTAGTTAGTGTCCTGCTGATGTGTTTCATCACAGCAGTATAGGTCTTGTCAACCAAAAACTTAAACCAAATGAACTTTTGTTTGTCAGTTATATAAAAACTTGATATGACAGGGTTGATTGTTATCAGTATCTTATTTTTAATTGCTGTGTGGTGATACTGGCTGTTTAAGCTTTGTACTTAAATACATTGTTTCAGGATACTGTCACATTTTACAAAGAAATGCAGTACTTCACCAATAAAACTAATTTGTACAAGGGTGTTTTACATTTATGTATTTCTGCTTAATATGAAATGTTTGATTTTTTTAGCCCAAAAGGTGATATTTTAAAATTAATGTAGCACGTTTGCTGGCACTAAAGCATAATATTGATAGACTCCCAAATTGCTTTTTGTTTGGTTAATTACTTTTAGCTTTCATTAAAAAATGCATTAGATTGCCAGTGGTGAATTAACATTTCACTGTAACTTTAACGTAGATTGACTTTTTAGAGTCATTTCCTTACATAGCAGTCTGGAAAAAATTACTGAAGGGGAAGTTCACACAAAATGATTTCTTGCGTAGGGGGAGCCCAGTATTCTGGGAGCAGAGGACGGAGCCCAGAAGTAAACTTTGCCGGTCCGGTTCACCACCAGTCCATACTGTCCTTGTAAATTTCTATGCGCCTTGTCAGCCTGGTCGCTAACGCACGAAGTTTTTGGGAAACAGCTTAAACAGCCTGCCGTCCTGCGTGGGCTGGAAGCCGTACTTCTCCAGATCGTCTGGGCTGAAGGTGCCCTCCTCCATGTCCTTCCGGATCTGCGGGGCCACCGCCTGCTTAAAAAGCTGCTCGGCGGTGAGGGGCGGCTCCGTGCCGTCCGGGGCGCGGTATGACACGTACGCCTGCAGCTTGAAGCCCTGCAGGTTGGGCACCACGAACTCCGGGACCATCTCCTGTATCCGCACGAACTTGCGACTGGCCGTCAGTTTGCCCGTCGGCCTGGCGCCCCGGCCCTTGTAGAAGGTGTTTGGCCCCCGCTTGCTAGTGAACTCCGCCATGCGGTCCGCGCCCCGGGCCAGGCCCCTGCACAGCGCCGACAGCACCCCCATGCGGCCGTCTGTGGGATACGCTCCTAATGGGGAACAAGGGGACGCACGCAGACAGACCGAGTGTGTTCCTCAAGTGTTATAGTGTTGCTTAAAAAAAAAATCGGGTTTTACCGGGATCGCACTTTACAACAGCCAACCAGACCAAACCCGCAAATACGACATTAACCGGATAATTTCTCCATCAGGGTTGAAGTATTTAAAATTAACACATGAATGGGAAAGGGAATACGCTAGTTTAACATACACACCATCAATATCTTTAGCAGCAAACAAGAATTATTAGCATCATACCGAGTAAATGTATAGTTGGCAAGAAATCTTGTTTATTATATATTTGTATACAGAGAGGGCGCATTTACGTTCTATATTATTCGTAGTAACATTTAGAAGTTAAAGACACTCACCTTGTCGGCTCCAAATAAGCTGCAGCAATGTATCCGTGCACGGTGAAATAAAGATGGAGGCGATTGGGCGAGAGGAGTTGAAGGCAGCCAATTGGTATGCCGCGTACTCTCGAGTGGGTTGTACTTCTTGGCTGGATGTATGACGTTATATGGGGGCGGTGTAGCAGCAGCGCCACTGATTGCGTGCTTCGTGCAGCCCAGTGACAGTGACCACAGGGGTGTCAGTAAGTAACTTTTAAATGTCATCTTGTTTTTCAGCAGTGGAATTAATGGCCTGTCCCGGTCAGCTGAGTATGTTTTCTTTGGTATTGTAGGTTCAGTGTAAAGATTCAATGCACACAACTTTAACCGAAGTGTATATAGAACAGTTAACTCAGTACATATAAGTATACGTGCTGTATGCGCTCGTGACTACCTGTCAAGTTTTTTGATACCGCTAAAGTTTGTGCTCTATTATTTCTGCGCTTGGTCATTTAGTTGCTAGTTTTTTTTTCTTTTTTAATTAATTAAAGTGTGTGTGTGTGTGTGGTACGCGCATGGGGGCAGCAAGTAGTTTCATCAGATTGCGAAACCAGCCCATATTGGATTTCAGCTTTAGGGCACATGGATTTTTTTTGGGGTGGTGGGGGGGTTGGTCATGTTGTGGTTGATGAATAAACATCAATACTCTGGCAGTGTTTTGGACCCAAGTGTACAAGAGGTCAGACGGAGAGCCATTTCTCCAAAAACTGTGGGCTGCAGCAGGTGTCTGCTTGCAGCCCCGCCAGAGGTGACCTCCTGATGCGTGGTCTCCTTCTCTCCACTGGTGCTGTAGGTCAGCCAGTGGTGCATATCACTCTCCACGTAACTCACTCCTTGTTCTTGGGTGGACCAGCTTTTCCCAGTGTGTCATGTGTTTGTTCATGTTTATCCCTGTGACAGTAGCTGCCTGGTGTATTTTATCATTCCCTGATAGAGACACAGGGAGCTGGACACACTAAGGCACAGTGTCGATCTGGACTTCACCCCTGAGTGAGCTGAGCATGTCTGCAGGACGAGGCAGAGAATGTCCATGTCGATAATTATGTGTTTACAAGCCAGACGTAGCGACAGTGTGACTTTAACAGCAGTAACGCTGTAGTAACCTATTCTCTGTCGTTTATGTAAGATAGATAACTGAAAGTTCCAGATAACTAGAAACGCTGCGGCTCAGGACACACACTTAAGTTCACTTAAGGGATTGTGTGTCTGAATTTTTCCTATGTATCATTCCATATTTCCATCTGTTTATCTTCAGTTAGAAAGTTGGTTTGTAATGAATACCTGCTTTAGCCTGGCTGTGAGTACAGGTCTGCATGACTGCTGCTGCACTTATCCTTATTACTTTGCTGGTGTTATTAATTGCTAAATAATGTATGTATCCTGGGCTATGTGACTTCCTTCCATGAGGCTTGCAATGTTGCTTGCATTGACATTCAGGCTGTGAAAGGTGCACTTGCATTTATCTCTAGTGTCACTCATATGGTGTTACACACTTGGTTACAATTATCCGTAGGGTTACATATATGGTTACACTTATCCGTAGGGTTACACGCTTGGTTACATGTTGTTACACGTATCTGTAATGTTACATGCTTGGTTACATTTATCCGTAGGGTTACACATATTTTTACACTTATCTGTAGGGTTACACATTTAGTTACACTTATCCGTAGTGTTGCACATATGGTTGCACTTACAGTATACATGGTGTTTTGGTTAAACTTATCCATGGTGCTACACATATGGTTACACTTATGTATGGTGTTTCACATATAGTTACACTTATCCGTAATGTTACAAACTTGGTTACACTTATCCATAGTGGCTCAGCTCGTAATTGCTAAGTTCTGGCTATTTCATCCTTCACCTGTCGCAGTCTGGCTCTGGGTCTACGGCGGAATGATGGAGGACCAGGAGGAGGAGACCTGCAGCATTTACCCAGTGAGAAATCCTTACCCCGCCCCTACAGCCCCCAGGCAGGGATGTATCCCAGCAGGCCTCTGCTGGTTTTTCCGTGGTTTTAACTGCATGAAAGCTGGACTCCTCAGGTGCCTGGTTTTGCTCTGCAGGCCGTGCTGCCCAGCGGCAGTGAGATCCAGGCTCGGCTTCAGCGGTTTGTGGAGGAGGGACTACACACCTCAGTGGTGAGGAAGAGCTCAGTGCCCTGAGCGACTGTCCGTCTGAGCCTGTCGTTGTTGGTCCTGCAAAGCCCCTTTCTTCCAGGCCTTCGGCTGGACACTCGCTTTTATGCTGCCCTGGTCACCTTTGCTGCCGTTAGCAGCCGATGCAATGCGCATTTCCCCCTGGCATCCACTAAGTTCACCTTCCCTTTGTCTGCCCACATGTTTTCAGTTTGCCATGAGCCAGAGTGGCGTGCTTGTTACGGCAGTGGTTAACCTGTGCCTTTGTTCCGTTTCGGTAGCTGACGGGTATTTTGATTGGCGTGGCGGTGGGCCTATCCGTCATCGGCTTTGTTCTGCTCATCATCCACAGGAGGCACAAGCTGGCCAGTGAGCTGTCTCCTCTTCTTCCTCTTCAGTTGTATATAGTCATTGTTTGGATGAAGACCAGCTAAACAGAATAGTCACACAGATATCTTGTTAAAACATGATTAGTGTATCTGTACTAATGGGATTAAACACAGATTAAAATGGGGAGTCGAGTCATCATTTGTTGGCAGCCACTTCAGATGGCCGTTAGAAACATAAGAATGTAAATTTACAAATGAGAGGAGGCCATTCGGCCCATCAAGCTCATTTGCGGAGAACTCAGATAGTAGCTTAAAGTTATTAAAACCTTATCCAGCTCTGATTTAAAGGAACCCAATGTCTTAGTTTTCACTAATTAGAACACGACATATTATATATAACTTGAAAGTGCAGCCTTAACCTTGTACACCTCTATGTTTATATGTGATTTATGCTCAGAAGATCAGCAGCCAGACGTTCCCCATTATCGCTTCCGGAAAAGAGACAAGATGCTCTTCTATGGCAGAAAGATAATGAGAAAGGTGACTGGCAAAATCTACATTTTTGTTTGATTGTACTTGAAAGACTGGCTCCCCTAGAGGGCTGCAGAGCGCTGATGGGCCCCATCTGCAGTATCCACTCATGCTGCTGCACACTCTCTCTCTTTCTCACCTCTGCAGGTACAGACCTTATCTTCTGCCTCTCCTAACTTGAGCTCAGCATCGCGGCAGCGCCTCCGAAAGAGAGCAAAAGTCATGTCTATAGCCCACCAGTGAGTCTCACACTTCACGCACACATACACAACGAGAGCTGAATTCTGGCACATTCACACGCCGGTGTCTTGGCTGCGGCTATTAGTCTTGCCATTGAATGTGAGGCCCTTCTGCCATAGGATCTTGCGGATACTGAGAGAGCCCCCCAGCCTGGAGCCCAAGGAGCCTCCCTCCTCGTTGCTGGAGGCTGACCTGACAGAATTTGATGTCCAGAACTCCCGCTTGCCCTTGGAGGTGCTCTACATGCTGAAGAACGTAAGGTGAGCGCCACCTACTGTAAGACACTATATAGCATCCTGCTCCTGCCAATGCAGCTGACTGCTGAGACTTTCTCCAACGGTGGCCAGGGTGCTGGGCCACTTCGAGAAGCCGGTCTTCTTGGAGCTGTGCCGCCACATGGTGTTTGTGGAGCTGCAGGAGAGCGAGAACCTCTTCCAACCCGGTGAGACGGACGACAGCATCTACGTGGTTCAAGATGGCCACCTGGAGCTCTGCATCCGTGAGAACGTGAGTGCAGCGTGGTTCCGTGGCACCTCATGCTAACTAGCGTTAACGCTGGATAGAGGGAGACGTCCTCTCCTGCTCCTGGCAGGACGGCACAGACGCGGTGGTGAAGGAGGTGCTCCCTGGAGACAGCGTCCATAGCCTGCTCAGCGTTCTGGATGTCATCACCGTGAGTCGGCAGCCTCATCCCTCCTCCACCATGCTCTACGCTCACGCTCATCCGCCACACATCCGGCACGTCACGTGCCATTGTAGTCCATGACAGGTGGCTCTGTGTTTTCCATGTTGTGATGGCTTCGGTCGAATATTCTGTTCGGTTCAATGTATTTTTATATAGCGCCTTTCATAACAGCCAGCCGAAGGCGCTTTACACGGGTGTATTGTGGCACAGTACAACATTATTAAGACAGAATAGATCAACTGACAGCAAGACAGAATAAACCAATGAACGCTCTTCACTGTACTACTCCATTAGCCTTAGGAAGCGTGTACTGTACAATAATCACTGGAAAACAATGTCAGCTTTCTAGCAAGCGGTAGCTTTGCTCTTTTTCCGTGCTTCACGGCTGCTGTGTCTTGCTCTCACCCCAGGGCTACGTTGCCCCGTATAAGACGGTGTCAGCCCGGGCTGCATCGCGCTGCACGGTGCTCCGCCTGCCAGTGACCGCCTTCCAGGCTGTCTTTGCAAAGTACCCGGACACCCTTATACGCGTCATTCAGGTGCGTCTCACTCAGCTCGCGTTGGGGCTGATTAGGCTCCATTCATACCTTCACTTTACCTCCACATGGATGTCGCACCCAAACTAAACGGGGCCACAGAATTATTTTCTTTTCTTTCAAAAACAGAAGATTTCACACTGCTGCTGTAATGGTGGTAATTTTGTGCTGCATCCTGTCTCTGTAACTTACTGAACATGAGGGCAGCCTGCTCTGCCTCACAGAGCATCTTACTGCCCCGCCATGGCCCAGCCTTCTGTAAAGAGGAAAGGCCTTCTGGAAGGTTCCTCATGGCTCGAGGTTCCATTGGGGGGGGGGGGGGACATCCAACTCTTGGTTTTGACTGTTGCTTGCTGTTGTTGTTGCTCTGCTGGGTTCAGATCATCATGGTGCGTCTCCAGAGGGTCACCTTCCTGGCTTTGCACAACTACCTGGGCCTGACCAGCGAGCTCTTCAACCCGGTGAGACCGCATTGCTCAGCATTTGGGTCCCGATCACAGAAGAGGGATTTAGGCTTATGAGCATACTTCTAGGTCTTGGGGGGCTTGTTTTGAGGCTGGGTTGTCACAGCCCCCTTAATTGGGCCTCCCCTGCTATTACAGCCATGATCTTCCCATTTTATTGTCAATTTATGTGGCTAATGCCAATTAGCAATTGTTGGTCTAGTTAAAGTACAGTAGTTTGCTTCTTTATATTTTTTATTTATTTTTGAATTCTATTAATTGTGTTTTCTACTTGTGTCTCGTCTGCGTGTTTAATCAGACACAACATTCCATCACCTGCACCAAATTGAATTCCCCGTAATTTTTGGTGAATTAGTGGATTCTGATTATGAATAGGGTGTGGGAGGGGCCGCGTGTTATGGTGCCTGTGTGGAGGGAGACTCATGGCTCTCTGCCTCCGCCAGGAGAGCCAGGCTGTGCCCCTGGTGTCAGTGGCCACCATTATGGGGGAGGGCAGCCCCGCCAGGGCCTTCCGGAGACAGCCAGGTGAGCGGGAGAGCTGTGCTGTTTGAGTTGTAAGAAGGTACCCGCTAGAGCGCCTTCATGCTCCGCGTCTCTGTCAGCCCTGTCAATCTGCTCACCCGTCCGTAGACACACACGCCCCTGTGCATGTAGCTGCGTAGCTTCACCATGCGGCTCCGTTCAGTCCCGCCTTTCTTTGTGACCTGCAGCAGCTCCTGGCACTGATGTCAGCGTGGTGTGCGAGCGAGCCGACGCCCCCCTTGAGGATGTCTCCTTCAGCCCCATACACAGGGTAACACTAAAAACTGACCTTGGCTTCCCTTATGAGGCTTTTCATCATCTTCACAGAAACTTCCTGGTAAACATCCTCCCTCTCTCTCTGTCTCTTTGTCTCGCTCTCACTCTCTCTTTCTTCCTCTCCTCTTCCTCTGCCTTCTAAGTCCATCCTGAAAAAGAGCACAAACGTGCAGCACACCCCTGCTTCGCTGTTCCACAACGCTGACACCAGGGGGCAGTGTGAGCACATTTTCCATCACAGCAGAATTAACGCCATCTTCCAGGCAGCGAAGAAGGACCTCCTTAACTTCTTACAGCTAAAAGTGAGAGCTTGTCTGTGTATATATACATATACATTAGCATCAAGTCCTCTGTCTGCTCCTCTGATGTTATTGTTTGTGTCTCTGGCTCAATCAGGATGCCAGCATCCTGGAGGGTCGCGTGGACCTGCGCCATGTCAAGCCAGGCTCTGTGCTGGCAAAGCAGGGTGACCAGGTCAGAGGGATTTGCCACTTATTTACATACACACCTGACCAATAGGGCTGCCTGTCTAAAAGTAACCCGCCTCACATGCTCCTATCTGACATCCGGCTGTGTTTCCTGGGGCTGTTAGGCCTCTCATTGGCCTAGTAGGTGCGTGTCTGTGGTCAGAAGGTTGCTGGTTTGACTCTTTGATGCTGGCTTGGTGAAATCCCTCATTCAGCAGAGTGATGTCACCATTGGGCCCCTGAGCGAGGCCCTTAACCACCAATGGTCTGACCCTGTTCATCGCTTTGGATAAATAATGAACTGGTTCTTTGGCTCTGTGTGTGTGTGTGTGTGTGTGTGTGTCTGGATTATCTTTATACAGAAAATAAGTATTTTCTTTTTTTGCATGTGTGAATTACTTGGATTGTTACCAACATCCGGTGTAAATTTTGTATCAATAGCCCCATTAGAAATATATTTACTGAGAAAAATGTTGACACGGTCAATACTTATTTTCCTCACTGTATTACTTTGTGGGAACCTCAATGTAATAAAAACCTGTTATTTTGATATTGTGGGGACCATATTTCACAATTCATCAAAAATATTGTATTTTGTTTGCTTGGGATTAGAGCTTCCCCCATAGAAATGACTGCAGAGTCCCCACAAATATATATTTACAAACCTGTGTGTTTGTCCAGGACATGAGCGTGCAGTTCGTGATCTCGGGCCTGCTGCACGTCTACCAGCGTGTCATCGACCGCGACGAGGACACGTGCCTGTTCGTGGCGCACCCTGGTGAGATGGTGGGCCAGCTGGCGGTGCTGACGGGGGAGCCGCTTATCTTCAGCGTGAGGGCGCAACGGGACTGCAGCTTCCTGTCCATCACCAAGGACAACTTCTATCAGTGCGTGAGCCGCCCGGGAAACTGGAGCTGCAGGGATTCTGTTCAGGGTGGAGATGCTGTGTGTGTGTGGGTGTGTGTGTGGGTGTGTGTGTTCATAGTGCAGGTCTCGAAATGCATGTTTGTGTTTTTTCATCTGCGTCAGCATGTATTCTGGCAGGGCTGTTTTCAGTTTCACCACGCCATGTGTCTGTGTGTGCATCTGTGTGTCTGTGTCTGCGTCTGCGTGTCCACTTCCAGCATCATGAGAGCCGAGCCCAGCGTGGTCCTGACCATGGCCCACTCGGTGGTGCAGAGGGTCTCCCCGTTCGTGCGGCAGATCGATTTTGCGCTGGATTGGATGGCGGTAGAGGCTGGGCGCGCCCTCTACAGGTAAGCACCGGAAGTGCTTGCTGGTGCCCCCACAGTCGCCTGATGTTTTACATTTTTGCACCCCCCCTCTTCAGGCAGGGCGATAAGTCCAATTGCACCTTCATTGTCCTGAGTGGCCGTCTGCGCTCTGTCATCATGAAGGAGAGCGGCAAGAAGGAGCTGATTGGGGAGTATGGGAGAGGAGACCTCATCGGCGTGGTGAGAGCCGTCACCCAAGGCATAGCCTGACACACAGACAGGTGGCATCCCAGGCAGGCTGCACCCCCCGACCACTCTCAGATTTTACTTTGGCCCGATGATGGGGGGTTAGGGCCAGTGGTTTGCTAATTCACTGCCCCGTGGACAATTTCCTTTTATGCCCTTTCCAGCACTCGTAAGAGTGATGCCACACAGCACAGTGTGTGAGAAGCCGGTGTTGTCGCTGTGTCAGGTGACAGGGTACCGGCAACTACCACAATTCTGCGTTTTCCTATTTCCACATGCTACTGTTATTGTCTATACACCCACTGAGTATAACTCGGTTGAGAGATTGTTCTGAAACATTTTCATCAGTTTTAACAAAAATTGCTATGGCTGGAAAGCACACAGCTTTGAGGCCAGATTAATGGCCCACTTTTTGTGTATATGCTATAGTCCATATAGCAGGGGTCTCCAACTCCAGTCCTGGAGAGCTACTATCTAGTAGGTTTTCTCTCCTACCTGGCTTCTGATGAGCCACACTAGTTCTCTACACTAAACACTAGTTCTCAGGTAAATACCTGGGAGGTGTGAGAGGTGAGAGGAGTTGGAAACCCCTGCCATAGAGCATTTGCAGTTTTGGGCTTAGGGTTAGGGCTTCCTCTGCTGCCCCCTGGAGGATGTGCTCCCCCTTTGGGTCTGGTTAGGGTTAGGGCTTCCTCTGCCACCCCTTGGAGGATGGGCTCCCTCTTTGAGTCCCAAGTCACCACTGGCTTTGAGACAGTGTGATGTTAAAATGCACTATATAAAATTGAATTGAATTGAACTGAACTGATTTAGGATACTGAGTCACACTGTTTGAGAAGAGAGACACCCAGATCCCTACTCCATTCCCTCTGGTCTCACGCAGGTGGAGACGCTGACGCATCAGAACCGGGCCACCACGGTGCACGCGGTGCGGGACTCCGAGATGGCCAAATTCCCAGAGGGGGCGCTTAGCTCCATCAAGAGGCGGTACCCGCAGGTACGACCCCCCCCCGGTCCGTGATTGCATTCTGCCATCAGTCTCCAAACCGATCTGCCCGATCCCGCTCTCACCCGCTCAGACTCCCTGTCACAGGTGGTGACGCGATTAATCCACCTGCTTGGCCAGAAGATCTTGGGAAACCTGCAGCGAGTCAGTGGACCTCTTGCAGGTCAGTGAATTTGCTTTCCCAGGCTCTGTACTGTATGTGCAGCTCTACCACCCTGCCACCACCGTTACAGTGCCCCCTACGGGCAATATGGCTACTGACGAGAGCACTTTTGGCAATCAAAGACGCTCCACATAAGCGCTACACAGCTTAGGGTCATAGACATCATGTCACAGTGTCTGTGTATCTCTGTGTGTCCGTGTCTGTCTCTCCCACGCCATCCTCACCCTGTTCTTTTCTCCAGCTCATGGCCTGGCCCTGCATCCCTCCCTCAGCCAGTGGGACACAGTGAACCCAGCCTCAAACCTGTGCACTGTGTCCATCCTGCCTGTGTCAGAGGATGTGCCGCTTGCTGCCTTCTCTCTGGAGCTGCAGCACGCCCTGGGGGCCATCGGTGCCGTCGCCCGCCTGCTTTAAACCATAGAACTTGACAAACGTAAAATGCGTTGATTTTCGCACCCATTCATTCATTCATTCATGTAGCTTTGGATAGGTGTAACACACAAACGTGAGTCGCATATCTCTGGAATCGAGAGAACTTACTTGATCGTCCAAGTTGCAACATTGTGCACTAAAGTATTCCAGAGTAATCCTGTGCACAATGAGGCATTTATTTTAAACATTTTTGAGTAAAACACAAAACCCTAATAATTCATAATACACCAATATTATTCACATTAGATGGAAAGCAAAGCACATATTCGCTTCCGCGATGATTCATGTACTGTATCACCCCTCTGGGGAAATAATATTTATTTTCTAATTCATTTATAATAAGCCTATAAGTCAAGGGATAAAAAATCATTCAAAAAATGGCTGGAGTTTTTCCTCGATTAACAACAAAACACAGCATTCTCCTTATTAAAAAGACAATTATTTGATATTTTTGTAATATTTATTCACGATAGTTTGGATATATATTTGTCAAGCACCGTCAAATCAGTTGAAAGAGAACACGTCCATCGTGTAAGGTGAACACCTTTCACATGTAAACTCAATAATGTGCTGCTGTGTTGTTTTGTTGTTTGAGGCTAAAATGCCGACTAAGTTGCTTCTCCAATTTCACTTTACCGATCATAGTGTATTTAGGCGGGAAAATCATAGCAATAAACAGGAAGCATTAGACTCTAGAGCCATGGTCATCAACTGGCGGCCCGCTGAGCCGTTCAATCCGGCCCGCGACTGGATTCCAAAATTGTGAGGATCAAAAAGAAAATAGTGTTCCACACTATTTAAGCAACTAAAAATAACAAAAACTGAGTGTCTTGTCAGAATAACCACCATTTCTGACTGTATTTAGGCTTCACTCTGAAATGAGGACAGGCTCAGACAGACTATGCGGCGTTAAGCATTTATTGTTTCAAACAGATTTTTTAAAAACCTGGGTCCGGGCCCCCAAGGAGACTGTCTGGTAAAACTCTGGCCCTCTGACAAATATAGTTGATGACCCCTGCTCTAGAGGGATGCCATAATTGCTGTCTATCAGATATCTTCAACAAGTTATGGAAGTGAAATCAAAGATACCTATTTCCGTCTGGCACTAACCACGTATTCCTACACAATACTTAGCCACAGAAAGCTCCCCAATGAAACTCCTGCATTCCCGCATCAGAGACTCTCATCTCAACATTTATAGGATTATATTTGTAGTGCCTGCAAATTGCTCAGAATGCTCAAACACGGACAGGGTTGAAAGGGTGAATTAGCACATTTTCGGCACTGACACCACAGTGCGCTAATCACGCATCATAACTGCGGTGTCACCGATTAGCACCAACAGAGTGACGAGGGTGATGGTAGCTAACGGTCTAATTTCAAACCCCTCCAGGTCCCACGCTATTGCTCACCAGTGACATCATAATGCAGCGCCTGGGGACCACTGCCCTCGACAGGTCAGTCTCCCAAACTGTACCTAGTATCCACACCTGCATTTCCCACAATCCCCCAGCTTTGGCAGGTAGGAGGGCAGATTTCAGATACCAGCCCTTGGAGCTTGGCTGAGGGTCTGGGCCTAGATGAGTACAGTGCTGCTGGACTGTGTGTGTTTGCCTAAATCCACTCCATTGTCATGCAGCGCGCACGAGTACCGCCTCTCCAGCTGGCTGGGTCACCAGGAGGACATCCATCGCATCGTGCTCTACCAGTCCGATGGCTCCCTTACCGCCTGGACCCAGCGCTGCATCCGACAGGCCGACTGCATCGTCATCGTGGGGCTGGGGGAGCAAGAGCCCATGGTTGGGGAGGTGGGGGTTCACCTGGCATGGGTGGTGGTCTATCTGAAACGTGGGAGCGTGTCCATCTGGTGTGGGGAGTCTCCACCTGGAGGGGGGGGGCGTGGGAGGGGGGCATGTGGTGCCCCGAATGCCCGCTGGAGCCGCATGGGTTATTGCTGCTCATGTTCAGTGCCACTGTGTTACTCCAGATGTGTGCGCGGTCTAACCATGTTAACACTCAGCCGTCAAACCATGACAGAGAAAGCAAATCACAGAGGCAGCAACGCATCTGCTAAAATAATCACCCCCCCCCCCCCCTCCAGACTATTCAGTCACGCTCTGTTAGCAGCGGACTGTGATCTGTTTGAACCTGGATCAGAGTTACGGGAGATCAAAACCCACTAGAATTATTCCAAGGGAATAATTATCATTTACCGCTCTGCGTCTCCATTCCTCACTCAACAGCAGCGTGAACTGGGATCAGAGACGCTGCAAATCAGAATGCCGGTCAGCCAATGCCTAATTAGCGTAATTGTAATGAAAAGGATGGATGGGGTGAGATGGCATTAAGCTACGAAAGGAGGGAGTACTTTGATGTGCTTTGAGCATTTTGAGGTGTCGTCTTCAGTCATGTGGGTCTCGCTGTCTCACATTTTAATCAAACTGAATTCATAATGCTTTTATTAGCCTGAAAAACTGATATAGATATACTCACTCAAGGGTATGCCGAGTTTTATTAAATTGTAGAATATGGTGTAAAACTCCCCATAAAATGACAAACAGCTGGTTTGTAACCCAGAGAAAGCTAGTGTTTTATTGGTACTCAGCCCTGGATCGTGACTATCAGATTTGCTTTCATTCCCTTTAAATGGAGAATCTCAGCCAAAGACCCCCCTGACCTGCCTCCCCAGCTGGAGCGCATGCTGGAGGGAAGCGCGGTCAGGGCCCAGAAACACTTGGTCCTGCTGCACCGTGAGGATGGGCCGCCCCCCCAGGGCACAGCAGACTGGCTGAACATGCGCAGCTGGATCTCGAGACACCTACACCTGTCCTGCCCTCGGAGGCTGTTCTCCAGGAGAAGTCTGCCCAAGCTGGTGAGCAAAGCACTCCTGCCAACTCATCCGTTACACAGCTGCTCTCTTATTGCGCCTGTCGTACAAAAAAAAACGGAAATACACAAATATACAAAGAGTGCCGCACTGGGGGACCCTTTCCCACTAAATACGCTCCTCTCACCCACTCCACAACACTCAAATGGATAGACCACAGAGCTTAGGGGAAGGCTTGTCAAGGCTGTGCTGCTTGGGATCGATTCCATGGGATCTCACAGAATCCCTCGGGATCTCACGGGATGTCGCGCTCGGCTGCTTGTAGCTGCCCATTGGAGTCTACTGGCCACCTCCACCCTTTTTGGAGGGGAGAATATTCCAGGTCATCCACCAAACATGAAGACATCTAAAATTAGTCTTATGACTCCCAAAGAAAATCTCATTGCCCAAATTTTGTTCAACTTTCGCTCCTCTATGTGCCCTTTTATAATCTCTGACATTTCCACATTCATGTTACGTTCAGTGCCGTTTACTCTCCTGTTACACTCTGTGACGCTTACACTCTTGTTACACTCTATGACATTTACTCTCCCATTACTCTCTGTAATATGTACTCTCCCGTTACATCTGTGACTTTTACACTTTTATTCATGTTGTGCTCCGTGACGCTAAGACTCTTGATATGCTCTGTGATGTTTACGGTTTTGTTACGCTCTGTGACATTTACACTCCGTCGCGCTCTGTGAGGTTTACTGTTTTGTTACGCTCTGTGACATTTACACTCCGTTGTGCTCTGTGAGGTTTACTGTTTTGTTACGCTCTGTGACATTTACACTCCGGTTGCGCTCTGTGAGGTTTACTGTTTTGTTACGCTCTATGACATTTACACTCCGGTTGCGCTCTGTGTGGTTTATTGTTTTGTTACGCTCTGTGACATTTACACTCCGGTTGCGCTCTGTGACGTTTACTGTTTTGTTACGCTCTGTGATATTTATGCTCCGGTTGCGCTCTGTGACGTTTACTGTTTTGTTACGCTCTGTGATATTTATGCTCTGGTTGCGCTCTGTGATGTTTACACTTCTGTTATTTCCCCCCAACACCAGAGAGAGATGTATCAGCAACTGTCCCAGAAGCCACCTGAGCGCCACTCTGACTTCTCTCGCCTTGCCCGGGTCCTCACTGGCAACGCCATCGCCCTGGTGTTTGGAGGCGGTGGGGCCCGGTAGGTCTTCCACCTACTGGGTGGACAGGTCAGCGCTAAAACCCTGATGATCTGTCACCTTTATTCACCATGGAAGATAGACGGCACCTTTTCTCATATCACTGACTTCCTCTGCGGTTGCTTTAGTAGATATGTAATTAATGAGGATGTACAGACAGAACTGGGTAGTTTGATCCTGTGGATAATAAACAGATGGAGGGATTAGTGAGGAATGAGTGTGATTTAAAAATGTATTATTATCTGGAAAAGACTAGAAAGCCACAGATAGTGATACCAGCCTTTACTGGTAATTAATAGGCCCAAAGAAAAGCGGTTTGACCTAAAATAGGCTCTTGCTCCTGCCCAGGTAATGACATTTACCTGTGCCTCCTTGCAGGTAAGATAATTGGAGGATCGCCTAGCAGGTGCCTGGAGGAAAGATCCTTCCTCACTTCCTCATTAATTGGCCTCGCTAGCCGCTGTCTCTCCCCTGTCCACTGCTGAATCCTGGGGGAGCTTGTTCTGATTGTCTCCCGAATCTGATAGCAGCTCCTGTCTTTCACATTGTTTGTGTCTGTCGAATGGCACCTGACCTGCTCTTGCCGCTCCCTGATTGGTGCTTTTACCAGATTCTAAAAATGGCAACCTCCTGCTTCTGTTCGTTGGTATGGCTCTGGATGATTGCGTCATGTCTGTGTCAGCTGTGAGTGGCCCCCGCTCTGACACTCCCCTCTATCTGCCCAGGGGCTGCTCCCAGGTGGGGGTGCTGCGGGCACTTACAGAAGCCGGCATCCCCGTGGACATGGTGGGCGGCACTTCTGTGGGTTCTCTCATGGGGGCGCTATATGCAGAGGACAGGAGCAGCAACCGGATGAGGGTGCGGGCCCATGAGTGGGCCATGGTGAGCAGGGCTGTGATTGGCAGAACATGTAATTACTTTTAATATAAGCATCGGTGGGGCAAGAAAAGCAGCAACGGTAATTAAAGTGTCCCCCACCCCCACTGGCCCTTTAGGAGATGACATCGGTGTTTAAGAAGGTTCTGGACCTGACCTACCCTATTACATCCATGTTCTCTGGGGCTGCCTTCAACTCTAGCATCAGATCCGTCTTCAAGGACAAGCAGATGGAGGTGTGTGACGCTGCCTTGCTCTGTGCTCTGCGCCATGTAACCCTGCATCGCCTCAGCAGGTTTCAATCGACTCCCTGGCAAAATGCAGCCCCCCCCCCCCCCAGTTTAAATATACACAGTTTGGCAGCTGATAATGATACATTTTTTGCCATTTTGTAGAAACACATTGGAATTTTCCAGTTTCCGCATAGCCCATCCTGCCCTCCCAGGAGACACACAGTCACACATACACACACACACACAGAGCTTACTCTGTCGGCCTTGATTGAACAGGTGACCTTACAGACTCCATACCGAATTCTAACCCACTGTACGGGTGTCAGAGTCGTTTCTGTTCTGTTATTTCAAAGTTTGCTCAAAGATACTGCACTTTTCTCCCTGTTGCTCTGGCTAAACCATCTCTCTCTGTCTCTCTCTCGCTTTCTCTCTCTCTCTCTCGCTCTCTGCTTTGAATTTCTCTCAGTATCCCACTGTATTTAAAGGAGCTTTATCTCTCAGACTCAGTGCTAGTAAGTGCTCTGTTCTGATAGGCTCTGTCTTAGACTCATCCTCATCGTGTGACGAAAGCTCTCATCTACTGCACGGCATCATGGGAATGTGGTCAGCTTACTCCATACCTGGAAAATTAACACCTTATGTTGAAATAGCCAGTATTACAACAGCTGTAAAAAGAAAAGGGTGATCTAAAAAGGCATCTCTTTCATTGTCTAAATCAAAGCATGAAAAGCTAGTGCTGAGTCCAAAGCGCTGTCAGTCAGTGATTAGCTGTGGGTCTTTGCCTGTTTCAGCTAGCATTGTGAGTAACACGCGCAATCCTAATTGGCACAGTTGAGATTCTCAGGTACGAAGGAATTTCACTTTCAGCCAGCAGTGTAATTGGGGAAACGACTCCACTTCCGGCTTAATGAGCTGCCTTTAGTCCCGCCCCCTAATCGAGGGGCAGTCGCAGTGGGCTGGCTAAAGCATTAAACACTGGTGTTTAGTGTTAGCCTTTTAGTAGGTGCCTCAATGAAACCCTCAATCCCAGGAAGTGTGTGGCTACAGCCCCCTGTCGATGAGTCACTCTGCCGCTGATCAGCCCCTGTCGATGAGTCACTCTGCTGCTGATCAGCTCCTTCCTACCTCCCCCAGGACCTGTGGATCCCATATTTCAACATCACCACTGACATCACAGCCTCCTCCATGAGGGTGCACACAGATGGTGAGCCCCCATTTCCCAGCTGCCTCTGCTGCTGCCTGCTGCCCCCTTCCCAACAAGCACAGCTAACCCCCAGGCCTGCCCCCTTGCAGGGTCTTTGTGGAGGTACATCCGTGCCAGCATGTCACTTTCGGGATACCTGCCCCCACTCTGTGACCCTAAAGATGGACATCTGCTCATGGACGGGGGCTACATCAACAACCTGCCCGGTGGGCTGAGTTCCTCTTTCCCTCATTGTGCTATTTTCTAGTTTGGCTGTGTTCAGGTTAACCTGTATTCAGGGTGTGTTCAGGTTTAACTGTATTCAAATTGTGTTCAGGTTTAGCTGCTTTCATATTGTGTTCATGTTATCTGTATTCACAGTTTGTTTGGATTTACCTATTTGTGTGTGTGTGTAACATAACCACCCTCACTCCCTTGCAGCGGATGTGGCGCGCTCCATGGGAGCCAAGGCGGTGATCGCCGTCGACGTGGGCAACCAGGACGAGACCCACCTGACCAATTATGGCGACTCCCTGTCAGGGTGGTGGTTGCTGTGGAAACGGCTCAACCCCATGGCAGAGAAAGTGAAGGTGGGAGGCCTCACACGGCCAGGGTTCGGGTAGCGACTGCCGTGTTCAGTGGCGCTCATCTGACGGCTCTTGTGAAGGTGCTGGACATGGCGGAGATCCAAACACGGCTGGCCTACGTATGCTGCGTGCAGCATCTGGAGGCCATGAAGAGCAGCGAATACTGCGAGTATATCCGGCCGCCCATTGACCACTACGGCACGCTGGAGTTTGGCAAGTTCGACGAGATTGCTGTGAGTCTTACAGACTTCAACCTCCTCTCCATCTCTCTCTCGCTCTCTCTCTCTCTCTCTCTCTCTCTCTCTCTCTCTCTCTCTCACACACACAGACACACTCGCTCTCATTCTCCCCATCTCTGTCTCTATCTCTCTCTGACTCTGTTTCTCCCTCTCCCTCACTATCACTCTCCATCCCTCTCTCAGTCTCTCTGTGTTTTTGTCTCACTCTGACTGATTCAAGATACTCTGCAATTAAGGTATGTCTCTATTGGCAAAATCTAAACAAAGGTGCTTTAAAAATTATAGTCTTCTTTTCCCCGACACCATCACCCTCCAACATCGAGCTTTATTATTCCAGATCTCCATTTTAACTTCACTATATTTTACTAGAGTAGTAACATTTACACTTAATTATTTAGCAGATGCTTTGGTCCAAAGAACCAAGTAAGTGAGGAAAGCTTAGGGCCTGAGTACTGAGTACAGTGTTAGGGTAAGGGCTGAGGAGGGGGGCTGATATGATTACTCTGCCAACTACAGGAGTCAAACACATTAAGCTGTGCATCACCCCCCTCAAGAATATTTGAACAGATTAGCTCCTGTGTCTTGAACTGACAAGCATCAGGTAATGATACTATTCAGCAGGTAAGGATATTGTGCCTGTGATCTGTAGAGCATTGGTTCAAATCCCAGATCTGGCAGAGTGATGTCACCATTAGGCCCCTGAGCAAGGCCCTTAAACCCCAACTGGTCCAGGAACTTTGTAACCCTGCATGAAGGGAAACCATATATCATGATATATAACACCAGTCAGAGGTAATGTTTCTCAGTAAGACCTGGATTGCCTCCGCTCAGGCTGATATCTGTTTCCTGAGTGCCCTTGCAGGAATCCACAAGTGACGTTTGGTGGTATTACCCCGCGTTGTGGTTTGGGTCATGCTAGCTAGCTCTCAGCAGCAAGCTCGTGTTTGGACACGCACAGAGCGTCCTGTTCCTTATTGCATTATGGAGAGGTCACAGAGACTCAGGTTAAGTACCTCACTCAGGAGCATGAGAATAAATCCATGCATGAAGGGCAGGAGGAGGAACACAGTGAGAGAGTATTGACCTGCCCACCCTGGAGAGCCCTGAAACTGGACCATAATACAGGGCCCGCTGGCTCAGAGTCTTCTGTACAGTATTACGGCCATATAAAGAGACAGAACACGCTGTGTGGAAGAATGAGGCTCTGTGAGGTGGGAAGGGGCATCCAGTAGGGGGCATGAAAAGAGAGGTCATGGGGGAGATGGTAAATAGTGGAGGAGATGGTACACAGTGGGGGAGATGGTTCGTAGTGGGGGAGATGGTGCATAGTTTTTCCATTTGCCAAAAGGGCCTTACTCAAGGGCCCAACAGCGACATCACTCTGCTGACACTAGAACTCAAGGCAGTCCCCTACCCTTACTCTCCTGTGCCGCTTCTCAGGAGGTGGGCTACCAGCACGGGAAGACAGTGTTCGACGTTTGGCGGCGAAGCGGCGTGGTGGACAGCATGCTTAAGGACAGGCACCAGGAGTACCACAGGACCAAGAGCAACCACGTGAGCAGGGGCACGGTCCATCTGTTTAAATTTCACTTAATTTTTACTGAAAGACATCTTTGAGCTCTGAGATTGACAGATCGGTATCTGACACACATCTTTCTGCAGACTGGTCACGCAGTCTGGTTGAGACAGACCTGGCTTTGCAGTCTGACAAGCAGGCTTGCTGATGTGTCGTTTTCCGGAACTTTCTGGACTCGTGGGCTGGCGGCAGGTGGCAGATGCGAAGCTGACATTTCCAGCTGGCTCATCACACTCTGACTCATCTGGTTTTTCTCTCTTTGCTTCTTCACTCAGGTGCTCACGTGCCCCAACGCATCCTTCACAGACCTTGCGGAAATCGTGTCCCGGATCGAGCCAGTCAGACATGCTTATGTGGAAGGTGAGACTGCCTCGGTTTGTGGGTTTGGATCATGGTATCAGCAGGGTTTACAAAGACCAAGCAGGGGCGGTTCAAACAATCCTAGGAAACTTTAAGGATCTGTCCATGGTGCTGATCACAGAAGAACAGTGAAGTAGGATTTGGTCATGGTGACTCTCACAGGAGAACAGTGAAGTAGGATCTGCTCATGGCACTGATCACACAAGAACAGTGAAGCAGGACCTGTTCATGATACAGATAACAAGAGAATAGTGAAGCTGGACATGTGTATGATGCTGATTACAGAAGAACAATGAAGCATGATTGCATGGTGCTGAGTACAGGACAAGAGTAAAGTAGGATCTGCCCATAGTGACTATTGCAGTAGAAGAGTGAAGCAGGATCTGTCCAAGGTGCTAGTCACAGGTGAACAGTGAAGCAAGATCTTTCCATGGAACTGATCGCAGGAGAACAATGAATTAGGATCTATCTAAGACTAAGCAGGGGTTTTTTGACCTTAGGAAACTATAAGGATCTGTCCACAAAGCTCACGATCCCAGGGGAATAGTGAAGTAGGATGTCACAGCAGAACAGTGAAGCAGGATCTGTCCATGGTGCTGATCACAGGAACCATGACCCAGGATTAGTTCATGGTACCAATCACAGGGAAGCAGTCAATCATGTTGAGTCCTATCCATGGTTCTGATAACAAATGTACAGCTTCAGCATGGGGGTCTGTCTACGGTGCTGATCAGAATGTCAGTGATACCATGTGGTCCAGTTCCTTGTCCTGAAATTATTGTTACCAGCTGTACCCAAACTCAAACTGAGAAAATTGGAAGAAAATTATATGAACAACTTTGAGTTAATAAGGCAACAGATCGACACACACAAACAAGCAGACATGCTCATACACACACATACACACATGCACACACACACACACACACACACACACAGACACACACTGGTGACCACTGCAGCCCCCATCTTAAGAAAATTGCCTGTTGGTTACCCAGTGACATAAATGTCCTCCTCTGTTTCCTAGATGCTCCATTCTCCCCCACACTCATAATCCCGCTCCCCCCCTCCGCTATCCTCTTCCTCTCTCTCAGAGGAGTCGGACTACCAGACAGACTATGATGAGGAGGCCATGGAGAGTGCCCTCTCTGACATGGACGCGTCCGCTCAGCTCGGAGAAATCATGGAGGAGGACACGGGCAACACGGTACGTGACAAGGAGGTGCCTGTGGATTAACAGCTCAGGGCATCGTGCCCGTGACCAGAAGGTCACCACGCCAAATCCTAGGGTTTGCAGAGTGATTTTACCTTTGGGTCTCTGAGCGAGGCCCTTAACCCCCAAGTGTTGCAGGTGCTGTCTGACCCTGCTTTTAAAAAGATACCTCGCTGTGGATAAAAGCCTCTGGTAATGTTAAAAAGTAAAAAAAAAAAAAAGTGTCCCCTGTAAATTCATCAGAAAAACCAATCGTGGGTCAGCGGGGATACAGACGCTGAAACGCCGGTAATTGGTCTGAATCACTAAGTGCTATCACTCTTAAAATGTCGCCTCAACGCAGAGCACACTTTAGCCCCACTATTACTCATGACTACATGTAGCATTAATAATATGTGCATGTTTTAGGTGTTCCTACTTAAAAAGGCCTGTACCACTCCAGAATAACTTCAAAGCCCTTCTCTGTAGTACAAATCTGAGGGACGCTGAGGTGATCTGCAACCCTTGTTGGCCAATTGTTAATGATATTAAACAAGCTGCAATCCCATATCTTTTATTTTATGCTTTCCATTATAAATACTAATAATAAGTACATTCTCCTCACTTTAATCTTTTATAGATTTCCTCCATGACCATGTTATTTAAATGCATGTATGAAAATGTTCCAGAAAATTATTAATCCAACCCAGTTTATAATATTAAAACTATGATCTGCGATAGCGCCCCGAAAATACATTACCAAAAGTAAAACTTTCATGAAAATATGTAAATCGGGGTAGAGAAAACACAGCTGCTGTTACATAATAATGTTTGTCGCACCTGAGTTAAAAATCAGTTTAAGTGCTCTATAAAAGATGTTTTTACTTAGTCGTATTCATTTATGTGCGCTTGGTCTAGATGAAAGGTGTACAGGATGAAAAAAGCACCTTTTATACACTGAAAGAGTCAAGCAGCCATTGTGCAGAGCAATTGCTGGCTGATGGGAGTAGACGGCGCATGAGTGGTGAATTTAAAATCAGGTCTTTGTAGTTTATGGGGTGGGGGCAGGGAATGTTACAATACCACAAACACAGGGAAGGCTCACAGGTTTAAGTTAAACATAGAAAGGCTGTGTGTCCTAGGTCATTAATTTGTCTGCTGTTGGTGTGGATGTTACTCGACCGTCAGTGCAGCTTACAGGAAGTACAAACATGATCAAGTAAAATCTGTTGATTTAAGCTTTATTAAGCAGACGAGGGGGGGAGGGGTGCTGGGGATTATAACTGTTTCTCCTCTGCTGTTTCAGGATGAAGAAATGGAAATGAAATGCAGGGATCAGGGCCCCACGCCTCGCTGAGGATCTCAGCTCTCGGTCGACCCTCACACCCTCCCCGCAGGATGCTGGGGAGTGTTGCTTATTATTTTTTTTTAAAATACATTTTAGAATCAGAATTTTCAATCAGAATGAAAAACTGTCTCGCTCACTCCTGAAAGTGGCATCAGTGCACAACAACAAAGACACATCAAAGGAATGTTACAGAAACAGTAAATAAAGTAAAAATAACCATTATACCGTTATACAATAAAAAAGCTATAACAGTAAACAATAAATAATCCAAGGCCAGGATTCATAATAAAAAATAAGTTGAGAGTTTATAGAGCGAGTGTATAAACAAAGAGTCAAGTGTGAAACAGCCCTAGGTAGCAGTAGGAACAGTTTTGGAGTCTGGCCACAGCTCTAGGGAAGAAACTGTTTTTCCAGCCTTGAACTCCATGACTTCAGAGTTTGCCGGGTGGTGGGGAGGCTGACAGCTGGTGTCTGGGGTGTGTGGGATCCCGGCTGATGCCTTGGGCTCTCCAGATCAGGTAGAGCTCGCCCAGGTCTGTAAGCTCCTCTCCGATGACCTGCTGTGCCATTCGGAAAGTTAAGCGAGCCTTGGGTCCGGACCAGCCACTAAGAGCAAACGGACGTTTAATGATCTTGAGTCTGAAGTAAGAGGCTGATATTACAGGAATGTATTATGAGTTTAGTGATCGATGGATTAAATACAATAGACATCAAAATAATGACTGAATTAATCTGATCTACTTGGTACTGTAATATACTGCATTGATTTCTCAATAGTTACTAATTGCTATTACTGCAAACCCAGCAGCAAAATGTATCAGAAAAGACCAGTTTTTCCAGATTTCAGCTTGAAAGATGCACAGACAGCTTCAAATATGGTATACTGGCCACGCTGGGGGCGAATTTCGGAGACACGGCAGTCATGCAGATCTGAGACGGTACCAGGGATCAGAGTGGGTGGCTGGTGGAGCTGCCCGAAGCTCAGTGAAAATGGTGCTAAGCACGAGTCTCATCTGGATTTGCTCTTTGAATAGTGTGAAAAGGCTTTTTTCCTGATGCATATACATAACTTTTTAGTGTATCTGTTTCTATAGTTGCCAATGGTACCTCACTGTTCATATAGACTGGCCGCTTGCCGATTATTGATGTTACTTCCTTTTTACTGCAGTTACACATTCACATTTATTGATGCTCTGTGACAGAGCAGCATCCCATCTGGGGTGTGGCCCGGCCACGCCCTGCGCTCTCTGAGGTAGGCGCAAAGCCATCGCCACAGCACTGAACAGGAGGTCTTTGCAGATCATGCTGATTTTCGCCTTTCCAAAAGTTAAACACCATCTCACTCCCTGACATTTGAGGAAGCAGCCTTTCTACAGCTAGTCAGCCTGTAGATCATCTGACCCATTCTGCTGTGTGCCACCTTTTACATCTGAAATATCAGAGTGTCTAAGGAATGCGGCCGAGAGTGGAATATCCAGTACAGTGTAACATTTAAACATTGGATTCCATTGGATTGTATTTGCATTCCTTGGATCACTACAGACAAATGACAATGCCATAAACCTTCTGTATCATCAATAAACTAAAAAATGTTTTTGTGCAGATTTGTGTTTTTGCCCTCTGGATGTGTAGGAGAATCGTGTAGGAGAGCGTTTGACATTGGGGTGAGGGGACACAGCTTAATAATTTAAAACCAGGGGGTTGCATGAAGCCAGATTAAATATTTAGTTTGTAAACCCATGTATGTAATTAATAATGTTTAAGAGAAACGCATACAGGGAAGCTTGGGTCCTGAGTACAGGGTCAGCCATTTATCTAGCACTCCTGAGGCATGTCATGGGAAGTCAGGGCTTTGCTCAAGGCCCCAACAAGGATATGACTATTCTGCCAAGGATGGAATTTGAACCTGTGACCTTCTGGTTACAGGAGCAGAGGCCTGAGCCACACTATGCCACGCCCCCTCCCCAACATCAGACAGGGACCATTAATCCTGAGCTCCACACATAGATGCGTCATGTGTGGCTGTCCCCCCCGCCGCCTTCATATGCTCTCCTGTCTCACTAACCTCAAAGTTTCCATCTGGTCGGGATGTTTCCCCCCAGGCCCCTCGGCACGTCCAGACGGGCTCATGTGCCCCTTCTGCAGCCCGTTAGGTGATTAAACCCTTCAGCATTGTCAAAGATCTTTACCTTCTGAGAAATTAGCTCAGCTCTCTGCATTAATTGATATCTTCTGTAAACTCATTCTCTAACTTTTCTCGACGTGCTTCTAATGACATCTACACCCAATGATGACGTTAAAACTGCATCCAGAATGGTTTGCTTACGTTTGGCCTAATGGGGCATTTGTTAGACTGTAATGTATTCCTACAGCTTATTTTAAAACAGTTGTCTTATCTACTAAACAAAACTATCAGTCAAGTGAAAGATTAACCCATAAACCTGTGACTTCTTTCGCAGTCGTGGGCTTAGGGCACCTTGTGTTCTTCAATCTTTATGCAGTTTCCATGGTTTCCCTGATGTCAGCTTTGAGTTGACTGATATCCTGTTATAACATTGATACCCACTCATCTGAGCTCTTATGACATGCAAAAGCTGTACCGAACAAAAAAGTATGACAAGCATTATTAGACAAACTGGGATGTCATGTTTTCAAAATCAATACATTGCAGAAACCTGTTAAGTAATATTGCATGTTGTAGCTGTCTGCTATTAAATGTATTTCTTGATAAGTCAGTAATTGTACTTAGTACAGTTCATCTAAAACCATGTTTACTCGCACCTGAGGTAAGTACATTTATGAAAAAAATGTTTGAATCTGGATTTTTGTCATTCATCGAAAAATAACAGTCAATGGCGTAGAATTCCAGGAGATTTTCAGGAGATGCCCGAGTAAACATCACGATGCATGTGTGAGATCTGAGCAGCCTGTTCGGTATTCAGCACATCATCAGCTGGAGAACAGCTTGGAGAAGATGAACCTCGATGTCCAGGAGGCTGGGAAGCTCTGGAGCACCTACCTGCTAACTGAGCACCACCTGATGAGTGTGTGTACCACCCACTGGTTCCAGCTGCTGTGGATTTGCTGCAGTGCTGTAGCCCCATTTCCATACGTGGATGGACTCACCTACAAGCCACCCCACCCCCCCCACACACAGGATGTGTTAATAAACTTTGGTCTATCTGCAGTTGAGGATCATCAGTAGGAAAGATTGTCTCAAACAAAGAAGGTATGACATTCAAACTTTATTTGTTTTTGATAAACATTCACTGCTCATACATTCTAATATTCTAGTTATTACAAATGTCACTCATTTGAAATATGTGCATTGATAACTAAAACGATTCAATTCACCAAAAAGAAGGGAGGTCATTCAATAATTTGCTGAATTTGCTAAATCAAATTTTTGTAATAAACTCACTATGTAACTGTAAGATAAAGTCACATAAAAGGTATTCCAAAAGGTGCAACATATTTGTGTTGTACACGGATATTTCTGTTGCCTTGTTCCATCTGTGTCCTGAAAGTATTGCTTTAGCACCATTTCTCACGTAAGTGATTGTGTTTTTTGGCTTCCGTTACCTGACCTGTGAGTAAATCTCCCAGGACCAACCCCAGGCTTCCTCTGGAGGAGATGGATTCCCTGAAAGAAGCTTTGAGCTGTGCTGGCCTGCAGGGCTGCTGTGTGTAATATGCCTAGAAGTGTTTAATGGTTTTTATGTTGGGAACCATGTTTACGCCACAGGGTTCCCCATGTCCTGTAAAATCGCCCCCTTGGCTGTTATACAATCGTTAGACCGATAGAGCCCCATGAAATGACTGGGCCACACAGAGACGCTGCGGGCAGAAGGCATCCTGTGGCTGCCTCAAAGCATAAACCCTCCCTGAAGCAGAGGCCAGCCATGACTCATCAGACAATGTTAGTGTTTTCCATTGCTGAGGGGCCAGCTTTTGTTCTCCTCACACCAGATTATGCCTGTTTGCGCCCTGGCCTTGGATATGAGTGCTTCATAAATTCCAGCATTGTGAAGCTCACACAGTCCTCATTAATGTCTGAGGCTGTACTTGTGTGGTATTACGACTCTCCTGGTCAGTGTCTCTGCATGGTAGATGACATTGTCTTGGGCCTCTGTTCCTATGTACCAGTGTGTTTGCTGTCCACTGTTTTCTGAGATATTTCAGAGACTTTGGAGCCTTGTCACTCGAAATAATTTTGCATTTTTTTGTGGCTGTTGCAGCTGCCGTTCGAGTGCCAGCTCTTAGTCTCATGTGGCTGTGAAAAGTAGTATATCACAGTACTGATTGGCACGCCTGCCACACACACTGCCAACTGGCATACACACAAACATCACTCACCGTTGTAGCTGTTTGTAATTGTGATTCAGTTACTTCAAAGTTAAAGTCATTTTTTATGCATTATTTCCATTACTTTGTCCTTATATGTGGTAATATATATATATATATATATATATATATATATAATTCTTAGTGCCCTGTAAAGCTGCTTGCAGTCATGTTTAGTGGTGTCACCGGTGACACCCTAAGGAGTTTGTCACTGGGGGGACCGAATTTGCCCTGGTGGTGGTATGTATATGGTCACATTGCAAAGGATACACATGGAATATAAGGATGTGATGTAAGAAAGATTTTAAAATAATGTTTAAATTATCAGGATTTCATCATTTAAAACATAATGTTGTTTAGAGACCAGTTTCAGAACTAAACATAGTTAAAAAAGATAACTGATCCATAGGATAAAATGCATTTCTCTGATACAGGACTACAATCTTTGATAGGTATATGTATCGTCCTCATGCTCTGCACACAGCGAATTGGCCTCAGTTGTCTTACATGGAGCAGGGAAGCAGGCAAAGGAAATTGTGGAATCAGGAAAACACTGGATTTATTAAGCGTTAACACACTCTGGAAACACACAGCGACATCAATGACCGGACTGGAGAAACATACTTACACACGTGGACAAAATTGTTGGTACCCTTCAGTCAATGAAAGAAAAACTCACAATGGTCACAGAAATAACTTTA
>JAABNX020000046.1:1747891-1758671 GCA_015163995.2 Mormyrus lacerda
TATCGACATATTTCCTACTTTCTAGCAGCCTGTTGTTTCATCCTTACACCACCAATTAGGGTTTCCAAAGTGAAGCTAGGGTTAGGGTTAGAAAAACTGTGGCATTTTCAGCCATTATAATGTGTGTTTTTCGCAGTTCTGGGCCCATGATGGATAGGAAACCACAATTTGAAATCCTTTATTAACATATTTTCTACTTTCTAGCAGCCTGTTGTTTCATCCTAACACTCCCAATTAGGGTTTCCAAAGTGAAGCTAGGGTTAGGGTTAGAAAAATTTTGGCATTCTCAGCCATTATAATGTGTGTTTTTGGCAGTTCTGGGCCCATGATGGATAGGAAACCACAATTTGAAATCCTTTATTAACATATTTCCTGCTTTCCAGCAGCCTGTTGTTTCATCCTAACACCCCCAATTAGGGCTTCCAACGTGAAGCTATGGTTAGGGTTAGAAAAACTGTGGCATTTTCAGCCATTATAATGTGTGTTTCTGGCAGTTCTGGGCTTATTTAGCTTGCTAAATTTCTATGGGTGATAGCTTTTGTGTAGTGAAGCTTCATTTATTGTTGAGTAACTGATAGTGTCACAGCTGGCGAGTAAAGGAAACAAAGATCCAGAAATGCAGGGTAAGCAAAGTTTTAATATGGCAAGGGGTGAATAGCCACAGGTAAATGTCAGCCCCGTGATGTGAGGAACGAGGAGTCCAGCCCTCCGGGTAACCGGAGGGAGGGCGAGAGGCTGGGGAACCTCCTTAGTGGCAGCGATCAGGCAAACAGGTCCAGAGGCGGCGAGCGGTAATTATACTCGTGATGGGTAAGCGAGGGTCGAAAGCCAATGGGTCCGCAGATAGCTTAGCTCACTACACTTTATAAGTAGCTTGCCCAACACTGTACACACATCTTGGGTCACTCTCTTCTCCCAAAATAACTCTTGGACATGCTACTGGCTTGGCCTCCTTGCGGATGTTGTTCATCATGTGCCAAATAAGGTCAATGGGCTTCAAATCTGTTTAATTTTCATATACCTCTCATTGCTTGACAATATCAGTCTTATTACTTTGTTTAGGCCTGTAATTATTGTATTGCACACAACTTGGGTCCGCCTCATCTCCAAAGAGGGTAGTAAAATAAAATTCTAATTTCGTCAATATACTGACTAAAAACACATTTTGCTAGTTTTAGGCCATCTTTACCTCACAACAGAAACTGTTTCTAAAATTTCACAGGCCATTTATTGCAGTGTAGTCAGTTTATTAATGAAATTGGAATTTTGTGTAAATATAGGAAAATTATACTTGCTGAGATTTTATTTTTTTGCAGTGGAGATACAATACCTGATTTCAGGTATCTCACCTGATTTCAGGTAAGTCACTTTAGCTTTCATGATCACTGCTCTCCCTGGTGGATGGATAAATCATTGCAAGTACTTTACACACAGAGTGTTAAGGGGCAGTTCATGCTGGCCCCCTTGTTCATTACATCATTGTGGGGGATCTCATTACATTCAAGAATCAGCCAAGGGCCAGTCAAGGCCCCATCATGGAAACAGGGGTAAATTCAAGTGGCTGCATCTGTAATACCTGCCCCCCCACCCCCCGATTGCGAGAGACAGCAGTCAGTCCGTTACACACTATCACCCAAGAATGTTTCATAAAATCCACTGCTGTGATGCCAGTCAAAGGGTGTTTTAAAACTTACGTGGTAAATCAGACACCAAGACTCACTTAGACACATACACCCACCACGCACACACACCTATGCCCATATCTGTACACACATACCACACACATGTACCATGCACCCGTACCACACACACACACATAAAGAGAAGAAGAGAGGAGGGAAAGAAAGAAGAGAGAAAGAAAATAGTGAAAAAACAAAAAAAAAGCAAAAAAAAAAAGTGAGGGGTCAGATAGAGAGAGAAAAACAAGGAAAGAAAAATAATACATAATAATTTAAGAAAGAGTGGAGCAAACAGAAAGAGTAACAGAATTACAGCTTCTGCATCTTAGTACTGGACATTGTATCATCACACCAGCTGCTGTATCTGAAACACAGGATCTAGGTGTACACACAAAAAGTATGCATATAAGAAACCAATGGTACCATTATGACAGAGAGTAAGCTTGTGCCAGTATCTGCTTCTGGAATTAAATACATTAATACCAAAGAAAAAATACATATGCAGACCAACAGCAACACAGTCTGGAGATCGCTGCACCAGTATCTGCATCTGAGAAGAAAGGTTGGAGGCCACACACACACAGACACACACACAAACCAAGACAAGGGGAGAGAGGGATAGAATAGGGCAAGAAAGCCCTGGGCTATCTTGTGTGTGCGTGTGTGTCTGTGTGTATGGTTGTGTGTTGTGGGTGTATGTATGAGTGTGCAGGTTAACATGGAATGGTTCCC
Source organism: Mormyrus lacerda (assembly GCA_015163995.2). NCBI lineage: Eukaryota > Metazoa > Chordata > Actinopteri > Osteoglossiformes > Mormyridae > Mormyrus > Mormyrus lacerda. The sequence continues at coordinate 1,750,303 of JAABNX020000046.1, forward strand.
AGTGACTGTGCGAAGCCACAACAACGCCGGCCCGAGGCCCCGAGACGGCCAGGAGAGCCCCGAGCAATGATGGACCCAGCCACCCCACAGCGGCCAGGCACCCGGGCTGTCCGCCTGTTCAGTTTTACAGAGCACCATCTGGGGCTTGAGGTTAAAATTTGTGCATATGTCACTGCTGGGTTGGCAGAGTGATGTCACTGTTGGGTTGGCAGAGTGATGTCACTGCTGGGTTGGCAGAGTGATGTCACTGTTGGGTTGGCAGAGTGATGTCACTGCTGGGCCGCTGAGCAAGGCCTTTAGCTCCCAATTACTCCTAGCTCACCCTGCTGTCTGAGTTTGGGTAAATGCTCCTGCTACAAATCTTAAATGTTACATGTTTGTCTGTGCACGTGGAAGCAGAGAGGGAAGTGATGGTGTAACACACCTTCTGACAAAGAGGGACCCTCTGGTGTCCCATGCCGCACATTCTGCTGCCAGTGGAGTGAGACAGAAGCCTTCAGAAATGTGTGTGCAGAGACGAGAAGAAGTGAGAACACGGCAGGCGGTGGGCTGAGGGTAAAGGAACAGCCAAGAATAGAAAGTAAAATCACGGGGGAGGGGAGGTCACACTGAGACTGATGTACCAGTGAATCCTCAGTGAGGCAGGAGGATCATCCAGTTAAACATGCATCCAGTAACCTGCTGTCACGTTACCTTACTCGCCCACCCCAGACCCAGAGAGACAGAGATGAGAGAGAAAGACAGACACAAAGAGAGACTGAGAGAGGGGGGGTCTGCAAGATGGGACATTCAAACTAGGAACATTTTTGTGGCTGAGACAGTGAGACAATGCACCTTATGCATAGACAGTAACAATCAAGACAGAGGTCCTTCTTTTCACTGTTTCATCATCAGATAAGAGAAATAGATTATATACACCTGGAAACCTTCGGGAGTCTCATTTGAGTTGCATAACTAGGCTGCACAGCTTAATTAGAGATAATGCTTCTGATGTCTTTACAATGCGTATCAATATAGTTTGGTTTCACCATCTCCGAGTTCAGCCTCTCGTCATTTTGGACCGGAACGATCACATCATGAATAAACTGCATCTTAATACAGTGTGCCAGGCAGGCTTCCCAGCTGTATTTATGTGGTGGACAAAAGCCACACTGCAGTAACCGAGAACTGGGGGGTGCAGTGTGGGGCTCAGTGGCTCAGGGCACTGTGGCTGTGATCAGAAGGTTGCCATTTCAAATCCCACCATCAGCAGAGTGATGTCACCCTCGGGCCCCTGAGCTGGGCCCCTAACCCTTCAATGCTCCAGGGACTGGCCGACCCTCCTTTTACTTTGGATAAAATCGACCAATAAGTAAAATGTAAACTGGGCTGAACGACTCACCTGACAAAGAGCTTTGCTCTGTAGGAAAGGGCGCCAGCCTAGAGTGGACCCCCCCATGTGACGGAATTATGGAGTTGCTAAGCAGGTCTGCTCCTGGTGCTGTCACAGGCAAGATTGTAACCCCCCCTTAATTTGTGCATGTCTCTGCCCAGCGTGTCCTATCACATCTCCATTAAAACTCCAAGGCTCAGGCCTCACACCACTGTGGTTCTTCTCGGGGGGGGGTTGCAATATTTCTTCCCTGGCCTCACTTGGAAGGTTCGGTAGCCTTTTGATCTTTGGGACGACAATGTTCTTGTTTTTATTTTCTCTTTTTTTAAGTAAAGAAAATATACACACCGCGTATATGTAGTGGGGGTCAGGAACTGAAATTCAATCCACTGTGCCACTGTGCCCCCCCACCAATAATTCAAAGAAACCCATCAAAATGTGTAATTCCATATTCGTTCAGCATTACACAGCCCTGTTTGGAGAAATCCTTTCCTTGCAGGAAAGCTTAATGATTTTACTGAAAAGCTTAGTGATTTTACTAAACATGACTGAATTGAAGAACTTTTACATTTACTCCTTTCCTGGGAAATCCAATTAGGGGATAAAAACAGGGGGTGGGGCTCCTGCTAACCCGGTGCTGTCCAGTGTCCATCACGGGGCTAAAGAACCTTTGAGGTCCCTTTGATGGAGACAGGCACCTGTCCATTCGTGGACCTGTAAGCCAGCACCAATAACTTGAACTTGATATGAGCACCGATAGGGAGTCAGTGAATGGAGCCCAGGAGGGGTGTGACCTGAGAACGCTTGAGCTGACCGGATTTCAGACATGCTGCCACGTTTTGAATCATGAGCAGTGGTCTGATAGTCTGACAGCAGCAAGGAGATGTAGCAGTCAAGTCGAGGGGTAACGGGTGCCAGGACTAGAAGCCGAACCGCTTACAGAGACAGAAAGGGCCTGATCTTCCTGATGTTATAGAAAGTCAATCTGATGTTATGTGCTCAGCAAAGGACAGCTGGCCGTCACCCCGAGGTTCCTAACAGACCCTGATGGACAGTGTGTATGAGCCAAGGTGAACAGTGATGTCATGCTGGATGGTAGGGCTGGCAGGGATGACAAGAATCTTGGTCCTGGATTGGATAAGATGGAGGTGATGGTCCCTCATCCAGGCTGCGGTGTCAGCCAGCATGCAGAGGTCCAGGCAGAGACTGAGGGGGCATCAGTATAGTCAAAGTCTGCTGATTTAATATATTCACTGGCCTGAGTCTCGTGTAAAGGGGTACAGTGAAGTTTAGGGGCTTTGGGTCCATGGGAATTGATATTGGGTCATGAGGGTATAGATGTTAGGTCACATGGGTATTGATGTTAGGTCACATGTTAGGTTACATGGGAATTGATATTGGGTCATGAGGGTATAGATGTTAGGTCACATGGGTATTGATGTTAGGTCACATGTTAGGATAAATGGGTATTGATGTTAGGTCACATGTTAGGTTACATGGATATTGATGTTAGGTCACATGTTAGGTGACATGGGTATTGATGTTAGGTCACATGTTAAGTTACATGGGTATTAATACTACATCACATGTTAGGATACATGGGTATTAATATTAGGTAACATGTTAAGTCACATGATTGGTCACATGGGTATTGATGTTAGGTCACATGTTAGGTCACATGGGTATTGATGTTAGGTCACATGTTGGCCCATCTGTGTGCTGTGGGGGTTTGTCTTGCCTGACACAGTGCTGAGGTGATCCTTAAATAAAAAGGACATGCATGGTTTTGCACTATTTGTTATGAGGCCAGGAGGCAGGATAGCATGGATGCAAGGGCCTCTCTTCCTTTCCTGTCCTGTATCATTAGTGCATAGTAAGTGTGTAGCTATTTATACTGTGCTGGGTGTTTACTGCATCCTGCTGCACCCGTCCACATCCCCCTGTCATTTCTTACACTGTGGGTGCTGCCCTGTTGCCCCGTGGTCCTAGAGGCACCACGCATTCACGCTCCCGTAACCTGCATGTGGATAGAATGACAATATGACTAAATGCCACTCTCATAAAAATTGTATTTGTGTCCCATGAATTTCCTTATATTCGCTCATGATGATTTTCTCAAAAACCTGTTTGTGTATTCCAGACATTGGCATTCTCTACTATCAGCATGTCTATATCGGTAATTATTTGTAATAAAAGCAACTAATTGGCATAATTTAAATACATAATCACCAAACATAATGAGACCTATGAAACTGGATGATAAACAAAACTGATACAGCATTTTAAATTGATGAAAAATATATATTCCAACCTTTCTGTTTTCCAATTTCATGCCACCTTAACTCAAGGTCTTGTTGAAGTTTGTTTTAAATATATGTTAAATTATGGCATTATGAATAATACACATTCATGTACACGGCATATTAAGTAGAACTACAGAGTGGTTTTGAATGAATTTACTTTGTTTCTCTGTGTTTTAAGTCAAGCAGAGAACTTGTGCAAATACAATTAACATTAAAATGTCGGTCAAAGTGGTTATTTTGCAAAGGAAAACATGATCAATGGGAGCATAATCATTAAAGACCTGAGAATGTCTGTATAGGCTGTATAGGTCACAGCTGCATAAAGCTGAATACAAGCCTTTCATTATATGCCTGCTCCTCTGTGGGAATTTAAAGCGGAATCCCAGCAGGCTCATTTCAAAAGTCCCTGCAAGCAAGACCATTCTACAGGTGATATGGGAACAGGCTCTGTTGTGAGTATTGGGGTTGTGCAGTGATGAGGTCATTACACTGGCATTTTAGAAATGGTGTCATGGATTTATCAGCTTAAAGAGCAAAGCAAAACATCGATAGAACATGCTGAATCTACAGAACCATCCCCTGAACACTCAACAGAACATTGCAGAGAACATTGATGAAACAGGCTGAATTACGTGGAACCTTCCATTACATGTTCAACTGAATATTCCAGAGCACATTAATACAGACAAGTTGAATCTACAGAATTTTCCACTGATCATTTAACATTTCAGAGAATATCTATAGAATAGACTGAATCTGTGGAAACTTCCACCAAACATTCAACAAAAGATTCCAGAGAACATCCATAGAGCAGGCTGAATCTGCAGACCCTTCCACCCAACATCCAACAGAATATTCCCAGAGGTGGAAAGTTTAGAGCCAGAAAGCACTCAACTGGTTGATTGAAACATAACCTTGGTCTGGATTTGTGCTTTATAGACGTGAACTTTCCACCTCTGAACATTAAAAAGAAAATCCATTGAACCAGCTGAATCTGCAGACCCATTCACCAAACATTCCACAGAACATTCCAAACAACATCCATAAAACAGAATAAATCAGTGGAATCTTCCACTGAACATTCATCAGAATATTTACAGGACATTCACAGAACAGACTGAATCCACAGGACATTAACAGGACAGCCTGCACACACAGAACGTTCCAGTAATGAGACAGTATTGTGCTGAATTAGCAGCACATAAGTTGCTACATCTGCGACCTCAAGGGGGCTTCAACTTGGGGAGGGCTGTGACTCTCTACCTTTGCTTGAGATTTTAACACTTGAATACGGTCATTTGCAGAGCAGTAAATGTCCAACATGAGGAAGTTTAACACTCTGATTTGCCTCCAAAAAATCTGGCCATTACTTTCCCAGTCGTTAACGTTGCAGATGCTAAATAAAGACTCTCAGGACAGGCCAGCTCAGGCTCTGCATCCCATTAAATAATGCGACAATGTGAGGAGCATCACAAAGGAAGCAATACTGCATTTCTTCAATAAGAACCGCTCTGTTAATGCCAGTTCTGATGTAGCCTGTGCTGCATGTCCTTGGTTTTAATCAATCCAAGGTGTGCCGTTGCATGTCTCCTTCAAAAACATGGCAGAATTCCGGTGCGGAGGGTTCTCGTACTGGAACAAATTTAACGGCCATTTGATGGTCGTTAAATAGACAGCCGTGACATAACTTCCAGACTAATGACACTTGCTTTGCAGGTTTCACTAGATTACTCATAAAATCTATTATATATATCTTAGTAAAGAAAGGCCATCTCTCACTTCCAGCAACCCCCTCTAGGGCCGGGGGTGGGGCAGATGTAGGGTGAGAGAGCTTGTTTACTTAGGACATGTGATCTTCTCCTGGGTGTTAAAGAACAGTCAGCTGAGAGTGAGTCATGTGACTGGACGGCCATCATATTACCAAAATTTGTCATTTTTCATGTGCTAAACTTAGGCGTTCACAGGTAGAATCAGCAGCCAGTGATAGAGGGCAGGGGTGAGCAGGAATGGCGAGTATCCATTTAAGGCTGGACTGAAGGGTCACTGCTCTTCTTGTGCCAAGGGGTATAATGGGTCACATTAGCAAGCCGACTGATGATGCTGTAAGACTGCAGAAGATCCTTCACATACAGGCATATACATAAACACTCTCTGATACAAAAATCCTCCACATACAGGCACACACATGCACACTCTCTGACACAAAAATCTTCCACATACAGGCACACACATGCACACACTCTGACACAAAAATCCTTCACATACACACATGCACACAATATGAGATCCAGGTCCGTGTAGAGGTGCTATCCTACCAGACAATCAGCCTTGTCGGTGTCCATTTACATGTATGCTTTCTGAATGATTGAAAAACACATTAAATAACCACATTTTTAGTCTCATGGAGTCCCTCATGAAAATGATCTTTGGTTCAGCATCAAATATTTGATTATGTAATGCCCTGATAAACAATGAGTATTTCTTAAGAAAAAGCCATTTAAACCGAGACAATGTTGGGTTCCTTTGGTGCCTGTGGTATGAGCCACTATGATAGCAATCACTTCGTGAACACTGCTCTTGCCTGGGGAGTTGTCCACCCCCCTGGGGGGATTTCTTCCATCACGCTGTACTGCATCCTCCTCTTGGTGGCTGCGTGAGAATCACAGAGAGCCCCCATCGGGTGATGCCAGAGAAACAGCCTGGAAACTCATGGATGCAAAGCAGGAATCTTTCTGGATGCAGCTCTGTCAACAGACAGGAAGAGCTTGTGATGGTGATGACAGGCCAGGGGAACGCCACACAGCACACAGCTCTGTTAACAGACAGGAAGAGCTTGTGATGGTGATGACAGGCCAGGGGAACGCCACACAGCACACAGCTCTGTCAACAGACAGGAAGAGCTTGTGATGGTGATGACAGGCCAGGGGAACGCCACCCGGCACACAGCTCTGTTACTGGACAGGAAGAGCCTGTGACAGGGATGACGGGACAGGGGAACGCCACACAGCACACAGCTCTGTTACTGGACAGGAAGAGTTTGTGATGGTCATGACAGGCCAGGGGAACGCCACACAGCTTTGTTACTGAAGAGGGAGACCTTGTGACAGGGATGACGGGGCAGGGGAACGGCACACATGATATTCTCAATTGTATGCCGATGCCGTTCTCCTCTTTGTCTTTTTCTTCACGACTACAAAATTTCCTTTTTCTGTAAAAGTTGAAAAAAACCTGAATCATTACAGTCAAGATGAAAGATGAAAAATAACCCCCCATACAGTATCTCATATTGAGCCCCGAGAGACTCCCCATTGTTAATTATCAAACCGTTTTCCCAAAAAGGGGCTTTGCTAAGCTCAATAGCCCACTTCCCTGTCCATTTTCATACATCGTGGTGCTGATTGACAGCAGCTGCAAAGGATGATGGGAGACCTGCCAGGCTCTGGGGATACAGCACAGACACACACTCACACAAGCCCAGCCCTCCAGCTCTCTGCTCATTTGCTAAAATAAATGATGATTCTCAAGTGGTTCGACCCAGGGGTGGCCGTGCGCCTGTGCTAAAAAGGTCCAACCTGTTCAAAGGTCAACTTGGGGCAGCCACTACAGAGAACTATTCACACCTTGGCCAGACTTTCCTTTTACACTTGCACATTGTACCATGTAATCATGTTGTCAAGGTTATGACCTCCGACCTGCAAGATGTCTGAAGCAGCAAGACTAGTCATGGATCACCAGGAGGTAACAACCACTGGGAGTCAGTAGGGCGCTGTCACTTTAAAAGCATAGTGTTTTGTCACATGAATATTCATGCGCGGCTGGGATTTTTAAAGGAGGGAGGTGGAATCAAGGGGGATAATGAGAGCTAAGGTTTCTCAAATCACTAGTCAGTAGTATGACACCTGGCTCAATGTGATGCTGGTGATTTTTTTCATGCCGTGTGAAATTGCTGTTATTCGTATGGTAGGAGCTTGCTGGTGTTTTTATACATCTACATGTATTACAGTTATGAGGATGAATGTGGCCAGGTGCCCAGGAGTGCCCTCTAGAGTCAGGTTAGGGGATGACATCCCTCCACTTTTTGCCGTGGGGGGCAGGGGAAGGGGGGTGGCCCCTCCATAAATTATCACTATGGGGGAGGGTAGAGTTTACTAATGATTACCATGCTATTCTTCATTCTGATTACATGTTTCTGTTACATTATAAGTGGCTTTATCTGGAGGACCATCAGTCACAGTTTTTATTTTTGCTAACAAGGACATATTTAAGGAAGCATTTAAAGACCGCAGCGATTCACGTCTGGATGCCTGCTCTCCTTCGTCCTGGTTTCTCTATCCACTCACATGTGAGACACACTATTCCCATTAAAATAATGATCATTCTCTCAGCTGTGCTGATAGCAAGCTGACACGTCCTCCCACTTCCCCGCGACGCCTCATCACTCCTCTCCTCTCTTCAGTTGGACATGTTACACGGCTTCTTCGTCTTACAGTTCCCTTTCCAGATTCATGCCGTCCAAAATAAACTACTATAATTTGTGCTTTTCCCTTATTCCAGGCTCGGACGAGGAGTTCAGCAATTTTCCCATGGAAAATGCTTTCTTCCTCCAACCCCAGCATTACATAGCATATATATAAATATATATAAATTGTATTTTTTCTCATGTTTTTTTTTTGGGGGGGGGGGGGGGGCGGGGT
>JAABNX020000046.1:1779160-1791318 GCA_015163995.2 Mormyrus lacerda
TGTGTGTGTGTGTGTGTGTGTGTGTGTGTGTGGCAGCCAGGAGCACAGCGCCACCAAGGCGGGGGAGGCACTGCATGTGTCTGTAAAGTGTACGTTGCCAACCAGTCCCTCAATCCCTCAAGGTCTGCGAAAATCACCCCTGCTGCAGAACAAAAGGGCTTTGCCAGTGAGGAGGCCTGTGTGAGACAGAAGCATGGCAGTGAGTGAGAGGGATCATGGCTTTGGAGTTTTACATTCATAAAACAACCAGCTGAGGATGATCCTTCTGATCGGAGCACACACACATCTGCTTTGGGATCCACTGTGGCCCTGTCACGATCAGACCCTACCTTGTCCGTACTTTCCCTGTTTGGCCAGCAGGTTTCGCTGGCCATCATGTCCTTTTCTCTGTGTTTGCTAATGTTTAGCACCCTTCACAGTTCCTAGTGTTCCCTTGATCCATGGGCTGCTGCATGGCTGATTGGGCTGAGCAGGTTCCTGGTCATTCTGGTTTGGAGGCTGGCCAGAAGCACATTTATCATCTTCATGAATTTCTGAATTGGTTCTGTTTTTTTGGGCTTTTATTCTTAGTTATCCCTGTGTGTATCTAGCTTGTAGTATGAGTAGTATTTCCTAGTGCTTGACTACCAAGTGTTTGGTTTATTGTCAATGACCAACACCTTTTCCTTGTCTAGCTGTTGTTACTTGTGTGTATATATCTGCCCTTGTGTGTCTGCCCTTTCCCTGTTCGTCTGCCAGCCTGCAAAGGTGCTGGAGTGTGTTTGCCTGTGTTCAGTGTTGATACCTCTCCCTGTAACCCCCTTACTGGTCTGTTTGTTAGGTCTGTGTTACTCTGCTCTTCTTTTTCAGTCCCAGTTAGTTCTAGTGTTGTTTACCTGCCTTTGTTTCAATTTCCTGTGGTCTTTTTATTTCTGTCTGTTTGATGTTTGTTTCAGTAATAAAGTTCCCCTTTACCTGAAAAGCAGCATTTTGGGAAAAAAAATCATGGAAAGTCCAGCTGTGGAGGAAATATCAGGCTGGGAAAGAAGAACATTGTGCCGTGTACAGTAACTTCGAATACTGATCTTTAGCATGCGCAACCACATCCGTAAATGCTGAGTCATGGTCTGAGGATTCTGGGTCGCAGCTTGTTAACATGCACTCCTTTTAGTTTTCTGTCCCTCTAAATGTCTCCCCATCCCCCTCAGAAACTTCCGGAAGCACCTGAGGATGGTGGGCAGCCGGAGGATGAAAGTTCAGAGTGAGTCACTCGGCGCGTGAGGCTCTCGAAGTGCTCGCTCCGCTGTGTTCACCTCCATCGACATGCCTGTGATGTGTTTGCCGTGTGCATGCGCACTCCTGTCAGCATGTTCACACGTATGAATGTACAAGCACAAGCAAATGATCTAACGAGCCAACAAGCCAGCCACCTGAAACGATTACGCTCCATTTACTGTGTTAAAGGCCTTAGCCTTCGCTCATTTTCCCTGGCACTAGACCCAAAAAACATCACTAAAATATTGGTAGATTACGTGTTGCCCCCTTGTTTGTGCTGTTGTCCAGTTTCTTGTAGTGGGCGGTGTATAAATACAGATGTTGTGATGTCACTGGTGGGTGTGGCATATGTTTGATGATAAGCCCCTCCTTAATCCCAGGAGGCCACTGGATAAAGGTATCAGAGCCCCGCCCACCCGCATTGTCAGGGCAACCACGGCCAAGGCCAGGGGAACGAGGAAGTGCGGCCCTGTCCGGGAGGGGGGAGCAGGCGAACGTGTGCGTGATCGTGTGGAAGGGGCCCTGTGTGACGCTCTCTTCACTCACCCCCACCCCCACCCCGACTCCTCTGTCAGCATTCACCGACCGCAGAGCGAAGAGCTTCAGCCGCTCCTGGAGTGACCCCACCCCCATCAAGCCCGACTCTCTGCACGACTCCAGAGACAGTGAGTCCACACGCACGCAGCACACAGTCAGGCACGCACACATGCAGGGACAGACACAGTGACATCACCTTCACGTCTCACCTGCTGTCACATGATACATGCACAATCCATTCTGTGGAAAGTGCGGGGGCAGATGTCAAAAAAATTTTAACCAAATTTTACTCTTTAGCACATTTTTGTGTCACTCAGCCCGATTGGAGCAGCTAAATGCAGCATTTCTGTGTTGGCCCATTGCTAGACTAAATCATTATCCCAGCAGGACATTAAAGATACATCATGCTTCTTAGACATGCTCAACACACTGCATACTTTTGTTTAGGTGTCCGTGTTTGCATGTTTGTGATTTTGTGTCCACGTTTGCATTTCCGTATTCATGTGTCCGTGTTTGCGTGTCCGTGTTTGCGTGTCCGTGTTTGAGTGTCCGTGTTTGCGTGTCTGTCCCATTTCTGGGATGCCGCTTTATCTTCATTCCTATCCCCTCACTACCGTGTGCCTCCCATCCTGGTCCCTGTACCCACCGCCCGCTCCGACTTCCCCGAATCTCTCCCCTTTCCCCTCCCTCTCTGTAAAATAATGCCCTTGACCTTTCTATTCCCTTATACCATGATTCTGCCCTCCTCCACTCCCCCCTCCCCCCAAGGCGGGGACCTGCAGTCTTCCTCAGGGGCTCTGAATGAAGAGATCTGTGAAGACCTGGACTGGGAGCAGGAGAGGGAGGTGGAGAGGGCAGACTGCCAGGGAGATGACTTCATCCCCCCAAAAATAATGGTGAGGAAGCACTCCTTCCACAGGCCCGTCAGGGCGACCAACTCTGAGGGACCTGCCGTTGGCCCGTCAGGGTGACCTGCTGTGAGAGGCCTGCTGTTGGCTCGGCAGGGTGACCTGCTGTGAGAGGCCTGCCGCTGGCCCATCAGAGTGACCAACTGTAAGAGACCTGCCACAGGCCTGTCAGGGTGATCAGCTGTGAGAGACCCACCCCAGGCCCGTCAGAGTGACCAACTGTGAGAGGCCTGCTGTAAGACCATTAGGGTGAACAACTGTGAGAGGCCTGCTGTAAGCCCATTAGGGTGACCAACTGTGAGAGGCCTGCTGTAAGCCCATTAGAGTGACCAACTGTGAGAGGCCTGTCACCGGCACACTCCAATGGCACATGCCTTCCTCGCACAGAAGCTCATCTAATGTTAATAAGGCATTCATCGTAATATAAGGATAGCACACCTGACAGCATAAACATCTTAGTTCTTAAGGCACCTTTGTGTAGCGTGTGCTGTCCCAATTAAATGCTCCTCTCCTAGACATGCAGTTGGCACCTAAGCTGTGACAGTGCTATACTGACAACGCGTCAGCAGCAATGGCGTGGCTGTGGGTGTCCATATTGTGCTTTCCAGTCGCAGTCCATGCATGGCTTGATGGTGAACATGCTCTCGCTTTCTCTCCCATCCTTAGCTGATCTCCTCCAAGGTCCCAAAGGCGGAGTACATCCCAAACATCATCCGGCGGGATGACTCATCCATCATCCCCATCCTCTACGTGAGTATCTGCTTAGCCCCCCGCCCCCCCCCCCCAAAGTCTGGATCAGTCTCTGAGAACAGCGGCAAATTAACGGTCTCACCTACCCATTTCCCTTTAGGACCATGAGCACGCCACATTCGATGACATTCTGGGTGAGTACAGCTACACAAGACTTTTTATGCGTCTTGATTTTGCATTTCTTGTGTACATCAAGAGAACAGGGCAGATTATTTGAGGTGGAAAACCTAAAAGGGGCCATAGTTCATACATGAGGGCCAACCTTTTCATTAGTCAATGATATGTGATGAATCAGTAAGTGGCAGGACATGGAGCACACCACAGGCGAGGGCTGGGCAATCTTATCCGCAAAGGGCCGGTGTGTATGCATGTTTTTGGGGTAACCTGTAGGTCAGCTGTTCAAACCCAGGAGTGAAGACACTTCAGCCAATCAGTCCTCTAATTAGTGACCTAATTAAGGAGTTGCAGCGAAAACCTGCATACACACTGGCCCTTTGTGAATAAGATTGCCCACCCCTGCCATAGTCCAATCAGCTTTCAGCTAGGACCAGTGCCCCTGTGGCCCCATCCCTGTACACTCTCCTGTAGGGGCTAAGGTTGGAGTCATAATTTTGGCATGGTGGATCTATAAATATTATATCTCTTGTACTAACAAAGATGAATACTGAGTTGTGGGTTCACCTACTGCTTGCTGCCATGTTGCTCCTCAGTTGGACTCATTTTCCCATAATCCATAGCACACCTACAATTATGGCTGCTGTGAAAGCTCACAATACAGGACAGTACAGGAGTGAGTCTATCCCTCTCGCTTTCTCCCTCCACAGAGGAGATAGACAAGAAGCTGACTGCTTACCGGAGAGGCTGCAAGATCTGGAAGATGCTCATTTTCTGTCAGGTGAGAGATGAGAGTGCAGAAGTCTGGAGGCATACCAGCTGATAAGGAGTCATGCAAAGGAAGTCGTTTCCGTATTGATAACGCTGTCGGAGCTGAGGAGGTGGTTTATTCTGTACTGTGAAGCATTATACTGTAATTTCTTAGACAAAATCCCATTACATTAAATATTTTAACAATGACATTGATTTTTTTGCTTCACCGAAATTTCTCTATGCTGCCATCTGTGCATCATGATGGGCAGATGCCAGAACATAGTGACCCTCGGCAGGAACACATGAACAGCAGAAGCAGCTGGATACTCGCTTTAGCTGGAGAGGATTAGCAGCTCCAATTGATATTTATCAAATGAAAACATGTCTTTGAGTTCAGGATCTCTGTTGGTAGGCTTGAGTGGTAACAAAGATATAAATTTCGATTTCTTAAATCACATCTGAATATATCTCCGAAAGAGGTTTGCGAGGATAGGTACTAAAAATGCGCTTTTCCCTAATGAGGAGTGTGAGGAATCCCTGGCAGAGATGGCGGGGGATGGGCGCGGGAATCTGCCCAATGCGGGGGGGGGGGGGGGGGCAGGGCTATAGGACCTGTTCTGCACTAAATGGCAGGCAGCTGTACTTCAGCAAAAGTGTGTGAGTGTGATCTCCCTGGATTAAAAAGCGAAGCACTCCACTCAGTGCGAGGTGTTCACTCTCACTACACACTGTACTGCTCACATGTGTCACACAGCCAGTTTAGTAAACAGCTATGTTATTAGTGGAAGGTATTACATTTATACCATAATTTACAGATCATTCCATGCCTCTGTTAGCTCAGTTTTAACATTAACAGAGAGGTACTGTCTTCTGCATTCTCACGTGTTTTACATTTTTACACATAATGTTCTGTGAAGTTCTTGTCCTGTATGTCTTATAAGTTTTGTCCTGTACTTCATGTTTGGCACCAGAGCACAAACATTTCTGGTGTGTTTGTACAATAAAGAGCCTGAAGTCCTTTTAACAGGGGCATTTCCACAGGGTAATGTGCAGTTCTGAGTTTTAAAACACAGCCCTTATACACATATCAGTGCATTTATTTATTTTATTGTGTCAGAGGATAAATTGGAAACATGTTTTGTTTATGTTTGGCCTTTTCACCATGCAGCTGGGTAAGTTCCTGCTGATTTCTTTGCTGGGTATTACCATAACAAAATCATCTCGGCTTCAAGGTGGGTGTCAGGATTCACTGCAGGCACAGGCTTAATGTCATGATACACTGAGATGCTTTCGGTACCGTCAATTTTTTTCTCCTGACTGTGGAGATTTTGGTTCCTCTCTTCCATTGTCTTCTGGCTTTTTCTGGTTTTCCTGCTTCCATGTACTAATAATACATGTTTCCTGGTCCACCCATTGGGGACCCACAGACAGTCCCCATTTTTGCTCCCTGGGAGCTGGGGGGTAGCAAAAATGTGGACCATCTGTAGATCCTCAAGTATCACTATTTACTGTTCTTAAGTGTCTTGGGGCAACTGTCTTGTGAAAGACACTATATACAAATAAATTGTATTGTGATGTTGCCTAGGGGGGGCCCGGGCATCTGTACCTGCTGAAGAACAAGGTCGCCACGTTCGCCAAGGTGGTAAAAGAGGAGGACATGATTAAGTGAGTGCGCCCTCTGCAGCCCACCCCTGCCAAACTGCATGCTTGCCCAGCACTGCGTGCCGCTGTAACGAAGGCCGCCTGTCCACCTGCAGCTTCTGGAGGCGCCTCAGCCGCATGATGAGCAAACTGAACCCGGAACCAAACCTGATCCACGTCATGGGCTGCTACGTCCTGGGCAACGCCAACGGAGAGAAGGTACCGCAAGCCAGCTGCCTGGTTGGTGCTGAGGCCCCTCTAGATCCAATCAGATCTCTCTTCTGTGTTTCTGAGTTCCTACCTGCCTCCACCGGCAGAGCCCAGGCCTCCATACTAACAGCACATGTACAGCCCCCTCACGCCTATGGTGAAGGCTCAGCCTGTCAATGGTGCCAGCGCACAGAGCTCAGCACTAAAGCTCAACTGGACTGTCTCACTGTCTACTTACAGCTTTTCCAGAACCTGAAGAATCTGATGAAGCCATATTCTGTGGAGTTTAAATCCCCGCTGGAGCTGTCAGCGCAGGGTGAGCAGCGGGCACAGACACGCACATACACATGCACAGACACACATGCACACACACACACGCACACACACACACTCACAAAGACATAGATATACACACACACTCATACAGACAGACACACATACACAGACAAACACAAACACACAGGCACACAGATGGGGAGGGGTTGTCATTTCTGCCCCCCTGTCTGTGTTCATAAAGTTTGCTGTCATTCATTTCATTTCATTTCATTGTTTATTGTGAAGAATGACCCTCGTTTTCTTTCTTTTTGTGCTGCTACTGCGACATCATTGCTTTATGGTTTCATATAACATAAAGTTAGCTAGCTAGTAGAGTCAGATTGTAGCTAGCTAGCTGGTTAGTAGCTAATTTAAGATTCAGTGTAGTTATTGTATGCGGCCAACAGGGGGCCCCCAAAGCTCAGGGGCCCACCCAAAAGCATATTTTAATAGTAAACACGAACACACAAAGATCAAAAGACATTCACGTCAGGCACACAGACATCATACCCACATGAACATGGGTAACTTGGAGAATTATGTACAATAAAAGTTACTGGGAAGAACTAATTATATGACACAGTTTTTCCTGCCAACAAGGATGGTCTGGCGTTTGTCAGGCCACAGTAAAGATGGAAGCACAATCTTACTTTGTCTCCCAAGTATAACTAAAAAAAAAATTTAAAGCAAGAGGAAACAGGAACTTCATTTACTTTCAGGGATTTGAATAGAGAACACTGATGCCCTGCTTTAGTTGAAACCAGATTCCTAAAACATGCCAACGTTTACTCCAGCATTTACATAACATAATGATGCAGACAACACCTTGGCAGTGTTACTGCTTTGCATTTTATTTATTGAGCAGATGCTTATCTCCAAATTGAGAAAGCAGGACCAAACGTCAATGAAGCAACTGAGGGTTAAGGGACTTGCTTAGGGCCCTCGATGAAACCACTTTGCTGACACTTGAATTTGAACCAATGACCTTATGATGACCAACACAGCAATCTAACATCTCATACACCTTACATGCATATTGCTAGCGCTCACTACCACCATGTCAACAAGAGAGAGAAAATATGAAAAAAGTTACTGGACGATTTGGAAGTAAAACGTAACCTCAGGGTGACGCAGATCTCGGGGGAGGGGGTCAATGATGTTGGTGGGCTTTATGTAATCTGCTCTGACTCCTCCCCATTGCTGTCTTTCCAGGCAAGGAGATGATTGAGACTTACTTCGACTTCCGCCTCTTCCGCCTATGGAAAGCCCGCCAGCACTCCAAGCTGCTAGATTATGATGACCTCATGTGACCTACTCGTCCAGCACGACTGGCCCCACTTTAAAACCGTCCCACTCAGCCGGGACGCTGTGAAACAGAGCCCCCGGCAACGACGAAGCTGAGGGGATAAGAGGCGAGAAGAATAAAGTTCCGCCCAAAGGGGAGTGCCCATTAGGCCCCTCCCCCTTTTAGAACTCTCGGCCAATGAAGCCACAGCCTCGCTCAATGTGAGGCGGGAGGTGTGGAAATGGGCCCTGGAGGTGTCTCGGCAACGTTTCGGGGGTGGAGACCCCAGGAGAGCCAGGCAGTAGGAAAGCAAGACCGCTGGGATGGAAATGGACGACAGTCTAGGAGGATCGCTCTCCGTATATGTTTGATTCTTCCTCAATGAGACGGCAAAGACCGCAGTCTTTAGGTCGATTATTTGTATGGACTTTTCCAAGGAGGAAGACCACTGAAATGTATACATACCTTAAAAACATACAGTATATCAATAGTTATATGACTATTCCGTATTTAAACTGTTTGGTTTTATAGTCTTACTGTAACGGTATTAGTCACAGACTCCTTTGAAAATCTCAGGTTGACCAAACCTTTTCTTGTTCATGCCCAATGTGAGCTCTGGGTTAAGGATGCAGAGCAACTAAGCCAATCTGAGAGTTCGGCCTAGGGGAGTCAGACCTAGGGGAGTCAGACCTAGGGGAGTTGTCTTGGTGTGTGTGTGTGTCTGTGTGTACATTTATGCATTTCCTGGTTTCTCAGCAATCTGACTGCAGTTTGAGCAGATTTCCAGTAGGATTTAAATATGCTTCCCAGTGCTTTGGCTGGGGGTTAATGTGTCTTGGTGATTTTCCGTTATTTTTCTGCATATTAGCCAAACCCATTCTTATTAATGGGTGATTCGCGTCATGTCCTTTAGAGAATGAGGCAGTAGCAGAAGTGCCCCCAGGGTTATGGGGGGTGGCGTTATAGTGATAGCTATATAGTCATTTTGTCATGCATGTGTTTTATGCCAGTTTTGGGTCAGAATTCTTAACAGGGGACAAAGGGTAGAACTGGAAAAAATAAATGCAGAGTCGCCTTAAGCTTGGTCATCAGAGCTCCTTAGTGTAATTACTCTGCATCTAATCTTTCAAAATGGCTCAGGGAGTGTTTGGGTTTCATACTAGTGATACAGCTGCTCACATGGTCATGCTCTGCCTTTCTTTGGACTGTTTATAAACAACAATGGAAGTGACCAGGCTTCAAAACCCATGATTTGTGAACTTATGGATGATGTTCTCTGTCTGTTAGTTTACTCCCATCCTAGGCTGTGATGCCTCTTCTTCCCTGGTTGTTTTTTTGCTACTCGGCTTTTTTTTTACAGTCCATTTGCTACAGGCCCCAGTATTAAGCACCCGGTGTCCCATTAGCCCATAGCATCATAGCGCTGTGGCAATCGTCACTTTGACTGAATTCCACTTAAACTTTGCTGCCCAAAAAGTCACTAATTAAGATTAAAAAGGGGCTTGTCTGCTGGCTAACATGCTGTAACCTCACAACTCCGACTCGGAATGTTCAGGAACTTGGCATGTTCTCCAGGTACTATACCGTTTTCTTCCTCAGTTGAAAAACATGCAGTTAGACCAACTGGTAACTCTAGATTGCACATAGCATGTAAATATGTCTACCTAGTAATGGACTGGCCTGACATCCAGGTTGTTCCTGTGCATTGTGAGATTGTTCGCACGCTCAGTGCTGCCCTGTGCTACATAAGCATTTACGCAAAATGATGAGGTGGTGGTTTAAGTTCAGTAAACTAATTAGCAATTTTGCATTACAAAATGATAGAGATCTACAGAAAACAGGATTAATATGAACAATCAAAAAGAGGGCTGGTGATGGGTCACCATGCAGGGATCTCTTGGGTGTAGCTCAGTTCATTGCAATTGGAGCTCTGATTGCCTTCAGCTTTTGACTCTGTGTGTGTGTGTGTGTGTGTGTGTGTGGTGGGGGGGGGGGGGTGTATGACCACTCACTTTAGGTTCATATTCAAATGTGCATGCAAAGAGGCTGCCTGACAATTAGGTTAGAATAAGTTGGAAGTAGTTTATTACATAGTTTAGAAAAGGCAGCCTTGTCACCACGAAAGCATCAGTTTTTAAGAAACTAGTATGAAAAATATCAATGTGTTTGTGCCCTGTCCCGTGTAAGTAGACACAGTAAAGTTAATGGTAAGGTTTCACTTTGAAACAGAGCCTCAGTGTAAGTCCGCTAATCCATAGCCAATGGTGGGTACAGCGGGTACGATAAATGCAGTTTAGGGTGTCCGTCTGTGACTGCAAGCCGTGAGCCAGCTGGACAGATGGGGGGCTTCGTGAAGGAGCTGGGGGGGGGGGGGGTACCGTGTCCAGGCTGCCTGGGGCTGAGGGCACGTCAAACACGCTTTCATCTTCTGTCAACCGCAGTGAGCTCTGGGGCTCTAATGCATCTTTTTACAGATCTCACCCATAGTCGTATTTTGGGGAAGCAGGCAGAGATTTGCAAGCGCATCCCAGCCCCCCATCTCCCCGTATCAAGCTGAGCTCCCTGTCACTGGAGCTGCTGTCTCCATGGCCTCAGGACCTTCGCTGCTTTTTTTGGGTGGTATGCCATCCAGTCCTGCTGTCCCCACTGGATCCCGACCAGCCACGAGTGAATGATTAACCGGGCTGGACGTATCAGTAAGGGGTGCCTCGGCGTGTTTGCCTGAGAGGGTGAGCTAGGGAAGATGGGACGGGGGCAAATGGGGCAAACGGCAAAGCCATGAATCACGCTCGCTATCTCAGTATCTGCACTCCAGGCCTTGGTGACAGGGCCACACAGTATTTCCTGATGCTTTTTGAACTCTCTTGGTAGCAATACCCGTGGGGATGTTAGCTGTACTGTTAAGAGCACACTCTGCCTTCTTTGCGTTTTTTGATTCGGTGCCTGATACCACATCAGGATTTTTTTAACACTAGTGACTTTGACTTGGGATCGCGGACGAGTGGCGGGATGAGGAGCAGGAACACGCCACTTGGAAGTTTCATGTCTTGCTATGGCCACACAGCCATCTACACTGATATGCTTTTTATTGTCCAGAAGATCCTCTCCTTCCAGGTCATTTTTACTCACTTTGACTCAAACTTCTTCAAGTGTTTTTCTTTTGGCCAGGAGAATAATTGGAAAACATAAACTGAGGACTTTTACTAAAATATTTGCTTTGGAGTAAAACTTAAAAACAGACAAACATGTCAGGCTGATATGTGAGAGACCTAGAGACATGGCTGGTGTGGAGGAGTCTTATAGACGGAGACTTACGGGGGATGACCCAGCTAGACTGGAGCCTGGGCTTTAACGGACTGGTTTATTGGTTTGCTCTGGATTCTTTGATAGTGGAAACTGGCCCACTCAGTCAGTAGCAAAAGGCCAGTTGAGGAGACACTGGCAGGGACTGAAAATCACGGATCCAGCAATGAATGGGACCAGAGAGCAGGGGCTCCTTTGGGAAAGGGGTCTGAGTGCGGTCGCAGCGTTCGGGAGATGGAGGCAGGCCCAGGAGATGCTCTCCCCCGGAATGAAGTCTTCCTCCAACGGTTACGTGGACGCACAGTAGCCGACGGACCAAAAACAAGCAAATAAAAAATAAGGAATGGAAAAAAAGGATGTTTCCTCTGGATGACACAACTTTTATCTTGATATTCTGCAGCTAAACGCTGAGTTTCCAAGGAGTATTTACACAAAGCTTTGTTGTAGTCTTAGGTGGTCACACCAGACTTATAGTTTATGATTAAGGCTCCCCATATGAGGAGTCGCTCTGAATCATGAAGAGGTCGATCTGCTATGTCATGATGCTCAGGGCACCACAGGTTTAGAGAGAATTTCCATAACTCTTAGGTTACCTTGGGTAGTGAAAAATCATGCTATCTGATGTCACTAGATAATTTAGTAGGTTGAGCAGCGCTTTATTTCTGATGACAATTATAGTTAAAATGAATATAACTAATAGTAACATAGATATTAAATATATATTTCCTGGTGACAATTAATATGGGTAGTGAACCTGATTAGCACGTAGCATTTGAATAGAGGGGGTTTAATTTGGAAGCGATGTTTTCTGTACTTATAGAATCTTCAGTACTGTATGTTAAGCACTACAATATTGGTACAATACTGAGCAGTGTAAACTGTTTTTAAAATAGTTTTTTTCAGTAAAATGTACTTAGTTTTAAATGAACTTGTGTCTGTTGTCTTTGTGTGTACACAGACCTCTAACGTTTAATCAGCCGGGTGGACGATGGTAAAATAGCATGATTCACCGTTACTCCGTGTATCACCAACACAGGCTGACATTTTGCTCTGAATCTAAAGATGTTAATTTAATGAATGCCCACGAC